>VDFB02105785.1:266875075-267196111 GCA_007258455.2 Sequoia sempervirens
GTGGAAAAGGGGTGGGAGGGAGAGACCTAGGAGAGGGAGAGAGAGTGGGAGAGAGATAGAGGGAGTGAGATATAGGGAGTGGGAGAGAGAGGAGTGTGTCTATGTGAGAGAGAGGGGGAATAGAGATGTACTGAGAGAGAGTGAGAGAGAGAAAGGGGGAGAGATAGAGAGAGTGAGAAAGAGAGGGAGTGGGAGAGAGATAGAGGGAGTGAGTGAGAGACCTAAGAGAGGGAGAGGGGGTAGGAGGGAGAGACTTGATAGAGAGAGACAAAGAGAGAAAGATAACGACCTAAGAGAGGGAGATGGAGTGAGACAAAAATACCAAAGGGGGAGAGAGAGGGAGAGTGAGAAAGGGGGTTGGAGTGAGATAGATTTATTTAGGTACTTAGGTGGGAGGGAAAGAGACCTGAGAGAGGGGATTGGACTGAGAGAGAGTAGTCTAGGTCATGAGTGAGACCTAAGAGAGAGAGACTTCAGAGCCTGGATAAAGAGTTACCCAGTTAGGGTAATGAGTTAAAGAGCATATGAAATGTAAAACCCCAACTATCCATCTATGATCATAAACTGTGCACTCTAAGCTTTATCAAAGTTGTTGACCAAAGAGGAGAAATTCAAGTTTTGTTCAAAGCAAGTCATTTGGCGAGCGCCACATTTGGCACTCTCCAAATGACACATCACATTTGGTGCATACCAAATGTGATGTGCCATTTGGCGAGTGCCAAATTTGGCACTCGGCAAATGGCCTGCTTTGGACATGTTAATTGACAGGATTTTCCAAATTTCCTCATATTTTTGTCTGTGCTCCCCGTCTCATTTGCACATATTTCAATGCAAGTTTATAAAAAAAATTGTGATAGCATTGACCTCTCTCTTAGCTATCTAAATATATAATTCTTTTTTCATTTTGATTTAGTTAAGGTTTTGATCCGTGGCTTCTATTGTAAATGCCTCCATTTTTTTGTCAAAAACCAACATGTGTTAGTTTTAGGATAGATTTTTATTTTTTTATTGAAATATGAAACAAATTACATTTTTTGAAACTAGACTCCATTTTACACATGATGAAAAAGAAAATCAATTTTTGATTAGTTTTCAAAAAAATTTAGGGGGAGCACACTCAAATTTCAGCTTTTCAGGATGTATCCACTTTGAATATTCATAAAATATTATATATTCATTAAAAAAATTATCTGAAAGAATGAGGATAAACTACATGGTGTTAGCTAATTTCTCACCCTTGGAAATTTTGAAATTCTAGAAAAAAGTTAATAAAAAAGGGGGGAGCCCTCAGGTGCTATGCTATTTTTTTGATAAAAAAGGACCTATTTTGGGCCCCCCATTTTTGAGACCCTTAATCTTCATTAATTTCAAAAAAAATTAGTAGCTTAGAAACTACACTCGGAGCACTTCAACTTTTGTTCTTGCTGCATCTTGAAATTTTGAGCGTAACTATCTTCAATTTCTCATGCAAATCAAATTTTGCTAATTTTTTTAAAAAAAGTGGCATCTTAAGAGCCAAAATTGTGTCACAGATCCATGCACTTACCCTAGCTTCATCATTATCATTTATACATTGTCATATAGGATTAGATTATTACATTTAGCAACATCTCATTCTCTAGATTGGCATTTTAATAGTCATAATGCTTACAAAATCTGAGAGCCTCGTGACTTAATAAATCTTTGGAGATAGAGAGCAATATAACGCTTTCAATAGTTTTCTTGTGTTAATTAGATTAATTATTAATGATTCTCTTGATATAATGTCTTATTAAGAAGTGTTGTTTGTTATTTTACTAATTACTTATTCCACACTTACACTAACTATATGTGAATGTATATGCTTTATTATCAACGATTTATCTTGAAGGGGTTTGTATAAATGTATACTTAAAGAAATCAAGTAAATGATTAAGTTGCAACTCGCTATTTGTGAAGGTTGTATAAATGTATACTTAGAGACACTAACTAAATGATAATATGGTAGAGAATCATGTAATAAATTTGTATGTTTGAAGTAACTTGTTATATAAATTAATTGATAAAGTAAGTGGCATGATTAAGAATCATGGAATAATATGTTAAAAAATTTACATTTTGTTTATTTACATTATAATTTATAATTTGTAAATTATTAATGCAAATTTCAATATCTAATTTTATTAATTAATTTGTGCCTACCTAGCTCTAGTCATGCTCCTTGTCTCTCTATTTATTACGTGACTACTACAATTTTTAATATTGTGAGACCAATCAAATTATGTTGATTTTCTATCTTTTAATTAATTATATATATATATATATATATATATGTTTTTTATTTTAAAAAAAGGGTCCTAATCCCGAAAGTTAAGACATCATATAAAAAAAATTGCAGAAACAACACGAAGATGTGTAGGCCCAAACAAATAGCTAAAGGGAACACACGCCTGACAAAAAAAAAAATCAAAATCGAGAAAGAAAAAAAAACCACATACTTGACTAGCTATATGTTTTGATTATATGAAAAAACAGGTTTTAAAGGGACCCAAAACCCTTTACATCAAGTTACAAAAAAATGTTGCTGAACAAAATGTAGTGTAAAAAATTGTACGCTCTTGAAAGTGAGACAATTTCACACTTAATTTGGACCTATTTTGGCACCCTTGCATTAATTATCCCTTAAAATCATCGTTTATAGGCCCTTAAAACCCATTATTTCAGATCTTGAGGCTTATTTTAGCTAAAAACCCAAAAAAATCATTTAAAACATCAAAAATCCTGAAAACCCACCTCAAAAAAGCTAGGGTGGGACTCATTTGCCATCTTGGGTGAATGAGTCCCCCTAGGTGGGACCCATTTGCCACCTTGGGTGAATGAGTCCCATTTGGGGTGTTTCTGAGTTTTGAGTGGGAAAAACACCTTTTTAATTCAAATTTTTGGTGGATGTTGGCCTTTGAGATCTAAATAATAGTCAATTAGGTGTTGATGCCTATATAAGCAAGTTTCTAAGTCATTTTTATCATCTAAGAAATCTGAGAAAGCATTTTCAAGAGAAATTTCAAGAGAGAAGCATTGAGAATCTCCAAGCAAGAGCATTCAAGTTTCAAAAGCAAGCAAAGTTGAAGTCTTGGAGCAGTAATAAAGTGTTTTTGCAAGTCTTCAAGCTCACTTTCATTCAAGATCTAGCATTTTCAAGGGTTGATCATGGTGAATCATGATGGATTCAAGGTTGGGGAGATGCAACTAGCCATCAAGACAAGCCTAAAGACGTGTTTCCTAAGTGATTTCATCCTCCATTATCACTCTACATTTAGCCTAAGGAAGGTACAAGCATTGTTAAGGCTCATTTGGGTGATTAGAGATCTCTCAAAGTGAGTCATTCATTGTCACATTCTATTCATGCATCTCATTCTTGCACATTAGAATAGGGTTGCATCATGTTTCAGATTTCCTAGTCTTAGACACACTTAAGGCTAGGATTTATAGTCCTATTTACATGCATGTTTCATTATTTCCATCAAGGTTTAAATACCAAGCTAGGGGTTTGACTGAGACAAACCCCCCATAAGCAAATAAAGTCTCTATATTTTTTTGCAAGTATTTTCACAAATTTGGAACTGGAAATCAGTCGAGAAGGAAAGAGCAGGTGTTGAAGTGCAAATTAGAACTATAAATTCCTAAAAAAAAATGGGACTGATTCGCCAAGAGTGGCGAATGAGTCCCACTACAGGTGTTTTCCAAAACTATTTGCAAATTCAAATACCCTTTTTCTTGAAACATGCTTCTGTGCAAAAATACAAATCTAGGACAAATTCATCTAGATTGGGAAATGAGTCCCAGTAGATCAAAAAGTCAGATTTTTCAGCATTTTAGAGCTTCAATCAATCACTTCCAGATTTCCAAGTGCATAGGTCATTCATATTACTACTTTTTTGTTATGTTTTATTGGCATTTTTTAGTTCATTTTGTAGGTCATTGCATTGAATTAGGGTTTTGTGTTGCATCTTGCATTTCATTTGTCTTTCCAAGTTCTTACTTGGTGGTGAACCCCCTATTAGTTAAAACATTTATCCCCTAGGACAACCCTCTTGCAAGATCTCTTTCTCCCTTGCATTGAGATCTCAAGGGTTTTTTCTTGAGTGAAATTTAGTGAAGATTGTCCTTCTTTTAGGTCCTAAACCCTAGAAGAAGAAACCAAACAATTTTCCACCTTTCACAAAGTAAAGAACAGTTAAAGCACTAACACCAACAACAAGAAAACAACAAAAAATAGAGCTAAAACAAACAAAACACAAGAGAATTACTTCATATTTTTCAAAATATTGACCACCTCAATGTCCTTGTGCATGGGCCTTTAACGTCCTCTTTGACACTCTTCTTACCCTTCCCCTTGGTAGTTTGATTCTTCTCTCTCGAAATTGATTGATTTTGTCTAGAAGTACCTTAAGAGAGTCTGCACTATTTTTGACTGACATATGACTAACCTGCAAGAGCTTCTTGATATCCTCACTAATTTCCTTCATCTTTCCCTCCATATCACAAAGGTGACTTTCACAATTAGCTTTGAAATTAGAAAAAGATCATTCAAGATCCACCAACCTCTCTATGAACAAATCCAAAGATGTCCCTTTTAGCTGATTAGCCAGATTCTCCTTTAAGCTTCTAATTTTAATGTTCACCTTATTAAATGCCTTCACCTCATTAAACTCCTCTTCCTTTAAGCTAGCTATATGTTTATCATATGACATTCAATGGTTTTATCTAAGCATTCAACCTATTAATTATCCAAACCTAACTAATAATTATTTACTATAATCCCTATAAATTAAAATGATTATTGAATAATCATTATAAATTATGATTATTGAATAATCATTATAAATTATGATTATTGAATAATCATTATAAATTATGATTATTGAATAATCATTATAAATTATGATTATTAAATAATCACTTTTTACATTATTTATTAATTATAATTATTATGCTAATCACTAATTCCTAACATAGGCTTTTAATTATCATAGTCAAGGATTTTAAGATTAATCAAATCAAACCTTCATAATAGACTTGGCCAAAATGTGAAGTATAACCAATTATATATAGATTTATTGTGATAATATTTATATAAATTTATATGAACATGTATACTAAATGATCTATGCAAAACTGATGACTTGAATACTTAAAGAGAAATGGGAAAAAAAATATGCCGATTTAGTAACAAGAGAATGGTGGAAACAAAATGACGCTTTGTCATGGAGTACTCACCATATAAAGACATCTAGGGCAGCTATGAAGATACCTTGCAAGTTGAAAATTTAAGTACCTTGTTTGAAGAGGCAAGGTTAGACAAAACTGCAAACTTCATCATCAAAATTCACTACAGAAGGGTTGATCTGGAACAGAGTTTACAAACTGTGTAGGGCTTTTCTGTTGGTCACCCTTGTGCTGACCTTGGATGCCATAGGCCTCTTTGAGGCTATTAAAATATTTCATTTCATTTTCATTTCAGATGGGGAATATGAAACAGTGTTAAAGATTTGCATGTGCCTTTTCATGCTGCTTTTTAATGAATTCTCTTTTGGTAATGAAATTATAACATATGAGTTAGATTCACAACTACATCGAAGACTTGCTCGTGTCATTGCATCGTGTTTAAATGAAAACTTCATGAGTGATTGCAATATCGACAACTACCAACTACTGAATTAATACTGGTAGTTGTAGTATAATGCTTCTTTGTTATACCATTGTCGTGTTTACAATAGTTATAAGAAAAATAATCAATATATAACTTGAGAAATAATCCAGCGCGAGTAGAGAGCTTCTAAGATAACATCTCATTCTCCCAAATAACTTCAAGAAAACAAAAGTTGTCTATCAGTGTTAGATCATATTGGCTGTGCTCAACTGTCTAACAACTAAAAAGTGTACAGGCTGGCGTTGACATTACATTCCTGTGCTCATGCCCGTGATTTCTCCCTTTAATCCACCAACCAACGCCACAGCTCTTTAGTTTTTTCGTATCTATTTTCATGGATTACGTTTCCTACATAATCAGACATATTATTTGAAACATCCAAAGCCTCAAAAGTAGGAAAAAAAGGAAGAGAAGCAGTCATGTAGGTTGTTTATGTTTTTTCTTCAAAAACTTTGGTTTCAAATATAATGGGGCATCTCTATCTTTGTAGATCTTCAGATGAGTTTAGATATTTATTTGTTGGAAAATTAGGAGGGTTGGCACGAAAATATATTATGTGAAGTACAAATTACAAAAATGGAGTTCGATAAGATAAAAGTGAAGAATATGGAGGGCCTTAAAATGGCAAAGGCAATTATTAACATAGCTACGCTGTGCATATACCCAGGTGAGAAATAAAGAAAAAATTCTCCGTTTGCATGCTTTAAGGCTAAACACATCCTGGTCCAGTCTCATGGTTATGAGTGTCTTCTTCAGTGATCACGATATTATCGCCGGGGTCTTCCAAAATAGTTTTGTCAAAGCCGGAGCAATCAATGCTTGTTTCTTGAATTGCACGGTTGTTATTACTTGATACATCTGTTGTTGTTAGAGTGACGTCGTCGAGCTTCTCCGGTGATTGTGTTGGCTGTTTTGTGCAGCTCATTTCACAGCCAGGGTGGTTGGACAAATCATGACCACTTGGACTCTCTTCTGAATCTCCTTTTGGGTTCTTTATTACTTTTTCCGTTTCTTTTCCTTTTCCCCACAGCACAGAATACAGACCTATAACTATCAGAACTGAGCCAATCACACTGCATGCAAGGAAAAAATATGTTTAGGTGAGGTGGAAATACTGTGAAATATTTTAATATTGAAGAATTAATGTTAAGGTCACAAACCTCCCTAAGTGCAGCTTCTCATCAAGGACAATGGAGCTCATAACCGCAACTATTACCATTAGTAGTGGACTAAACATAGTCACAAACAAAGGCCCCCTTCGGAGAATGCACCATGACATGACACAAACTGCTATCGCAGAACTCACTACTCCCTGCACAAAAGACATTAATAAAACGGATTATTGCATCTTCAATATAAGTAGAAAGTCACATGAACTAACTAACCTCTTAAGTATTTCTCTATTATTAATGAAAGATGAAAACTTAAAAGTTATACAAATAATTTTACAATGAATTTTGACTCTCAATGCTGTTTCTCCTTTTCCTTTACCCATATGTGTATAGGCATCCTATGTCTCCTTTAACTTTCTAGTGCATTCTAAACACATGTGATGGCCAAAGAAAAATAAAATAAAAAATAAGGAATACAACGTCAAAATTCCCTTGCAGTGCATTCTAGAAAGATGTGATAGGTACAAAAGAAATAGAAAAAAATCTTTTGGTTCCAAACACATGTGATGGCACCAAGAAAGATAAAAGATTTACAAAATATAAACAAGGGAAAATGTACAATGAAATCAAAACACATGGGAAATTAAATAATGTACAACAAAATAGAAAACCATATTAATTGAACCCTTCCAAACCAATTCAGTCTTAACTTTTAAGCACAACAAAACATATTATCATCATGTAGGAGTAACTCTCTTCCTAAATCAATTGGATCTCCAATATAAAAACAGACCAGCACTTAAAAAAAATAACATCATACCGAGTAGACTGCAGTGAGAAGCTTGATATCCCAACCTATAGCCCATACTGAAGGATTCCGTCCTTCAAAAATTAAGGTAAGCACTCCAGATTGAATAATCACTAGAAAACACATTAAGGCTGTGCTAGAATACTGAGCTGAATACTTCATACTGATTTTTGCCTACAATCCGTTGGGAGGAGCAGTTAGATTTCTTAAGCAAGGAAGAAGAACATAACTTCTCTACTATCTATGATTAACCTAGAAGAGGAATGAGACGGTCACCTGCATAATAAACCATGCCGACCAGCAGATACAACTACTGACTATTAACAAGGAACCTTTTGTCCAATCCTTAGGCTGAGAAGCATTAGCATGCCCTTCCCTCACATGAATGTGAGTCGTCCATATCTGTATAGCCATTCCTTTGTATACTGTCATGATCATGGCTCCACCTACACACACTATGGTTCCCACAACCTTTGCCTTACCAGCCAAGCTTCTAATTCCAACTGTTTCCAACCTAAGTTTCATATAACAGGCATTTCCGTTACATCCATGAAGTACTCTATTTAAGTAAAAACAATGTTCATTCCATGATAAAATCTATTTGAATAATTCAATACATGAAGCTGTTTGACATGACAAGAAAAGCAATTGCCATTGTATAATTACACCGGAAATATTAAGTTTTATGTTTAACAAATTTCACTTATATTGAATGGTACAAAACTACCTTAAAGGAATAGCCATGAGAAATGCCAGAGCAGGAACTATGTTGCTGATTGCACATGCAAATGTAGTTGAGGTATAGTTCAATCCTGCGTAGTAGAAATTCTGGTTTATGGTGGCCCTGCTCATAAATAATATTTAACACTTTTAAAACAAGGCGATGAAGGGGCAAGCAATGGACATTTAGAAGAAGTCTGACAATAAAATGATTACCCAAACAAAGCACTGAGAAAAATCTGGCAGAAAATCCCAAATGTGAGTTTTGGCCTTGTTTTCCTGATACAAAACAAACATAAAATGGAAACTAAGATTCTCATGAATCACAATATTTTGATACAATGAAGGAAATTTACTGCTTATCGTTAGAAGGTTTAGAATTACAGACCTTTCTAGCACATAAGCAAGAGGAGCAGTGACCAGTGTGGCTACCACATGCCTATAGAATACCAAGGTGTAGTGAGACATTCCCTGATTGAGTGCAACTTTTGAAATGATATTCATCCCAGCATATCCAAACTGAATTGATATCATAGCCAAAAGTGGCTTAGATTTTTCATATAGCGGTCCTAAACCCGCACAACAACTGCTTCCAACTTCTGCCATTTGTACTCTTTGAATTTAAAAACCCTTGTCAATTCTCTATGTTTCTCCAAATCCTGTAAAATAAACAATATATTGCATATTATTAAAAGCCCATAATAATATCATGAATACTCACAAGGCTCCAACCGGTAGAACAGTTGCAGGGGATACCGTTGAGTAATCCTGGGTAAAAATATCTCTGGCAGTAGCAATATAACTTGTGTCTAGCAGTGCTTGTGCCACCTTTATGCTTCAAAAATTTCAAGGCGACTTGTGTCGCTCAGTGGCATTTGGGTGCACTAAAAGAGCTTTATATAGCAATATTCGAATATTTCTCAAAATCATTGAAGTCCAAAAGCATCAGACTTCCATAATCTACAAGGCAGGCGATGGTTATTGTTTGGAAGCAATGATTATGACAGCTTGATGTATTGTTCCATGCCAATATACGCACCTCAACAACTAGTCTATCAACACCCAGTTGGTTATGTCAAGTGGAAGTTTGTCATTTAAACGTCTACTACCTACAGCATAGATCTCCAAATAACACTAGTTTAATAAAAGTGAAAATCTATTTGCATTGAGGGGGAAGATATTAGATGGGGATCAAGGTCGATATTGTAAGGGACGAGAATCCTAGTCGATTATTATGACTTTCGTATAAGGTATTGGAAAGAGGAATCAATCAGCTAACTTTGTTATTTGCTTAAATCCAAGAAAAGCGAATATTTCTTTAACAAAATCCCACATCCAACTTAAATCATATGCCAACTACTTGTTATTTGTCATGGATATTTTTGTATGACACATCTTTCTGACGTGGTTGATAAGATTAACGATTAGCTCTGCAGAAAAAAATGCAAGCTACAAAAGAAATTTGTCAAGCTCGCATGCACAAATGCCACCATGGAAGGAGGCATTGTCCTGAAATAATTGTGGGTTCCGTGAATTCATGGGTTTTGAGCTGACAATGTGAAACGTAAGAATAAGTTGAGGTCTGTTTAGATTGGAATGCGAAACAGAAGAGAAATATTTGCTTAGAGAAACATCTTGCGTAAGAGTTACTTCATGGTCTCTGCGGAGATTCGTCGACGTTCTCTTACACGGACATGAATGTAAGCAAAATTAGTTGTGTGATGGTACGCTTGTGGAGAAATAGGCGAAGAGAGATACTCAAAAATAACACGTCATGACTGGCTGGAAAGCCATGTTTATTGCCAAACCGTTCACGTCACATGAAAAGATGCAAGTCACTGTCTGAGCTATGGGCAAAGCACTATGATCCATAGAATACAAGTTAAATGCAGAGATTTTTATATAATTCAAATAATTTCTTGTGTTCCCACTGGTGCGCTCTGTTGGTGGTTGAGAAAAGGCAATGAAATTGAGCAAGTTATCTAGGAGGATTGTAATTTTGTAGGTGTAACTGCCAGCCGTGCAGTTTTTAAGAGGTGTTAATTTAAAGGAGGATGGTGGGTCTGCATCTTTAGTGTGTTATTCGTGGCAACCTCACAAAATAAACGATTAAAACTTATTAAGCTGTCTTGTTCATGTTGGTGAGTCAGCATTATAACTAATGAAAGATGTTATAGATGCCCACTTCCTCTTGGTGAGTTAGTGTAAAGTAATGATTGGTTCAAAGGTGAATTGGAATAATAATTTGTTTGGAGAATTTTTTTTCTTGTTCTAGGATATAAGATCATAATTTAGTTTTGAAATCAGAAGTGAAATGGATATGTGTTTGCTTGTTGAATATAATTTTTTTCCTTGTTAAACAAAATAAATTTAATAGCAATGTTTTTAGTTATTTATGTCTTATTATTCAAAATAGATATATGAGTAAATAGTTATCAATTTCTAATCAAGATGTGTGCACAAAGATGGAGGACCAAAAAGTGGTCACAACCATTTTTTCATCCGTCAAAGATAAAATGCAAGCACATTGTAATGCACCCACGTTATGCCTCGGTAGTGACCAAACCTAGGTCGGTTACTATCAAGCCAAAATGTGAGCATGTTATAATGTGCTCTCATTTTTCTTGTTATAAAAATAAAAAAATAGAGGTTGAGTTCATTTGAGCCCAACCCTATTTCTCTTATTGTCCTAATGTGAGAAAGCAATAGCATGGGAACATTTGCAAACTATTTGAGTAGACTCAAGCTAGCACAATACTGTCATAACATGTGTGAAGTTGAGGAGGTAAGGTTTTATGTTTCTAGTGGGTTAAAATAAAATGAAATTTGTTTCCATTTGTTTTGATTCATTTTTTAAAATTAAGAATTGAAAATCCTTCAACATCCCCTAGAACATAGGGAAATAGGTTCACCAAAATGAAATGGTAACAAAGGGGTATGATGCACCTATCTTCCTTAGTTCATTGGGAAAAAAATATCCCCAAAGGTAAGATTGACTTTCAACCCCTAGGTGAGTCAACCTTAATGGAGATATGGCTATTTTCCTTACGACCAAGGACGAGGTAAATCAACTTGAAATGCACTTTTGGGAGATAAATAAAAAATACTAAATGAATGCAATTTTATGCAATGTAAAACATGAATCATCAATTTAAAACCTTAATCTAATAGAGCCCACAAACTTCTAACAGATTTGAGATGAGCATGAATTTATGTACCTATCACCAAAAGCAATTGCTAAGTGTCCTCCTGGGACATATTTTCCCTAGAGCGAATGAATCTTTGTAGGGCTTTTCTGCTCAACTTTCAGGGCCCTCTAGAGATGGATTTGAGCTTTTGTTTCCCCTAGGTTTCATTGTCAGAATTTCAAAAATAAATTTAGGATATGAGTTTCCATGGCTTGACAACAATATTGACAACTTTGACAACTTTACAAAATTGCACTTTTGATTACTCTTCAATCCTTCTTCACCTGCAAATCTGCAAACACACAAAGAGGAAAAAAATGTTTTTTTTTGGTGAATAGGGCTTTGCCTTGGTCAAACCCCATTTTTGGTAATTAAAGCTTGAAATGAAATGAAACATGAATGGAATGAATGATGAATGAACACTAGCTTGTTACAACTCACCAAACCCTTGAATGGAGATCCTTAGAGGACTAAATTCTAATGCATCTCTCCAAGGTCTTGATCTTGCATGAAATAGCTTGATTGGATTTTGATCTTGATGCTTGAATTGATGCTTGAATGCTTGAAACCTACATCACAACATTAGCTCAAAAAATATGCATGAACACACATAAATCTTGACATCATGATAGGATTTTGAATGTTGTTGTAGATGACTGATAAATTTTCTCTTCAGTGCTCTTGAAAATATTATTTTCTCATATTAAAGTTACCCTCTTGCTAGTTGTTTTGAATTGATAAAAAGACTAGGTATGTATAGGTATCTTTCTAATTTCCCAAAAATTAAACATCAAAAGTTGACAATTACAAATCGAATTTAAATCATAAAAATGTCACCAAAAACATATTAAAAATTGGAGTCCTAAACTTAAGGAGGACCCATTTTCCCTTGGGTGAATGGGTCCTAGGACCTAAATCCAAGACACTCCAATTCCAAGACAATTTAATTAATGTTTGCAATTGTTTAATACAAGGTTCCCTTTTAGAAAATGGGATTAATTAGGCTTTTAAATGGACAATTGGGCCAATTAGAGGATTAATTAAGTTCAATTTAATTAAGGGACCCAAACATAGTGTGAAAATGTAAAGGTGGACATTTTTCTACACTACATTTAGCCCCTACTTTAGAGAGAGGATGAGTCCTATGATCAAACTCATAATAATGTAGACAAATATATGTCAAGAGGGGTCCAAGTGCACGAATGTTGATGGGATAGGATGAAAAAGATCATGGAGGTGGCCAAGCCCCCATGGTCTAAGATGCCATGGAAAACCAACATAAGTGCAACTTAGGGACACACATGAATGTATGATATGAAGTAGCAAGACAAGGTACACAAACATACAATGTCAAAATTAATGCAAAGAGGTAAAAAGATGTACTAGCAAGTTGTATTATGCCACTTCCATCAAATACACTCATAAGGATGTAAAATCACTTATGAAACACATGGCTCCACAGGCAAGCAGATTGTTTTATGCTTGGTGGCCATGAAAATATATGCTCACAAGGGCTAGTGAAACCCGGTGTCCATTACCTGAGCCCCCAAGACAAGCGGCGATGGGAAAGTCATGCTAGGTCTACATGCTCCCATACATCAACCATACCAAAAGTTATACTCCTTGATAACTTTTGACAAGGTGTCACAACATGATAAATATGCTATGTTATTGCTACACTAAATTTAACTTCTATGAACAAAGTGAAGCAAGAAACTCACCTCAAGGGGTGCAAAATAAAACTCACCTCAGGGGGTGCAAATAATAATGTCGAAATGAAATAGTGCCAATGTAATGATCACACTTCCTAGGAGATGTATGATATGATCACTAAGAAGGGACATGCAAACAATGAACAAGGGATAATATGCTCCCCACTTAAAATTTCAACATACTTGCTATATTGGTATTTTAAGTAGAGAAAGAGAGGATCCTTGGTGTTAGAGCGAATAACCCAAGAAATATCAACTGTAGAAAAACTTCACAAGAAATGAGAGAGACAACATTGCCATTTCACCAAATAAGGAGTGAATAGAATGAGATAAATAATCTACATATGGTACAAGCTTTTAAAACAATTCAATAGATGACGGGTGAGAAACTTCCCAACATAGGAAAAATTACTCAAGAATAATTAAATGCATAATTAATCTAAATGCAATGTCCCTAAGTTAAAACTTAAGATAGTAAATGTAATTTATTCTAACACCCCCTTTAAGTGCAACTTAGGGAGAATGAAAATGAAAAATGCAGTATGGGTCCTAGCTACACAACCATGTTAGGTACCCATTTACAACTACAAAAATAAATCTCTCTCAACCGGAGAAAAGGAGAAAAACCTTGTGGGAAAAAACCCCTCTCCAAAAGAGAGAAAAGAAAACAAAAAATGATGCATGGATGGAGGACTCAATCATACCCCCCAAGAACTGCATACATCATGTATATACAATCAATGCCCCCCCAAAGAGGGAAAGAGTGAGACTATATAGCCCCCCATAATGTGTAATCACCTACAAAAATGGTAAGTTCCTGAAGAAAAAACATGATCCAATGTCGAAAAAACAACTTGTCTCCCTTTTAGAAGAAAAAAACCAAATACAAATGTAGGTATGCTTCTCATTGTAGATCAGAATTCAAAGAAAGAAGCATGAAAATGTATGATGGTGTCTCTAAAATCTGCTCATTTTCCACCAAGACCTTGGAAGATGATGCCACGGACCAATTAGGAACATGCCCAATCACAACAAAAGGTGAAAAACTATAAGGTACCACTAGAAATTGATCCTGAACACTCTCTAGAGACTAAGATGGAGTGACAACAGTTGTACCACAACTATCATCAAATAGGAGAGATAACCGCTCAAATGTGTCCTCCAAATATGAAATATGAGATTTTACAAACAATGAACCAATGTCTGAAAAATATGAATTCCAATCAAGAAGACAATGAGATACTGGTGATGATGAATCACTGGACACGCTCAATGAATCGCCAACATAAAAGATTCTCAGCTTTCCACCAATATAAATTATTCTTTACTTTGAATTTAATTAGTAATTATTATTCATTTTCTATTCAAATTACGACTAAAGTCTAGATTGATAGACTGATTCAAAAACATCTATAGCTTTCAAATGGTATCACATTTTTTGAATCCAAAACATGCATCACATTCTATGCTTCGTATACTATAAGATTAAAAAAAGAAAAAATGAATTTCATGAAGTTTTGACCAAATTAAGGTGGTCAGACGTACGAGTTTTTTATATTTTTTAAAAGTTGTAATAAAAATTCATAATTAATTATTTAATTGGAAAAAAATTACAAAAAAATATGAATCACATTGGGACATGAGTCCTCTACTTATATCTAAAATCCTATAAAAAAATATTATGATTTATTGTGGTTAGGGTGGTCAGACATACACCTTCTTCTTATTTTTTCCCTAAAATTTAAGTACTACTACATTGAAATTTCAAATTTTCACCAAATAGATTTCTCTTTTTTAAAAACAAAACTAGTAGTTTAGAAACTAAATTCAATTTTCTACAGATTCTATTCTTACATATTTTTGAAATAACATAGATAACTTATTCTTTTTACGTCAAGTTTCCTAACTCTGATTTTTTTGATTTTTTTGCCACTTAAGGGCCTATTTTTTCCATGACGATCTTGCACATACCCTTAAAAACCCTTTTCGTTTAATCAATTTTGGGTTAAAAAAAAGTCGTCAACCACATACCCATCATATTGCCACTTTTTGGCCCATCATGATTCTGCACATACCTGAAAAATGGGATCCCTTTTTGGAGAACCATAAAAAAATTATTTTTTTATGAAACGAGATCCCATTTCCAAAAATTTGAAATTGGATTTGCTTTGTGGTTAGGTTTCTGCCTTCTATTTTGGTTCAGGAAAAGCATTGGGAATCTGAACCTAGGCCTTCAACCTGGTTTGACTGACAAGTTGAAGGTGACTAACAATGTCAGAGAAAAATACCGAGTTTGGACATATCGCTGATGATTTTTTTTGCAGAATTTTTTGTTGAAATTAAAACTAATTTTAGATGAGACAATGCAGATTCCAAGTATGTAATTTTTTTTACAATTGGATTACTTTTTCTATTTTTCAATTAATTTCTGATAAAACTATAGACACTAAAAATTTACCTAGGCCCGCAAGCTCTATTTTTCACCACATTCATCCTAGCATAATTAAAATATTTAATTATGTTATTTGATCCATTTTCATCTATTAATTAAATAATTTTTAATTATTTAATTAATTCATGTCTCTTTATTCTTCCTGATTATTTAAATAAATAAATTTGATTTAAATTTAAATACGTGACCACTAATTATCTAATGTCTCCTTATAATTAAATAAATTTCTTAATTTATTTAATTGTTTCTGCCCACTAATTCTTCTAGATTATTTAAATAAATAAATCTTGTTTATTTATTTAAATATGCCAATAATTTACATATTCCTCTTCTAATTAAATAAACTCTTTAATTTATTTAATTATGGCCACATGTCACTTTCCTCATTTTAAATAAAAAAATTATCACTTATTTAAAATTGTCAAAATTTCTTATTTTGGCAGAAAATGGGCATTTATTGCCTACTGTCCACTTTTGAATTAAAATGATTTTTAATTCAAAAGATGCCTTTTCCATTCAAAAGTCAAATGATTGTTACTAATTTGATTCTTCATCCTTCTTTTAGCCACTTTGTCCTTATCTTAACTTTCAATCTTGTCCGTCGATTTGACTCTTAATCTCGTCCGTTCATTCAAAATTGCCTTTTCTTATAAAATGGCAATTTTGAATTCAGTTTGGGTCTCTCTCTCTCTCTCTCTCTCTCTTGAAGCTTTCACGTGAATTTCTAGCTTTCTTACTTTCATCCATTTTTCTGCACACTTAGAGTCATTTTCATAGTAAAATCCTTCAACACTTGTGTAGGACATGGCATAGACTTAGATTGCTCGCATAAATATGAGGGAAAATCATTATTTGTAGCAAGCTAGAAAGTAAAATGGAGGTCAGCCATGGAGATTGAAGATTTGTGGCAACTTTGTTTCATTTATTTTCATGTTTTCTCATTTGCACTTCATTATTTCTTTGGATTTTTGGATTTACTATTGATAATGATCTATTAACCCATAAAATTTTTAGAGATACATTTAGTGAACCCAATGTCTTTTAGTGCATTTTTTTTGTTTTTGTATGGCTTTCTATCTCTATTTTGCATCTATAGGTTTATGAACGACGCATTTGAATATTTTTGCACCACATTTGTTCTATCGTGACACATTCAACAAAACAAACGATGCATTTGCACCATCGAACCACATTCGTGACCTCCCGTGATGCATCTAATAGAAACTTGATGCATTTGACAGGTATTCTGATGCATTTTTTTGTAGGATAACACATTTGGCTAGTAAACTCTGACAAAGACTATTGTGACACATTCACTCTATCGTATTGCATTCGCCTAGTGAGTTTCTATATTCATATTTTTTTCTTTAGATTTCTACATTTTTACTATTTCAGTCTGTTGCTGCTTTTTGCATTCTCTAGAATAGGATTTTTTGGTTGCTAATGTCTGGTTGCAGCGTGTGGTGTTAGGATTCTTGTGGGTTGAAGAAATTTATTGAAACTACTCATGTGTGGGTTTGCAGCTCTCATGAGTCGAAGATAACTATTCAAACTACTGGCGTGTGGTTTTGTAGCTACGTTTGTCGAAGACCAATATTTCAAATCATCTTTCTGTGATTTTTAGTTTAGGAACACTTCCATTGATGCACTAAAATAAAATTGTGTTTCCAAGTGTTTGACTGTGCTTGAAAGTGGTAGGTGATTATGCTCTCACCTTGTGAAAACTAGGTGATCAGAAAGCCAGATCCACTTTATTTTTAGTAACACTTAAGACTTAATAATCAAAGTATCCTCTCCCCTTGGGCAATCCTAGGTGTAAGAGAAATAGTTATTATTTCTAGAAATGGGCCTGCCTTAAGGGACAACCCAACTAGTAACAGGCTAAAGCCAAGCCACTTCCAACCAAGATATAAAATGGGTCCTTGAGGAAAGTTCAAGTACCACGAGTGTGGATGTGTCACAAAGAAATAGTAGTACTCCCATAACCCTATTGAGTGTAACCTCTTAAGGTTGGAGTGCCACCTAATCAGTGATTAATATCTCACCCCATGTGTGGCCACTCGAATGGATGCCCTAACTAGACACCTATTGTTTTAGAAGCCAACCATTTTTAGCTATTGCTTGGTATAGTGTAGGGTACAGTATCATGCCTGAAGATACTCACTACTGACTCCCTTAAGTAGAGATAGAAATTCTTAGGAAGTGAATACCCAAGAATCCGAAGTTGGTGAGCTTGTAGAAGTGCGTGCAAAGAAGGGAGCCTATGCTACCAAACTTCTAAGCTATTTTCTCTCAAGAAGGAGAGGTGTTCAACACTAATCCAGGGTATATCGGCGGGCTATACCAAGTATACAAACCCTTGGCCTATTAGGATCGTGCTTGTCTTACATGCATTTGTTTACACTAAAACATAGTGCTTGTTAAGTGCTTTCTAGATTTTCAAACAATATTCACCACATTCACAAATCTGGACAAAAACATTTGACCTTTGAAAGATCATAATTTTCCTCAATACATCAGAAAACTCACTTTTTACAACTTGTGACGCAACTGTTGAAACACATCCACTGTCCTGAAATGCATTTGAAAATCCTTGAGATGCAATTGCTCTATTAAACCGCATCTGCTGCCATAAACACCACATATGCTTGTGTCGTAATGCATTTGAACTTCACAAAACTACTTTTTCCAACCTCTATCACATTTGTTAATTTCAGAACCACATTCACTTAAATTGAAAAAAATTACAATATTGTGACACATTCACGGTCTCAAATGATGCATTTTCCTGATAGAAACAAAACCTTGATACAAACCCAAATCTTAGTCTAAACATTGTCAGCATACTGTCAAACACTTTTGTTTTCCAAGAGGTCTCTATCAGAAACCAGCTTTCAAATTGCTCAAAATCTTTATCATTCATCCCTTAGTTTTCACTCTTGACCTTAGGCTTAGACCTACAAATTTTTTAATTTCATCCCTTAGGTTTCATAATCATGTTTTCAGCATTATCTTGACCCTAGGTTGTCATTTTCACATACTTTGGATTGGGCCAACTTTATCACAATTTGCAAAATCTTTTCCTTCACAACTAGGTTATCTTGGACTTTGTCATTATTCCTATCTTCAGTCATTGTCACCTTTTGTGAAGCTTTCCAACTCAACAGTCTAGTTAGGAAAACTCACTAGTCCTCTTGACTTTGTCACCTTGTCATTTTCAATAAGCCCTTTGGTAACTAAAAATTGAGAACAAAGATTAAGCTTAGAGTACTTAGGTGCCCCTTTCTTCAAATTGCATTCTAGTTTATAGCTTGCATACTTTATTCCCAAAAATACAAAAATATTATTCATCCTAGTCATCATTTTGAACCTAGACTTTGTATTAGTTGCCTCTTTAGTTGACTGACATAATCATCTTAGTCCTTATTTTTCACCTTGTCATCATCGTCATCCTAGTCATAATCATCACTTTAGCTTTTTGGCATTACACATTTCCTTAGGTAAACATTATCATCTCGTTGCATTGTCATCCATTATCAAACAAAAAGATAAAAACATAGACTAGTGTCATACTTGCATTCTCATCATCTTCATTTGAACAATTTCCTTGATGGTGGAAACAAGAAAGAAAAGAAAGAAAAGACAAAGGGTAGACTTTGGACAAGACTTTGACAACAACACCAACACCAACACCAATCCCAATGACTAGATTTATGACGACCAATTTGGAAATTTGAATGTACAATCATCCATGAGCATGTCAACTTCCTTTTAAAATCCACTTTTTGAACAATTCATACAAAGAGACCAAAATGGACAAGTACTAGCTAAGGATTTAGATATTGCCGCTCAAAACCCTAACATAGCTTCATTTGTAGAAGAATTGGTCTTGAACGATCCCAACACATACCTTTCTATGCTTTTAGACCAAGGGGAAAAACTACCTAAAGGCTTCTGTTGATGCTCCAAATGGCACAACAACAGTTAAACAGAATATTGTTACTCTGTTTCTCCTGAAAGAGAAAGACAACACATGGATATCTTAGCTCCCAAGGTCTTTATAGTTGGTTCTCAACTGTGCTGATGTTGCTCAACGGGCAATGTAACAGTAATATTCAAGGGTCCTACTGGTGTTGAGCTTCTGGATTGTTCTAAGATCAAGCATGAATTCAAACCTACTCTAACTGGGGTTTTTTTAAAAAATATATAGATCAAAGCTTAGAATTGAGAAGAATAATAATTCATCTAACTTAGCCAGACTTGTTACCTTTCAAGGAATTGCTAATTGAAACTGGAGAACAAAATCAACTTGTGATTGACACAGCTTCATTTATCCACAGTGCTAATCTTAACAACAGATTGTAAATCACTATTTAAACAAAACATAAAATAAAAATTCTTTCCTTGAAAACTTTTCAAATCAAATGATTAACCCAAGATGAACACCATTCTGGAACACAATGTGAAGTAGATTAAAATATGATTGCTTCTACTATTAGTGAAACGGATAAGCAATATTTACAAAGCTAGCACAATCACCAGTGTAAAGAAAATCTAAGACTCCAAATTGTTTCCATCTACACTAAGAAAACTAGAAAGATACATTACTGTCTATGCTAAATCTAACTCCTACTCTAAGAAGACATAAGAAACTCCCATTACAAAGAATTAGGATGTAGCTCTATCTCCTCTAACTAACTTTTCTTTTCTAAATTCTAACTCTTAACTTCCAAGCTTCTAACCCTTTACAAAGAGGCAAGAATGCCATATATACAGAAACATGTACCAAAAGGAATGTGTTGTCCCCTATTTTAGGGTTTACAAAATATCTGCTTTTAGAAGGGTCAGCTCTCAAATCTTTCTTAAGAGAGTTAATGTTGCATTCAATGTGAAGCCCTACTGTCCATGTCGGTGATGGCTTGACCTTAGGAGAAGCCTTCAAATCTTTTGTAGCTACAACATTTACTCCTGGTATCCGTTTCTATCTTTCAACTCCTTTGAAGGGCTGCCTTGAATGCTCAAAAAGATTGCCATTAATACCAATCCACCTCCTTGCTAGTAGACCACATAGCTGTCCCTAAGACTTTGTGGTTCTTTCTTTCTCTCGGCCTTCCTTCACGTTGACCACCTCTGGAAGAAAAACATTGGGCCTTCCCTTTTAGATTCGAACACCATCATTCTTGGGCCGATCCACCAGCTCATCCACAAAATAAGTTCATGATGTTCACATTCAGTTGATTTCCTTCACAGGGGCAGTCAATCCAGTCAAACTATCACTGGTCCGCCCCTTTAGCTTCTTCTGATTAGCGGACCAAAGGCCACACAAGACTCCTGAGCGGTCAAAGGTTGTTCAAATGGCATTGCATGTCGGTGAGACACTAATCTTGTCTCCTCGATGTGATTATGTCTCTTCTAGCAGCTATTGGCGTAACATGTGATAGTCGGTGAGACCTTTTAACGAGCTACACAAGTCATATCGATACCACAAAGACTATCTGCAAGATAGTCTCTAGTTGGCATGACCTTATAGCCAATCCAAATCTTTCTCCCCGAGCTCATTTTGTATTGGCCAAACCCTACTGGGTCAGTGAGACATCATGCCAAGCACAAATCTTTCGCCCAGAGTCTCTCCGATCTCATTCTTATTCTCCAAGCTCGAGCCCCTTTTCCTTTCGGCAAGACTTCTTCAATCAGCAGAAGGTCATGGAAAGTCCCCCTCTGCCATACCGATATCCCTCTATGTTGGTAAATCCATTGCTGTCGGTAAGAGCCAGAGTGGTTAGGAAGACCTTATATCGAGCCCCTCCTTTCTTGGAGAGCACATTCTATATCAGAAAGACCCTACTGGGTCGGTGAGACTTCATGGCGAGGCTCAGAATCCTTTGGTGAGCTCATTTTTATGTTGGGGAGACCTCCATCAGTCGGGAAGATCTTGTGGCGATATCACTCTATTTTGGTGAGACTAGCTCCCTTTGTCGAGACCTTTCATCGAGTGCACTTCATTACATTGAAGGGAGAAATCACGTTGGTGAGACCATCGCTTGTCGGTGTGACCTTATAGCAAATCCCCTTCATTCTCCCTAAGCTCATTCCATTTGGCAAGACCCTTCTTCTTCGCCCAGACATCTTAGTGAACTTAAATCTTTCGAAGAAAGCTTATGCCAATATCACCTTCAGTCGCCGAGACTCCCTTCAATCGGTGAGACCTTACACCAACTGAAGCCTCCTTTCACCGAGCTGAGAGCACTTCAGGGAGACCTCTTTCTGTCAGACATTTTTCCTATCCCTAAATCTTTCGGCGATCTTCTTTTTGTGGAGACCGATTCCCTTCGCCGAGACTTCATCCTGATGCAAATCCCTCTTGCTAAGACCTCATTTCAAGTCGGCGAGACCCCGACTAGTCGACTAGACACTATGCTGAAACTGAACCACTCCGCCTGAGCTCAAACCTTTTCGGTGGGACTCTGATGGATCAGCAAGAGGTTATGCCAATGTTACCTGATGTCGGCGAGACTTTCCCCCTTCACCGAGACCTTATGCCAAACGCAGAATCCTTTGGCGAGGGCTCCTCTAGTCGACAAGACACATAAAGACTTATGGTGATAGGGATGTTTGGGTGACCTGTGAGCCTCATATGAATAGAATGCACTATCAGTCGGTGAGACAATTGCAGGGTCTTTTTTACTTTCTCCTTAGAGGAATTTTATGCCAAACTGGATTGAGGAGTGCTTCCTAATTGAGATCCCTGAGAAATATCATCATGTGCACAATCTAATCCTGCGAGACAAGGTCCTCATTAGTCCTCATAAGTAAATAAAATATATTATAATAAAATCCACTATTGCTTGTGATTATTTCATTCAATTTGCAGCAAGAAGAAAACCAATTTAAGCTGAGAACCAAAATTTGACAAAACAAGAAGGAAAACTCAAGAAGAGAATAGAAGAAACCCCAAAGAGCAAAGCAAATAACCAAAGGCAACAAAAGCATGAAGAAAAAGGGGGGAGCCATTTTGTTCCAGAATAAAATGGGGTGGTTATGCAGAGCATAACAAATGGCGACTCGACTGGGAAAATGGTTTAACCATTTTCATGAAATTGAAGGATTTGGCTACCCAGAAATCCTAGTTCATGAACATCACAACTCCAGTTGGGTCAGTTTTAACAAGCAAGGTTGAGCTAGAATCTCAAATGTAAGTCAACACTGGCTACCCCTGAATCTGTGTGTGTGCTTGATAGTGCATCATCCTTTCATAAAGTTTTCCTCATCTTTTTAACAACAATGTGTAAGATTTGAACTACATGAGTTGATTTCCTTTAGCTGTTGTGTAATGATATCCTGGGCATTGCTCCGCTGCAAGTCAGGCATCCATAGCCCCAATGGAGATACCTCTAGTTTTCTTAGGGAATTGCTCTACTACCAGTCAAGCGTCCATAGCCCCGGTAGAGATATTGGAATCACCCATTCATATTGAGTCCTTTTTCTCTTTAGATAATTCTTTTCTTTTTTCTCTTCTGTTTTCTCTTGGAGTTTGAAATATTTCATTTAATTCTTTTTCAATATGTCAGATGTTTAACATCTGATCTAGGTTGAAAACTACCATAGACTTCATAATAGCACCTGGGAGATCATATTTTTCACTCAAATCTTACAACACTATCATTTTAGGAAAAATATACCATTACTAGAGGAGATGATCTTAATGATTTGTGAAAGATTCAGAAGAGCTAATGAAGGTTATCTACTTTGCACCTTGTTTTCAAAACTTTCCACAACTCTTATTGGCAATGGGCACAAAACAAAGAGTTTTGGGACAAAATCACCCAATCAGCAAACCTAAAAATATCTAAACCACTTCTCTCCTAATGACCAAAGTATACTCGAGATAACAACCACCATTTTAAGATGGGAAAGAGCAAATAAACCCCCAAAGAACAAAAAAAATAGAAACCAAAAGAACAAAGGAAATAGAAAGACATAAAGAAAGGACAAACAAACAAACAACAAATTACTTACATAAAGAGCAGAAAATTATTCGCATAAAGAACATAGTTATTTACACACACAGATTATTTACAAGCATAAACTATTTACACAAATGCATCACCCAACAAAAGTACCAACTTCATGACTCAAAATAGTGTTTAAGAAACTATCCATTGACAGGCAATGGAACAGGTTCTCCAGTTAAACTACTCAATCGGAAAGCATTTTCTCCTAGGATCTCAACAATCTGATAAGGACCTAGCCAGAGCTTATCAAATTTCTAGTGGCCACCCTTCTTTTCACTAGCTTTATCCAATAACAACACAAGGTATGATATCCTAAAAGCTTTAATTTTGGCTCTTTTGTCAAACCAATGTTTGACAACAGCCTGGTGCCTAAGAATTGTTGCAAGGTGGCATCTCTTTGTTCTTCTAATATCAACAAAGCAGCTAATCTTACTTCTATCCTATTGTCACTAGAGTAGAGTTTCTGCATGAACTCAAGGATAGGTATTTGCAGATAGATAGGGAACACAGGCTCTTGGCCATATACCAGCTT
Source organism: Sequoia sempervirens (assembly GCA_007258455.2). Taxonomy (NCBI): domain Eukaryota; kingdom Viridiplantae; phylum Streptophyta; class Pinopsida; order Cupressales; family Cupressaceae; genus Sequoia; species Sequoia sempervirens. The sequence continues at coordinate 266,899,301 of VDFB02105785.1, forward strand.
GAATGGTGAGGTCTTTAAAGCAACCTTAATCCTAGTCCTATCTGCCCATAACGCAAATCTCAGCTAGGTATGTCAGTCCCTAGGGTTGTTTTATAAAAAAAAAATTATTACCCCTAAGAGATTCTTATTGGTTGATTCTACAACTCCATTGCTTTGTGGGTAATAATTTGAAGAATATTTTAAAACAATTTTGTGATCGTAAGCCCATGAAATGAATTCAGCAGAAGAAAAGGAAGATCCATTGTCACATACCAACGCAAAGGGTACTCCAAACTTGGTGGTGATGCATTCGGTGGGGAACTTGATCACTACCTCTATTGTGCTATTCTTGCAGGGTATAGCCTTGGTCCACATTATGCAGTAATCAGTAGCAGTCAAAATAAACTTGTGTCCTGTAGAAGAGTTTGGGTTGATTACCCCAATAAAATCTAGTGCCCATTGGGAAAATGGCCTTACCTCATAGACAAGTTGCAATGGCATGGCTGGATGGCATTCTTTTGATGCAAAAATCTGATATATGTGACATGTTCTCACATGTTTATGGGAATCTTTGAACACACAAGTCCAGTAATAACCAGATCTGAGGACCTGGTGTGCCAATGAATTTGCAGAACCATGACCAATGCCATGCTTCCCATTAAACTCAGAGATCACATGTTTAGCCTCCTACTAATAAAGGCATCATAGGTACACTCCTTCAAAATTCTTCCTGTATAGCAACCCTCCTTTGAACATATAATGGGAACTCTTCATTCTTAGCGCTCTCCTTTGAGTTGCATTCATTCCCTCAGGACCGATTGTTGAGCATAAAATAGATAATATCAGCATACCAAGGGTCGTTGGAGAAGGACTGGGTTGTGTATTGTTGGAAAATGATGTTGTCACCAACATTCACCATGGACTTAGACAACATCAATAGTTAAACAACAACAGTTAAACAAAATATTGTTACTCTGTTTCTCCTGAAAGAGAAAGACAACACATGGATATCTTAGCTCCCAAGGTCTTTATAGTTGGTTCTCAACTATGCTGATGTTGCTCAATGGTCAATGTAATAGTAATATTCAAGGGGCCTACTAGTGTTGAGCTTCTAGATTGTTCTAAGATCAAGCATGAATTCAAAACTACTCTAACTGGGGTTTTTTTATAGAAACAAAAAATGATAGATTAAAGCTTGGAACTAAGAAGAATAATAATTCGTCTAACTTAGCTAGAATTGTTACCTTTCAAGGAATTACTAATTGAAACTGGAGAACAAAATCAACTTGTGATTGACACACAACTTCATTCATCCACAGTGCTAATCTTAACAATAGATTGTAAATCACTATTTAAACAAAACATAAAACAAAACTTCTTTCCTTGAAAGCTTTTCAAATCAAATGATTAACCCAAGATGAACACCATTCTGGAACACAATGTGAAGTAGATTAAAATCTAATTGCTTCTACTGTTAGTGAAATGGATAAGCAATATTTACAAAGCTGGCACAAACACCAGTGTATAGAAAATCTAAGAATCCAAATTGTTTCCATCTACACTAAGAAAACTAGAAAGATACAATACTATCTATGTTGAATCTAACACCTACTCTAAGAAGACACAAGAAACTCCCATTATAAAGAATCAGGATGCAACTCTATCTCCTCTAACTGACTTTTCTTTTCTAAATTCTAACTCTTAACTTCCAACCTTCTAACCCTTTACAAAGAGGCAAGAATGCCATATATACAGAAACATGTACCAAAAGGAATGTGATGTCCCCTATTTTAGGGTTTACAAAATATCCACTTTCAGGAGGGTCGGCTCTCAGATCTTTCTTTAGAGAGTCAATGCTACATTCAATGTGAAGCCCTGCTGTCCATGTTGGTGATGGCTTGACCTCAGGAGAAGCCTTCAGATCTTTTGTAGCTGCAACATTTACTCCTAGTATCTGTGTCTATCTTTCAACTCCTTCGAAGGGTTGCCTTGAATGCTCAAAAAGATCACCATTAATACCAAACCGCCTCCTTGCCAGGAGACCACACAGCTATCTGTAAGACTTCATGGTTCTTTCTTTCTCTCGACCTTCCTTCACATTGACCACCTCTAGAAGCAGATCATCGGACCTTCCCTTTCAGATTCGAACACCATCATTTCCGGGTCGATCCACCAGCTCATCCACAGAATAAGTTCATGTCGTTCACATTCGGTTGATTTCCTTCACAGGGGCAGTCAATCCAGTCAAACTGTCACTGGTCTGCCCCTTTAGCTTCTTTTGATTAGCAGACCAAAGGCCACACAAGACTCCTGAGCGGTCAAAGGTTGTTTGAATGGCATCACATGTCGGTGAGACACTAATCGTGTCTCCCTGATGTGATTATTTCTCTTCTAGAAACTATTGGTGTAACATGTGATAGTCGGTGAGGCCTTTTAGTGAGCTACATAAGTCATATCGATACCACAAAGACTATCACAAGATAGTCGCTAGTCGGCATGACCTTATAGCGAAGTCAAATCTTTCTCCCTGAGCTCATTCTGTATCGGCCAGACCCTATTGGGTCGGTGATACATCATGCCAAGCACAGATCTTTCACCTGGAGTCTCTCTGATCTCATTCTTATTCTTTGAGCTCGGGCCCCTTTTCCTTTCGACAAGACTTCTTCAATCGACAAAAGGTCATGGCGAGTCCCCCTCTGCCATACCGATATCCCTCCATGTTGGTAAATCCATCATTTTCAGCAAGAACCAAAGCAGTTGGGAAGACCTTATATCGTGCCCCTCCTTTCTCAGCGAGCACATTCTGTATCGGCAAGACCCTACCGAGTCGGTGAGACTTCATGGCGAGGCTCAGAATCCTTTGGCGAGCTCATTTTTATGTTGGGGAGACCTCCATCAGTTGGGAAGATCTTGTGGTGATATCACTCTATTTCGGCGAGCCTAGATCCCTTCGCCAAGACCTTTCATCGAGTGCACTTCATTACACCGAAGGGAGAAATCGCGTTGGTGAGACCATCGCTGGTCAGTGTGACCTTATAGGGAACCCCCTTCATTCTCCCTGAGCTCATTCCATTCAGCAAGACCCTTCTTCTTTGCCCAGATATCTTAGCGAACTTAAATCTTTCAGAGAAAGCTTATGTCGATATCACCTCCGGTCTCCGAGACTCCCTTCGATCGGTGAGACCTTACATTGACCGAAGCCTCCTTTCATCAAGCCAAGAGCACTTCGGGGAGACCTCTTTCTATCGGCGAGACATTTTTTTAAGCCCTAAATCTTTCAATGAGCTCCTTCTTTTTGTAGAGACCGATTCCCTTCACTGAGACTTCATCTCGATGCAAATCCCTCTTACCGAGACCTCATTTCAAGTCGGCGAGACCCCGACTAGTCAGCCAGACACTATGTCAAAAGTGAAGCACTCCGCCTGAGCTCGAACCTTTTCAGTGGGACTCTGATGGATCAGCAAGAGGTTATACCGATGTTACCTGATGTTGGCAAGACTTTCCCCTTCGTCGAGACCTTATGTCGAACGCGGAATCCTTTGGCAAGGGCTCCTCCAGTCGGTGAGACACATAAAGACTTAAAATGATAGGGATGTTTGGGCGACCTGTGAGCCTCATATGAATGGAATGCACTATCAGTCGGCGAGACAATTGTAGGGAAAAGCTGACTTTCTCCTTAGAGGAATTTTATGCCAAATTGGATTGAGGAGTGCTTCCTAACTGAGCTCCCTGAGAAATATCATCATGTGCATGACCTAATCCTGCGAGACAAGGTCCTCATTAGTCCTCAAAAGTAAATAAAATATATTATAATAAAATCCACTATTGCTTGTGATTATTTCATTCAATTTGTAGCAAGAAGAAAACCAATTTAAGATGAGAACCAAAATTTGACAAAACAAGAAGGAAAACTCAGGAAGAGAACAAAAGAAACCCCGAAGAGCAAAGAAAATAACCAAAGGCAACAGAAGCAAGAAGAAAAAGGGGGGACCCATTTTGTTCCAGAATAAAATGAGGTGGTTATGCAGGGCATAACAGCTTCAACATTAATACCATAAGACCTTCTTCCCTAGACAATGTGACACAAACCATAACATCTCAACAAAACATGAACAATGCCTCCAATAGCAGTAACATTGTGGTCACCACACAAGTTGCTACTAACACCATTAATGTGACATGTAGTGGCACCACAAGTCAAAACACCTCCACCTCAACTAATACAACATCTATTGGAGGAACATCTACTATGTCCATGCCTACAACATCCACATCATTATCACAAATGATAGGAATAACTGTTGGGTCCACATCAACGGGAGAAAATCCCACAAATCCTATGTTGGGATCTTCATCTATGACAATGGGGGAATCTTTATCACATCCTTATGGTGGAATCTCATTTAATCCGTTTGGAGGAAACCCATGACAAGTCTTCATTCAAGGCCCTCAACACAACATTAATACATGAATTGCAATTAAACATCCAACATGGACAAGGAAAAAATATGAACATCACACATGGCCAAGGACAAAATATCAATGCACCATAGGGACACTCCCAAGGAACAAACACCAACATGCTACATGGAAAATTATTTCAATAAGGACAAGGAACTCAAATGACACAACAAATGTGTAACTTTGGAAATCAATTGAGCTAGGGATTTCAGATACCTCAAATAAAAATAAACATGGTTGGGTCACATATCCCCACATATTCATCCCAGATTCATACTCAACAACAAATTCCTACTCACAACTGGCAATATCAGCAAACACCTAATCAGAACATACCTTAGTTTTAGGCAACCAATGATCCCATCATACACACCTTGCTAGCAAGAGTGGACGACCTTCAAAAATAGATGGAAAATATGAAAACCTTTGATAAGAAGATGCAAATGCCATATGACTTATGTCCATATCCTTTTGATACAACTTTGTACATGCCACCATTTCCACATGGTTATGTGGCTCCAAACTTCAACAAATGCAAGGGTAAAACAAATCCACTTGACCACATCAGAGAGTTCATAACAAGTGGTGTGGATATTTCTCATGATTACACATATTTAATGTGACTTTTTCCTAAAAGTCTCATAGGACCAGCCTTAGAATGGTTCTATACAATGCAACTCAGAATACAGTCATGGAAATCACTTGCTAAAAAATTCATGAAAAATTACACATACAACATTGACATAGACACCTCCATTACCAACTTATGCCAACTCACACAAGATGATTCAGGTGAAACATTTTTTACCATTCTTTCAAAAATGGAGGGGCCTAGTGAGTTGCTATCATATAGACAAACCTGAAAAGGAAAATGTTGACATGTTCGTACAAATGTTATTGGGCCCACTAAAAAATGGCTTACGTGTTCATTGTTGCACAACTTTTGTAGACCTAGTTGAACGAGGTGTCCAAGCTAAACAAGCCCTCATAGCCGAAGGAAAACTAAAATATGGTCCCAAAAACACAAATGCAAACCCTCCTTCTGCTGACAAAAATAAATTATAGGTTAAGAAAAAACATGTCACCAATGATGGTGTAGTCGATGCTAAGGATGTCAATGCTATGCATCGTATGATTACTCTAAAAGGGATACAACCAAAAAACACACAGATGATAACACAAACCTATGCTACTAATGTTGTCTAGAAAAATTAGAATAACCAAGGCAATGAAAACAATCAAATTCAAAGGTAGCCTAGACAACCCAAACAATTCCCTAAAGGACGTACATACACTCCCTTGGGTGAACCTATTGAAGAAGTTCTCAGGAAATGCCTTTAGAATGGTGTCATCACACTTGAGGACCCCAAACCATATGACCTTGGGTAGTTTAAACCATCATGGTGGGATGGCAACTCATTTTGTGACTATCACCAAATAAAAGGATGCAAAACCTCTTCCTGTAGACAATTGAAAATATATGGTACAAGACCTTATTGAAAAGCATGTCATTGAAGTTGGTGGACCACAGTTTGCTTCTAATGCAGATCATACAATACACAAGAACCCACTGTAGGATCATGATTCTGGAAACCCTTCTACATCAAGTATAAATAACAATAGTCGAGCCAACTATGCCCATATTGGATATGACTATTCTAGGGGACCTATCATACATCACATTAGAACAACTGATGAACATGTTTGCACAGTCATCGTCAGAAAGGCCCCCGAATGCAATGTCATCACCTGTAGTGGAAAGGTCACCATAGCTGACCCTCCTCCCCCTAGACAACCAAAGGTAACAATAGCTGGTCCATCCACTTCACAGTCGCAATTGTGTCCACAAAAAAAGTAGTCCCAACCTAAAGGAAACTTTAATCTTATTGACCAGCTTGGAAAAAAAACTATCACAAATCTCTATCCTTGAGTTGTTACGCATCTTTCCTGCCCATAAGGCCATCCTAGATAAAACATTGCAAGAATCCTCCATTCCCCAAGATATTGATGTCATCCAATTTGAAGCCATGGTAGGATATCTCATGACTCCCCACCATATCACCTTTTCTGACCAAGACTATTTTTCATCCAAATCCAACCATAATGATGCCCTTCATATCATAGTTTTTGTTCATAAACAGAAGGTCAGACGAGTCTTAGTATATGGCGGAGCAGGACTGAATATATGTTCCTTAAAATTGGTCAAGGTACTAGGCTTTTCTGATGCTTGCGTAGATGCCACAAAAATCATTGTTATCAAGGAATATGATGATGAAGAATGTTCCTCTTGGGGAATAATTACACTTCCAATTCAAATCGGGCTAGTCATTGTCAACACCACTTGTCAAGTTCTGGATTTGGACCTACCATACAACATTTTACTTGGTTGACCTTAGATCCATGCACTAAAATTCGTCCCTTCCACATATCACCAATGCTTGAAATTTCCTTTTGAAGGTACAAAAATTACTATATACAGAGACCCTGATCCATTCCAATATTGTACCAACTTACGAGGTGTCTCAGAATGTCAAGTGCCTATCAACCGTGAAGCCTCGACGTCTTCATATTCAAAATTCATCAACCCATCAAGACTTGCAAAGCCTTCCATGTCCACATCCATTGCCACATATCTCACTACATTGATCCATCTTCATTGACCAAATTATACACTCCATTTACCCCACCATCAAACCCCAAGGTCCAAATTCATGACATGGGATGTGGAGAATATCGTATGGATAATTTACCAACAAAGGACAATGCTAATGCCACTAATAGAGATAAAAATTCCAACGTTGATGTCAAGATAGTTACAAAAGGGACACAAAAGGATGGTCATTCTTGGATTGAAACCTTTTGGGACCCTAATGACACATCGGCCTTTGCCATATCTACTTCCTCTCAAGCTTTTCATATCTATTATAACCCCTTGTTTGACCAAGAAATTTACAATAACCCACTCTTTGAGCATGACCCCATTGAGGATATCCAATCATCATCCTTCCATCCCACCTACCTTGGGTTAGGATATGAATCTCCTATTTTCATCTCTACTAAGTCATCTTGCCAAGTCATTAAGGATGTGCAAGCCTTCTTTGATGTTAACAGTATAGAAAAGGATAGTCCAAAAGATTCCATCAATGGCATCGCCACTCCCATTCATCCACTAAACATTCCTTTCACTTCACCTACTTCCCCCATTTCACACACTTCCACTCACATCATAGATATGGATCAAAAAATCATAGCTCAAGAAAACAATAAAGGAAAAGCTCTAATGAATGAGATATCTTTAAAATGAGATCAAAAATCAAAAGAAAGAAAACAAGATCAAGACAAGTCCCATAGCCAAAATAAAAAGCTATCAGAGAAAACAAAAATAAAATTCAAAAGTGAAAATGAGAAAATTCGATCTCAAAGTATGCCTCTCCATCAAAAATCACTGGAGGCATCTATCAAGGAAAAAAGTCAAAAAAAGTGTTTATTGATCCAAGGTCTATATCCATGTCACTGTCACTCATACCATATACTTTGTTCCATCCATCCATGTTCACATATCCATCATATCCCTCCATTGGTGATGTCTTTCAATGTATCTTTGATGACAACTCCTTGTACTCTAGCTTCTTGGTTTCCCTAGCTCCTTTTCTGCTGAGGTCTGATGGCCCACATAGTGTGCACATTAGGGATCCTACCATAGCCTCTTTCATTTGTCACATCTATGATCCTTCACATCTTCCATTCGTACTCCTCATCCTGATCGAGTCCTTTCATCCAACACGGTCATCCACGCAAGATCGAGGCATCGTTAAGGAAGTCCATGAAGCTGGAATTTATCAATTTTATACCTAGCTTCAGAGAACTAGGGAAAAAGTCCTAAAAAAATACAAAAAAATTGAAAAATACAAAAAATCATCACCTTGATGAAAACCTAGCAAATAAGCGTCCTGGTGACACCAAAAAAAATGATGAATAAAATGACAAAAATAAAGAGAAATAATTCATCCAATAGTGAAAACCTAGTAAACAGACTCTTTGGATAAGTACCATGGTGAAAACCTGGCAAACAGGCGCCATGTGTATTCAGTCAATGTTGTGCCATCTACTATCACTCTATCTACCTTTGTCCCTAATAAACATACTCTTTTCTGACATTCATCATAACACTTCACCCTGACATCATGACATTTCCATCCATGGCTAACAATGGTTGAAATCAAGTCTTGTATACTATCCACTGTCCATGATAGTCATACCTTTTCTTTCCATTCCATTTTTACTGGCTCATACTCAACTTGAATAGGGGAAAACTTTATCATGAGACTACAGTGGGTACTGCACGTGATCCTAACAATCATAAAATGTCCTAAAAATAAAAAAGTGTCATTAAAAATAACCTAAAAATTGAAAAATGTCATAAAAAAAGACCTAAAAATTGAAAAATGTCCTAAAAAAACCTAAAAATTGAAAAATGTCCTAAAAAAAGACCTAAAAATTGAAAATTGTCCTAAAAAAGACATAAAAATTGAAAAATGTCCTTAAGAAAACACAAAAAATCCAAAAAATAGAGTCATGTTAGTCAGCACAGTCACGTCAATTCAAGTCTTGATTAGCCTTTATCATTGTTGAACTACGTTGTCTTTGCACATTTTCTATGTAGGCAAGGCTCATCTTCGAGCCCCCGAGACATTAGGTGAGTCCTATTAGGTTTTTCAAAATAAATCATGGCTCAATCTCTGGTCAACAAGACAAATTTATTGTTCGTGTTGAACTACGAGGTCTCTAAGTGTATGACATAGGCAAGGCCATCTATCGATGAGCCCCCGAGGCCACACTAGGTTAGTCCATTAGGGTTCATTGCACAATTTTCTCACACACATGAAATAGTATTTAAATTTATCATGGTCTTTGTTTAAATTCGAATAAACAATTTACCCAAGCAAATTTCTACAATTTTTCAATCAAGCATGATAATCATCTTGGCATATCAAAATCAGTCAAAATCAGTTAAACTTAGTCAAACTAGTCAAATCTTGCTTACTCTTCAGATGTGTCCTTTTGAAGGGTAGCCCCATCACTTATTCATTTCCTAGGATGTGTCCTTCTTAAGCATCATCATAGTCATTTGGAATTTTGAGGATTCTCACAATATTCAAGATATGTTCCTCTTGACATTGACATTATTTAGGATGTGTCCTTCCTAAATCCGACATCTTGGCATCAACATCATTCAGGATTTTTCCTTCTTGAATCTTGACATAAACTTGGCATTTTGGCATTAACATTATTCAGGATGTGTCCTTCCTGAATTCGACATCGTGACATCAACATTGTTTGGGATGTGTCCTTCCCAAACTTGACATCAATCTGACATCTCGACATCCACATTGTTCAGGATGTGTCCTTGAACTTGACATCAATTCAACATTTTGACATTGACCTCTTTCAGGATGTGTCCTTCCCGAATTTGGTATCACTCTGGCATCGATGTTATTCAGAATGTGTCCTTTCTGAATCTGAAATCTCAACACCATTTAGGATGTGTCCTTCCTAAACTCGACACTAATCTAGCATCTTGACATCATCAACTCTAACACTTTGACACCAAGACATTCAACATTTTTGACAAACTTGATATCTTGACATCCAAACACTTGGCAAGCACTTGGTATTTAATTTTATGAAGTTTATTGTGTATTTTGACAGTCATGTTGCTAGTTCCTCGAGGATGTCCTAACAATAGGATTTAGAGGAGCAATGAAGTTTCATGATTTGTCTTACTTGTCTTCACTGTTTGTGGTTGATTATGACAAAACAACTGGGGAAAATATGCTTTTAGTATGAGTCATGATCATCCTTGTCTGTGATTGTTTATGTCAAGTGATGGTATGACCTTGCACACCTTGATTTATCTCATATCATGGTGTTTGTTAGCCATCACGATAATTTTCCCAATGATGATTAAGAGCAACAACTAGTAGTCCTATGGAAAAGTGTCGAAGGATTTTTCATCTTACTAACATCCATCTCCTTCTCTTTGGTCACCTCATCTTTCTTCTGTCTCTTGATAATATCCTGTGACACACAAAAACACATTCCCATACATAATCATATAGAAATTGCATTACATTAGACATTTGCATTAGATTGGATCCAAATCATAAAACAACCTAATTACATACATAGATTTTCATAGCATATCATGGCATATCATCACACAAATCACATGTCATATAATCTATAGACACTATTGTCATCCATTAGTGCATCCATAATCATGGGTAGGAAATGAAAACAAATAAAAACATAAATATTATCATCAGCAGTATCATCTATGGCATCATCATAGCATATAATCATAAATAGAGCATAGCATTTCATTATAAATGCATCCATGGCATAGACATACATATAACATCATCATAGGAATCATAAAATACATCAAATAAATATCAAATAGGTGTTATAGCTGCATAATCACATGACATCTAAATCACCATCGTCATCACATAACACATCATCATGTGACATAAAACAAATGGGCCACATCAAAACTACATCTTATATATATATAATCTCAAAAATCAATGTCACAGGATAGAGTCAAAGAGATATCCCAAAAATGAATCTTGCAAGCTAAATAGTCAATAATGCCATAATCCATGAAATGTCAATGTCTTAGGAGCTACTCTCCTCATCTCCTCAAGGAGAAGATCTAGGGGATCAGTGCTCTATCAAGGGAACCAAAGCCATCATGGTCACTGTCACCTTTCCCTAAGTGGCTGAGGCATCTATAACTGTAACCTCTGTCTGAGCTGTTTGAGTTGTATCTATAACCTGAGCAACTAAGGTGTCTATCACTGGCGGTTGCTTCTGTCCTAATCTAGTAGACCCATGGCTTCAGCTTGAATGATGACTCGAGGCATTCCTTTGTGAGTGGTGGGACCTGTTCCCTGATGTGTGCCCTAAGGAGGTAGACCCTCCTGCACTAGTGTGGCTCTTGCTGCTACTCCCACTCCCTGATTTGTGACCACTGCCTATCCTCATATGTGAGCACGACAGTGTAGGATCTCATCGCTCGAGAGGCACTACCTACTTATAGAGGGTCTTGTACTGGCCATACCAAGCGCTCACCTTGGAAAACTCACAGGCCATATCTCCTGAAGGCCTTGCGCATAACTTTGTAAACTCTACACACCATTATGTTGCCTCTTGCCTCTAGATCTCAGCCTGGTCCTGCTTGACCCTCGCTAGCTCAAGCTTAGCCTATAAAGCCTTGACCTATCTAGTTCTCTCATCAAGTCTCCTTTGAAGGTCAGAAACCTATTGATCTATGGTGGCATCTATTGGCAACACCAACCTTGTCAGCATCCCATCATCTCCCTCCACCATACTCCATTGCAGTAGGCACTCTGCCTCATCAATGGCCTCATCCTCATCATTGTCATCATCCCCTATTTCCTCCTCTCCTCCAATCTCTTCCTCTGCATGCTCCACCTCCCTCTCCTCCACCTCCCTCTCCTCCATCACCCTCTCCTCCATCACCTTCTTCTCCCTCTCCTCCACCTCCCTCTCCTCCATCACCTTCTCCTCCCTCTCCTCCTCTCCTCTAATCTCTGCCTCTATGTGCTCCACTTCCCTCTCCCCCTCCTCCTTGATTGCCTCTAGAATAGGGTCTAGTGGTGCTCTAGCCACTCGTTGCCTCACCTACCTCTCTTATCTCCCTCCATCTCCTCCTCTCCTCCACCTCCTTCTGGCTCCCCCATCATCACCATCATCCCCATCTCTCCCTCTGCCCCTCTCTCTAGCCCTATCCCCATCTCTCCCTTGGCCTCTACCTCTCCCTCTATCACCAACTCTTCCCCCTTGTCTAGATCATGACACATGTGGAATAATGGACCTCTTGTCCACTAGTGTTGGTCCATCTGGATCTATGAGGGAAACTAGCCTATGCATCTACCAGCATAAATCAAAATCTACAATGGTCCCCAGATCTGCAATGCCTCCTCTCCATCCCCATTACTGCACCATGAGTCCATCTATCTGTTGAGTAGAAAAGGCCACAGATATGGGCGGTCCCCATGCTAACTCCTGAGAGGACCTCGCATACTCTATTGTCCTGATTGGAATACTGTGCTGCTCTCCAAACTACCTGAAAACTTGCTACAGTAAGTACATCTCTATAATCAACTATTTCTGCACTGTCTAGCCAATCAAATATCGATACTGCCAGCAAAAACTGAGATGATCTGCCTCATCCTCCCACTGCCCACAATCCTTGTATGGTCTCCAAACAAATAGTCATGGTGTCGATCCTATGTCTCCACCAACCTGTCTCACCATAGTGGCTCTATTGTAGGACACTGACATAGTAATATACATATGGCATGCCATCTACCAACTATGGCCTCTCAATCAATTGGTGGAAAATGGCAATGTGCTCCCATGCCCAAATCATAAGAAGGGTCATCCCACAAGAAATGCTTTGTGCCCTCCTGTACGCAACCTCATGCAACTGATTATATAACATGCCTAATAAATAAGGTCCCCAAGCATAAATGATCCTGTCTCACCTCATGCCAACAAGTACATCCCCCAGCCAATGGGAAACCCATGTCCTCGATGATCTGGAATAACTACACCAACAATCAATGTCACTAATAGAGCATCAAATCATCTTTAGTGCTCTGCCACAAACTCCCACCGGATCTCATACCCATCAATACCCAACCCAACACCTTGATCATTATAGTAGCTAATGAATGTCTAATATCCATGCTGTGGGTCGTAAACAATCCTCTCCCCAGATCGGTAAGCATAGAATCCAATAAACATCCTCGAGGGTAACTATAGCCTCCCCAGTTGGCAAGTGGAAAGAGCAGGTCTCAAAGTGCCACCTCTCGCATAATGCTGTCAGGAGTCCCCTATTTTCCCGCACAATGGGAATATAGGTGACATAGTAGAGACCCAGTCGCATCAATCATCATTGCTCTCTATCCGTCAACTCGTCTCTGAATGCATAGGTCAATGGTCAGCTCTCCTGCATGCAAATAGGCATTAACTGTCTCTGCACATGTCAAAGCATGCGTCAGGATCTCCTCAAAACTTGTCATTATCACCTAGTCTAAGCAAAAGGAATTTTAAAGTTGAAGCAACACTAAGCTACCATCATTCAAAGTAAAAAAAAATGTGTCGCGCTTATTTCAATTGCGTCACAATTAGGCGTTTGCGTCATTCCGTACTGCGTTTGCTTTGCTATCTGATGATTACATCACAAAATTTCACTGGCGTCATGATTTCATACACATGCATCACTTACTTCAAATGCATCATTCTCATCCTCAAATGCATCACGATAATTTGAATGCGGCTTTACAATCGTCAAATGCAGCTTAAATTGGAGATTGCATCAAAACTTTAAGCAATTGTGTTGCAAATTTTGACCCTAACCTAATGACCCTTTGTGTTCAACACATCAAATGCATCAAATGTGAATGTGATTGTGGTTTACATGAACACAAATGCATTGCAATGCATGTGTTCCAAGCCCTAGAAACCCCAAAAAGGCACGAAAAATGATAAATTGACAAAGTGGGCTAATGATACATATTTGTCGGCTCCACGCCCTTTGGTCATATGTAGGTCTTGACAATGTACCTGCGGTGCTCTGTGATCGAGATCACCATCTTCTTTGCTACTATTTTCTCTCCGAGCTCTCTGAAATTACTATAGTAAATTTGAAAATGAAATGAGTTTTACCCCCAATTTTAATCTATTTATAGGGTAAAAGTGGGATTTTTCACAACTGTTATTATTGGAGGCTCTTTTAACCACCTTTGACTGCCCTTTTGGGTACCTTAAACACATCCAAATTCAAAACCATCTCACCATTGTTTTTTTGGTCTTTAAATTAACTTGTCGGGACACTTTCCAAAATTTTCTGTCGCTAGGCCAAAATTTGAAAAATATCCCGAGGGGGCATCAATACTCTATACCTTTGCTAGGGCATGACTTTGACTTATTTTTCTTTGTCACAATGTGACAGACTACATTATGACAAAGAGGGACAAAATGTAGACACTAAAAATTGACCTAGGCTTGCAAGCTCTATTTTTCACCACATTCGTCCTAGCATAATTAAAATATTTAATTATGTTATTTGGCCCATTTTCATCTATTAATTAAATAATTTTTAATTATTTAATTAATTCATGTCTCTCTATTCTTCCTGATTATTTAAATAAATAAATTTTATTTATTTAAATACATCGCTAATTATCTAATGTCTCCTTATAATTAAATAAATTTATTAATTTATTTAATTATTTCTGCCCACTAATTCTTCTAGATTATTTAAATAAATAAATCTTGTTTATTTATTTAAATACGCCAATAATCTACATATTCCTCTTCTAATTAAATAAATTCTTTAATTTATTTAATTATGGCCACATGTCACTTTCCCCATTTTAAATAAAAAAAATATTACTTATTTAAAATGGTCAAAATTTCTTATTTTGGCAGAAAATGGGCATTTATTTCCTACTGTTACATGATTCTCCACTTTTGAATTAAAATTATTTTTAATTCAAAAGATGCCTTTTCCATTCAAAAGTCAAATGACTGTTACTAATTTGATTCTCCAGCCTTTTTTTAGCCACTTTGTCCTTATCTTAACTTTCAATATTGTCCATTGATTTGACTTTTAATCTCATATGTTCATTCAAAATTTCCTTTTCTCGTAAAATGACAATTTTGAATTCATTTTGGGTCTCTCTCTCTCTCTCTCTCTCTCTCTCTCTCTCTCTCTCTCTCTCTCTCTCTCTCTCTCTCTCTCTCTCTCTCTCCTGAAGCTTTCACATGAATTTCTGGCTTTCTTGCTTTCATCCATTTTTCTGCACACTTAGAGCTTCTCTTAGGCACTTAGAGTCATTTTCATAGTAAAATCCTTCAACACTTGTGTAGGACATGGCATAGTCTTAGATTGCTCGCATAAATTTGAGGGAAAATCATTATTTGCAGCAAGGTAGAAGGTATAATGGAGGTTAGCCATGGAGATTGAAGATTTGTGGTAACTTTATTTCATTTATTTTCATGTTTTCTCCTTTGCGCTTCATTATTTCTTTGGATTTTTGGATTTACTGCTGATAATCTATTAACCCATAAAATTTCTAGAGATACAAAAACTGGTCCATAAACTCTAAATAATAGGGTTTTTTACTTTTTTAATAACTTTTGATCAACATAACATTTTGACGAATGGATTGCATGAGAACAAACTTCTGAAAATTATTTTCAATTTTAAAAAAAAATCACAAAATCGTAAGTTTAGGCCATCTTATGTGTGTCGTACATGACAATTTTTCAAAATGACAAATATGCCTAATAAAAATTTAACAAAAAAAAATTCAATAAAAAATTACAAAAAAATATTGAGAACAAGCTTCAGTGAGTCACAAATCTTTTTCTAAAAATATTTAGAAAAATATGATAATTTAGGTCAAAATATGGATGTCGTACACGTGCATGGTATGGTAAAAAAAAAGTGACTTTTAAACAGTGGTTTTTATAAATGCCTATTGAAACTCAATTTGTACAATCTGGGTATTGAAATAAATTACATATTTGGAAACTAGACTCCGAGTACTACATTTTATGAATAGTGACTTTTTTGAAGATTCCATCTCTAAGTGCTTCAAATTTTAAGGTCAAATGTGTCAAATTCTGAAAATCAGGAAAAAGACTTCCACTTTTTTGGCCAAAAAGTGGACTCAACTTCTTGCCAACATCCTTTAACTAGAAAGTAGTAAAGGATGAACCCAATATTAGAAAAAAATTTAATATCAGATGCAATGATAAGATGATATAAATATTGGCACAAAGAATAGCTTGCATAAGGTGATCTAATTTTGGAATATTAACCCAATATTATCTGGAAAATGAAATCGATTACAGAGATAAGCACATATGCATTCACACAGGAATAAGCATATAAATGTAAGAGAAAAACTTAAACACATAGATTTAAGATTCCCAAACTATCTCCATAAACCATATGCACACAAACAACTAGTGATTTCAATTAGCAGAAAAATGCAAAATTATATTCAAAGGATATAATATCAGGTTCTTGAAAAACAAGCTAGAGAGAGTTTTTGATCCAAATACAAATACATACATAAGCGGGTGAGTAACCAATTCTTTTTGCCCATAACTAACCAAAAATGTAAAGTCTTTCAAAAATATGATAAAGAGACATGAAAGCAACTGAAAAGTCATAGTGGTGATGCTTCACTTCTAGATTTCGTGGATGAGGCGAGTCTTTTTTGTAAAGCTTGGAATGTCTTTGCAACAAGTGGCAGCTCCTTATGTTGGGGAATGGTAATGTTCCCCATCTGTAACTTCCAGGCCAATTGATTATCATGCGCAACTTCAATCTGCCAATCATAAGTTCCTGCTAATCTAGTTCTTTGGAATAGGACCAAGTCTATCCCGTTGAACTTTCTCAAACTATCTGCATAAAAGGATTGAGAACCAAAGATTTCATTGATTATCTTCTTAAAATCTTCTTTTGAGATCCCAACATCTTCATTGCTACCACCTCCTTGTAACCTAGATTGTAGTTCGAGTGCAGTAAGATTCTTATGAACCTCCCTGATGATTGTGTTGCTTTCAGTTAACATCTCATTTAATTCCTATAGGCCCTATTTAGTAACTTGAAGTTTCCATTCCACACTCTTGTTTCCAGATCATGCAATGTCTGTCAGTAGCATTGGGAATGATTTTCTTATTAGCTAATATCTCAATTCTCATATTCAACATTCCTTTGATTTCATTTAGGTAGTGATCCCATAACACATCTTTCTCAGCGACATTAATATCTTTCTCAATATTAGTTTTCAAGGCATATGCTTTTTGGTGAATATTTAGTGACTCCAAAATAATTTTATTACTTTTTTTTATTATGCCATTGCTCCAATCTTCTATGGCATTTCCAAATACCTTGAAACTTTTCATCTTGCCTACTACCTCCTTTCCCATTATTGACGTCAGATCAAAGGATAATTCAACTTGAGAAATTGGTTGAGGGAGAAGATCAAAGATTGGTTTTAAGCATTTAATTAAAACCTTAACCCGGTTCTTTAATTCATCTTTTCTCTTTTTGTCCTTATTGGATCTCTCAACCAACCTTGCTGCTAATACCTGATAGTTATTCACATCTCCATCTCTCGTAGAGGGCCCCAAGTTTATTCTATGAATATCAAAGTCACTTGTAGTTGCTTGAGTGAATTCATTTTGTGCAGTAGGGTGAGCAACTTCTAGACATAGATTCCCTGAGCCATCATCATCTATTAGTCTGGGTGATCCCACAATACTGATTTACAATTTTTGGCCAAACTAGACATTGAACTAATTTTTTCTAACTAAATCCTTACTTTCGAGCACCTATAGTGGCTAAACCATGAGGAATTTGAAGATGATGCAAACTAGTGATTTGTGAAATTTTGTCTATATATTCTAAATATATTTTTTTCAAAAAATTTGGAATCAGATTGCACTTCCTTTTCTATCTCCTTCAAAAACTAGTTTTTTTTCAGTAAACACCATTTTTAAGGAGTGACACTCACCATAGAACACATAAATTTTTTTCCATGAAGGATAATTTTTTTTTTTTTTGAATTTAGATTTGAAACTATGATATCTAGTGCTTCCAATTTGTTTCATAGTGTTTTATTGAATATTTTTTCCTTAATCAAGTTTCAAATTCAAACCAATTAGAATTCAGACATAGGAAGATCGTATAACACATACCTTTTTTTATATGTATCAAAATTCATTATTATTTTTATGTTGGATCAAGGACTTCAATATCTAGTGCACTCATATTTTTCAAATTTGTATTTTGATAATGTTCTATGTTTCCACATGTGCAGAAAAAAGAGCTTGATTTTTGGTGAAAAACCTACATTCACAAGAAATAAAAAATAAATATAATAAGAAAATTAAATTTATTTAAAATTATAATTTTTGGGAAGCTTATAATAAGGAATACATACTTACAAAAAATAAATTTTAAATGAATTCATTTGATCACCCAAAAGGTAAATCAAAAGTGATTTTTTATCAGCATTTTGATAGATGTAAAGGAGACTCCATTATAGGTTTGGTTTAAAACTAGCAGGGTTTTATCCAAGGGGGTTTGATCTAAGGTAGTTTGATCAAAACCTCTTCAATTGGAATGATTTAAATGGAACTTTTTAAGGCTTAAATCATTATATTTTCTAAAAATATGTGATTTCAGCAAAAATTAGAATCTCCCAGAAATTGTAAACTAGCTTTGTGGGATCACCCTATCTGGAAGTAGTATTCAATATTTTGGGTTTATGAGTCCTTTCAAGTAGTTGAAACACCATATATTGTTTTAGGAGGTCTAACTATATTTCCTTCCTCTTCTTTGATAATGTATCTTCCAACCAAATGGGAGTAGTAGGAATAGTGATAGCCTTGGAGCTGGAAGAATCAAATAAAGTTCTCTTTTTTGGAGGATTGTCTATTTGTACATCTTGTGATGAAGGTGGGGAAGACCTAGGTCTTAGAGGCTCATTTACCTCTCTAATAGGTTATGAGCGATAAGATGAGGAAGAATTACTAATTTCAATGTTTCCTAAATCTTCTTCTTCATCAACCTCTTTATCCTTATCCAAGTGAGGTAAATCAAGGATATCTTCTCCACAAGTCTGTTGGAAAGAAATCTTCTCAATATGTTGATCATCACCATAACCTTGAGCTCTTGATGGCATTCATTGTGAGGCTAACCCAAAAGTCCCTAAAATCATAGGGGTTTGGTTGCTTCCTCCTACAAGTTGAGTATCCTGCAACCTATTTTGAGGGTGATATTTCTCTGTTTTCTTTTTAGAAAACCATTCTTGTGTTCTCTATAGGAAATTTTTAGTTCTCTCTTCAATTTTTTCTATTTCCTTGTTGCTCCAATCCATAGTAGTGATGGGTTGATGAGATATAAGCTATGTAAGGATTGGATTCAATAAATCCTATCCATCATCTTCAATGCCTTGTACATCCTAGTCTGAACCATAAGTGATTATTTTTCTCAAAGATAACCTCATCCAACTTCTTCTCACTTCAAATTCATCAAAAAAATCAGCCCAATAATCTTCTAGGTCGAGCAACTAAAAGAAACTAGTTCCCAACTTCAAGTTGTTTTTCTACATAATCTTTAATATCAAAATGAAAGCATTCATCATAAAATTACAAAGTATATTTATATTTTCTCCTTTTAATGTTCAAATCATCTAACATGGAATTGTAGATGAAAGGACCAGAACCCATAGGAAACTAAACAGTTACCCTTCTGCGCTCCTGGCATCTCTTATTCTCTCCAATAAGTTGTTTGCAGACTTCAATCATTACAATCTTATCCTCTAGGTGAAATTTTTAGATATCCTATTAGTTCCTAAAAATGCAGGTTGTAAACCCTAAGAGGATGCCAAGCTCTATGGTTAGGCTTACAATGTTTTTAGCTAATGAACAAAGTCAACCAATGTGGTTGAGAACTTCTTGCACTTTAGGCTTTGCTAAACCTAGGTAGGTGAACCTTAATAATGATGTATATTTAAAGATATTATGTAATCTCTAACTTGGGAAATATATCCACAACGACATGTAAAGGTGAAATAGATGCAAAGCTAATAATTGATCCTACTGCAAATGTTTGAAAGTGTAAACGAGGTTTGTATAAAGTGCTATTTTGAAATGATCAGTGTCTATTCCTATTGGGTAAATGGAGCTAAGATGTATAAGATATGTGGATCCTCTCCCTTGGTTTAACTCTAACTTCTCGACTCTTCTAGATGTTTATACTTTGTATAAACGTGTAAATTTTTTAGTTATTTGGGCTCTTTTTATCGATCCTGGTACTATCTCCCTAAGTTACTGTGATGTTTGAAAGGAATTTTAATTTTGATGTGAAGGAAACCAATTAAGATAATCAATTAAAAAATCACTTTAATTCTGGGAAGAAACCTATTAAAAATGATTTCTTAAAAGGATTTTAATTCTCTTCTAATAGAAACCAATCAAGGGAATTACACAATCACAACAAATGTGTCTTGCAAAGTTAAATATATATTGATATACCTAATTTGAATAACAAAGAAAGACCACTCTGGAGACAACCAAACAACATATAAGAATTAACACTAATAGAATAGTTGAACACCAGAAATTGGGCCACCATTTCAAATTTTCTCCTCCATTATATTGCTTCAAAAGATATTACAATTCATAGTGGTAGTCTTTTATGCATACTGTAATAAAATTAGATGCTAATAACTATGATGATATCAAAACTTGGCCTTGTTTTCCCTTATATACAAGAAGTAACAAGCTTTAGGCCATTGCAAAAAGTGGTGTCATTTTATTTATGTTCAAATGCTAAATCCCTAACAAATGTAATTAGCAATTAAAAAGAGATAACTAAGGGAGTTCGCAACAATTCATGGCATGCTGCAGTCCATTAATCTTCATCAGGTACCTATGATCACTAAAGATCTGTTCAAGGTCCATACTCCATGATAATGTATCTGATGCTGCATAACTCTAATGACTTTTGTTACTTACGTTACTCAAACACTAAACATATTAACCTTGGATAAGTGCTTGATGTATTCTGTTTTGGCATAGTTATCAGTATTGGTGATGCTATCCTTCATAAAAAAATCTAAAGTGAAAATTTGTTCTAACTACATATGTCTATTTTCTCTCATCATCACTTCATCATTCACCTTGTCAAGGGCCACTAGTAAATATTGCGTGAGTTCATCCTTCCATATACTCTATTCCTTTAGCTCTCCCTCATCATCAAATAAATTAGGTAGAGCCATATTCAAGGGTTGGTCAGAATCACTAAGTGCTTGTGTCAACATTGTGTGATACTTCTCATGTGTATCAATTAGTTCCTTATAATCTTTTAACACTTTTTCATCAACATTTTCCTTGGCTGCTATCTCTTCTTTTGTCTCCATCATTCTCAGGTGTAGCCTTTTGTGTTCTTGATAAGAAACATGTGCTTTGTTATGGATTGCGCAAACCTTGTTGACTTTCCTGAGCATCTTTTTAAATCTTCTCTTTATTAATTTTGAGGCCATGTCAAACTTGGTGATCTTCATCTTCCTTTCTAATTCATCATATTTCTTTTGAGTTAATTTATTTTTACGCTTCTAGTATATGGTTTTTGACATAGCTTCTAGTACTTTATTCTCACATTCCACCAATGGAGAGTAGGTCCTTGAGGAAGAAGGTAATTTGTCCTTGTATTTGACTACTTGCCGCAACCACTCATTCTCAAAAATGTACTTGTTATCTTTCACTAATTTTTCAATATGTACCTTGGTAAATATTGCAACATTGATATTTAGGTCAGCCATCTCCATGGGATCTGTGTCTCCCACTCTTTGTGCTAGAAGATGGTGGAATACTTGACCTGGATCACTAATAATAGTAGGCATTTTCTCTGGTGGATACAATGCCCAAATTAGAAGAGTGGAATTATCAGGGTTGTATCCAAAACTAGTAAGATATGTCACTTGCTTCAGTGGTCAATTGAAAAGATTTGTATTGTCTTCTCCAAAAACTATCAAATACAATGGCAGAGCCAATATCCCATCTTGGTATAAGCATAACTCCATCCTCATGTAACAACTCTTGTCCCTTTTCTCGAGTAATATTCTCCATCTCTTGATCCAATTCTCTTTGTAACTCATCTAAGATCTCAACTTCTTTTTTAGGGGGTATTTCTTTCATTCTCTCTCTTATCATTGTAACCATGCATTCATAAACAAATTCTTTGAACTTGGAAGACTTGAAAAAGTCATCATTTGAAGTAAGCTTTTGACTTGCACTATGCCTGACATGATCATAGAGTTGATTATATGCGTCAAATACAACAACACTCCTTTAGACAAAGGTTCATACTTCTCAATAATAGGCTTGTTTGTCTACACAAATTCAACTTCATCCTCAATATATTCCTCACTTGCCATATGTGTATCAACAAAAAAACTAATGTCCAGAGTGGGTTGTGGTGATATGTGAAAAAAAGGTATCACATCCTTAGCTTGTGTCATTGCAACATCTTCTCTTCTTTTGAATGTTGAAGAAGGTACATCTTTGGTTAATTCATTTTCATGTTGAAGCATCATGTCCACTCTCTCCATAAGGTCTTCAATCTCATGAAATTCCCTAGTGTATACTGGATTGTGACTCTTTTTCCATGCTTCAACAATCATTATCCTATTATACAGATCCCTTCTTCTTGATGCATGGAATTCATTAGTTTTCTTGATTAAATCATCATCTACAAAGAGCTCATGTTTATACCCTTTCAATTTTTGTGTCAACTTAGCATTGTTAATGAAATGCTCAGGGTCA
Organism: Sequoia sempervirens; assembly: GCA_007258455.2. Lineage (NCBI taxonomy): Eukaryota > Viridiplantae > Streptophyta > Pinopsida > Cupressales > Cupressaceae > Sequoia > Sequoia sempervirens. The sequence continues at coordinate 266,922,191 of VDFB02105785.1, forward strand.
AACCATTTTCTTTCATTTCCTTTGGGTAGATTGTAGTGATCTAGTTTATCATCAAGAGCTTCGTATCCTTTATTTGAGTTGGTCATTCTCCTTCTGGTTCTTTACATCTGCACTCACCACTGAATTTTTGGTTTCTTTCCTCCTCTGGTGCAAGAGAATTCCTCTAACTAGAGTTATGTAGATTTTCTATTTGTAACTTTCTCGGCTCTGGTTCATAAATTTTGAATGATGCTAGCTTTCCTATCATTGCTACTATTTTAAATATCAACCATTGATATTCTTTCCATCACCACCAATTTCTTTCTTCAAGATATCACTTGTCTTATCACCTTAAGTGATTTTAATGCTTTCACTGCATCGAAATGACTAATTTCATACCCCTGTCGACATTCATTTCATTCTCCGATAAATGCTAGGTTGTTCAATCTTTTGGAACTTTGGAGGGACCTCCTATGACTTCATACTAATATCATCATGTCTTCTCGAAACCCTCTTTGTAAGTTATTTCTTTGATATTCCTTTATGTTCACAAATTCATAGATAAATATCATTGCTTTATCAAGATGATCAATATCCTTATTCCTCTGAAATGTATTCTTCCTTCTAATGGAATTTTTAGTTCAATTGCTCACTTCTTTCCTTTTAGGGCTATTGAAGGGATTGATTCTTGATTTTTTCTGATATAGATCCCTCTCATCGATATTTCTCCTAGTTGATAAGTTTTTTTTGGTTTTTGAGGTGATTAGGAACTAGTTTATCCTACGTTTTAGGGCCTTTTCATCTTTCTTTTGTCTAATTTCATTATGAATTCCATCGCTTTGTCGAAGAGAAAAATCTCCTTGTCTTGTCGATATACATAGTTTTCCTTGATAAATTTTCCCCCTTTTTCTATATCGAGGGGACTTATAAAGTACTTACTATGACATGCCAAAGTCTCTTCAATTGTCAATTCCTAGTGTTGTTCATTCAATATTCTATTGTCATCTTGACATATCGCTGAATCATGTTCGACAGTCAACGATGATGTGTAATTACACATTAAAACATTTTACTCCTTGATAATCATTGTATCAAGATGTCAGAGAGACTTGAAATGTTACTCTCTGATGTATTGAGTTGTTTCCGATAAGATCTTGATTAGATTGTTGGGGGAACACAAAAGTAGGTCTCCTCAACATGGTATACTCTCTCTGAGAATGTTTATGTTGTTTTTCTTCATCGCTTCTTCGAAGAGACCCCAAAGTGAGTCCTTCTAATGTGATGTAGTCTCAATGACATGACTTACCTTTTGCAAGTGTATGATGAGGAAATTTTATTAATGTGATGGTATGGAGGGTAGGTAGATGAAATGTTTTGAAATTAAAATGATAGGTTTGGGAATGGAGTATTTAAAGAAATGAATTTTAGGGAAAATTATAAGGCCAATTTTTCCAGTCCTAACAGTGGCTTTGATTGGGGATGAATGACTGTGAGGTCATTGCAAGAATCTAGAAGTAATATATGGGATGAAGACCAAGGGTGGGGGTGGTAAAAAAATAGGAAAAAAGAAAATTATAATCTACTGTGAATGGAAAGTAATAATTTCAAGAGAAGAAATACTTTAGGAATTTTCCATGCACTAGAAATTTCTATTCTTCACCAATCATATTTTATAGATAAAAAGAGTCTTCACCACATTTACCAATGATGATAAATGGGCCTAAACATGATGCTTCAAAATTACCATGCTTCCCTTTATCCTGGCTTTTGATATTCCACATAAGGACCATATCATCCACCTTAAATTTTCTATCTCTTTCTTTCTTGTCAAACAAATGCTTCATTTGTGACTGTCTTCTCATTTTTCTCCTTGGCTTGAGTCCCGATCTCATCCAACTTAGCCAATTGTTTTATCCTTTCTTCCGTAGGCTCAGGGATGTCTATATCTTCTTGCAGGATGAACCTATAGATTGGTAAAAGGTTATGTATTGGGATCCTAGCTTGAGTTCCATATACTAGCACAAATGGAGACCTTCTAGTGGCCCTCTTCACAGTAATCCTGTCTGCCCATAGAGCTAATCTTAGTTTGGAATCCCAATATTTCTTGTTATCAACCATCCTTTTGATTATTTTTATGATACTCTTATTACTGGACTCTTCCTGTTCATTAGCTTGAGGGTGGTATGGTGAGGTGTACGACACTATTATTCCATGTGAATCAAAAAATTTCTTAAATTCCTATGGTCTAAAGAACATGCCATTATCTATAATGAGTCTCACAGGAACCCAAAATCTAGTAATGATGTTTTCTAACATGAAGTTTATCACCACTTTTTTGATGGCTTGTTTTGTTGGAATTGCCTCTATCCACTTCGTAAAATAATTAGTGGCTACTAAGATCCACCTATGTCCACCACTAGACCTATCTATAATTTCTCCTATAAATTTGATTCCCCACTAATGAAAAGGGGCTTCAATTTGTATTGGTCTCAATGGTAAGGCCCCCTAGTAATTTTTTCTACCAGAAAATCTTTGACATTCTTCACATTTCCTCACATATCTATGAGAATCATTGAATAATTTAGGTTGGTAATAGCCTACTCTTAATATCTTGTGGGTGGTGGTTTTTTTTCTGAGAAGTGGCCTCCACATACACCTTTATGCATCTATTTTAATATGTATTCTAGTTGTACCTCATCCAAGCATAGTAATAAGATACCATCCCTATCCTTCCAATATAGGTCTCCATTTATAAAGATATATTTCAATGCTTGGAGTTTCAAGGTCTTCTTCTGATTGTCATTCACACCTTCAAGAAATGTCATATGTTTAAGGTAATATGCTATGTTGGTATACCACTATGTATGCTCAATACTTGATACCCAATTTTCCTTTTCTTCCACATTGTAGACCTATGCTACTTATAAATTGGTGTTAGCCATCAAATTTACTAATCCTTGTCCCCTTACAAGTTTGGTAATTTGAATATTAATATTAAACTCATGTATATGATTTATTCATTGACATCTTCTTCTAGTCACCTCCGTTTGTGAAAAAAAATCATTCACTATAGTGTTTGGTACATATGCTATTACTTCTTCCTCTATCAAGTAAATTTTGAATTCTTTAACTACCTTCACCAATGCATAGGATTGTTTCTTAGTAATGTCATTTTTTTAGTTCCACCCCGTGAAGTGATTTACCAAAGAGTGATATAGGTTGCTCATATCCTTCGTTATTCTTTTGTAACATTACATCCGCTATTGTATGAAATGATGCAAAAGGGAATATCTAAAAGGGTTTATCAAAGTATGGGGACTTTAGTATTAGCACTTCCTTAATTTATCTCTTAATTGACACAAATGCATGAATGGATTCCTTTGTCCAATCAATCCTTGAACCTTTCTTTAACATTTTTGAGATTGGTTTCTCAATCTCTGCAAAGTTTGAAATGAATATCTAGAAAAAAATTAATCTATCCAAAAGAGGACTGGATGGCTTTTGAAGTCTTTGGAATGGGAATATTATCAATAGCTTCCACTCATTCAGGATCGATCCTCACTCCATCCTTTGAGACTATATTTCCTAGAAGCTTGCCTTCTATGACAAAAAAATTGCATTTCTTTGGATTTAGAGATATGCCATATTCCAACGCTTTGATGAAGATCTTTTCTAGATGTGCACAATTATCTTCTACCTTTTTGGAGTAGGCTATCAGATCATCTTGATAGACTACCATTATAACATTGATCAGATTAGAAAAGGCTACATTCATAGCCCTTTAAAATTTTGCTCCAACATTAGTGAGGCCAAAACAAATTCTCACATAAACATATGTACCCTAGGGCATGGTGAAGGAAATTTTGTATTTTTCTAACTCTTTGACCTTCACTTGGTTATACCCTAAGAAACCATCCATCATAGACATCAACTCATAGCTTGTCACCCTTTGTAGCATTTCCTCCATGTTTGGGAGGGGATAATTATGTTTGAGTGATGCCATATTTAAATTCTTGAAATCCACACACAACCTTATATCTCCATTTTTCTTCCTTACAGGTACTAGGTTTAACATCCAAGAAGAATGTCTAATTGGTTTGTGTAAAAAAATATTTTGGCACCTGAATGCTTTATGGTCATTCTAGGGTTTTTCACCTAAAAGGATAAAGATTGAGGCCAAAATGCAATGTTCACATTCAAAGATTGATGTGATGTGGGTGTCATATGCCTAATTATGATGTCTAAATGCAATAAACTAAAATAAATATGATTTATTGATGCTAAACCTAAGAAATTCAAAGTGATGGAAAACATAGTGATGTATGTAAAAACACCTAAGAATGTCAACAAATGATGACAAAATTAAATAGGACTGGAGAGGTGCACTTGGGATCTGAAGTCTGATGTAGAAAGGCTCTGGAATCCTATGGATATGTTGACTAGGACACTTATGCCAAGCTGGGTGACTTAGTCCAGTTTCGGGGAAAATCTTCCAAAATATGAATCTACCAAATGGGTACTCAGAAATGTAAAAATCAATTTTTAGGCCTGGTAGTGGGACTAATTTTCCATAGATGGCAACTTAGTCCACTTGGGGATTAATGAAATTTTGAAATAGGATCCTGTAGCTTTCAGTCTTCATTTGCTTTTCTAACAAGTGTTTGATCCCAATTCTATAGAAAAAATGGGTTGAAAGAGGTCTCCATTCTTCAATTAGGGCTTTGTTGACTTTGATGACTTTGATAACTTTGCAACACCTTTTTGACACTTTCCTCTTTGACAAATCTACATACAAGGCCTACAAACACACATGCAAAGAAGGGAAAAATGGTTAAGGGTTAGATTATAGGGGTTTGCCTTGGTCAAACCTCGCTTTGGTAATCAAACCCTAGATAATGTGAACCAAATATTTTAGGGGTATGAGATGCTATCTCTGCTCAATGACAGTTTTTCACCTAAAGGAAAGAGATAGATCCCACACCAAAATCTAAGTGGTTCACTCAAACTAATGCAAATATGATCAAAATATGTATAAATGCAATGATCTAAGTGCAATGGACTAAAGAAATAAACTGATTGTTTATACAAAATCTAAGAAATATGAAGTGTTTGAAAACATAGTGTTGTATGCAAAAATGAACAAGAAACCTGCACAAATGAAATCAAAACTTAATGAAACTGAACATAGTGCACCTGGAGATGGAATGCTATAGAAATCACTATTGATGACAAGTGGGACTCATTTGCTACTGATGGTGAATCAGTCCTACTTCTGGTAAACTTTGCTGAAACAAGTTTTAGAGTGTCGGGAACTAAAATCTGAAGAAAACAACTTTTCTAGCCTAGAAATTTTACTCATTTTCCACTAATGGCGAATTAGTCCACCTATAGAAATCTACAAATTTTGAAGTCAACTCTATGGGTCCAGATCTGTACTTGTTTTCTTGTTAGGTTGGCAGAACCAAATCTAGAGAAAACAGGGCAAATGATGTCTCCAAGCTTGAATTAGGTCTTGGTTGACTTGAATAGCTTTGATGACTTGTTGACCAATTTTCAACACCTATCTCTTTGACAAATATTCCTACAAGACCTGCAAGCACACATGCAAAGAGGGGGAAAATGGTTAAGGGTTAGAGTATAGGGATTTGCCTTGGTCAAATCCCACTTTGGTAATCAAACCCTTAATAATGAAATGAAATCAAAACAAGAAAGGAATGATGAATAAGAAAAATGCAAGTGTCATGAACTCACCAAACCCTTGATGTTGAAGTTTGAAGATATGTCAATGGTTGCTCCAATATGCTTGATAATTGCTTGATTGAATGATGAAAAATGCTTGAATGCTATGATGAATTGAATGCATGAATGAATTTTGGGGTTAAAATGGATAGAAAAACACTTATTTATACACACTTGTGCCCTAATTTCCAAAAAATACATCACAGGCTAACCTACAATCTTAATGAATAAAAACCCAAAAGAAATTTGAATTTATTTGGAATTTTTTGCCAAGAGGGACTCATTCGCCACCCATGGAGAATGGGTCCCACTCAAGGCATGTAAGTGGGTGTCAGGAATTAAGTTTCCTTTAATGTTGTTTGTCAGGTTTATATTCAAAAACACACTTAATTAGGGCCTATAAGTGCATAAAGGGGCCAAATAAAGCATAATAAAGGTGTATTTGGTGATGACAAGCCTAGAAAAGCATGAAAGTTAGGGGATGTAGTGTGTCACATTAGGCCACTAAGAGGAATGTAATATGGTAAGATAGATCACACTTATGAGAGACATCACACCCAATGTCATCCACAAAGCGAAAAAACACATCGTATGAAGTAAGAAGGTTGCACTAAGAACCAAGACAAAGAAAAATGCAAATGAATAATTCCAATGTATTCCCCCACTTTAAAGGAATTGCTACACACCATTCTGTGAGCAATTACTTTAAAGTAGCGAAGGAAAAATGCAAAAAGAAAAATGACATGAGAGCCAACTTGGAAAGCCCCTATGCCAAGTCATACATTTCTGAGTAAGGATGTGTCATGTGAAGGAAAAGGAACAAAAGAAAGAGGGGTTTTCCCCAAAAATGAACACACCAAACACATAAGGGATCTATGGATTTGGGGTCAGTATGTCCATTGTTGCAATTTTTTTATTAAAGAGCTCAAAACTGCCATCATTCCCCAAATACATAGAACTAGAAGAATGACACAAAGAGAGCAAAAAAAAAAGGAAGAAAAAATACATTTTGGGTCAACATGGAAGAGACATTATAGTCTCAATGCTTTGCATCATCCCTGAAAGGAAAACACAAGCAAAAGGAAAAAAAAAAGGCGAAAGAGAAAGGAAAAGCTTTTGGATCAACATGAGAGAGACATTTTGGTCTCAATGCCTTTCATCATCCCCAAAAGGAAAACACAAGAAAAAAAAAGTAAAAGGAAAAGGGAATTTTTGGGTCAACATGGAAGAGACATAGGGCATCTCAATGCTTTGTGTCATCCCCAAAAAAGAAAACACAAAACAAAGGTGAAAAGGGAAAAAGAGAAAGTGATGTACGACATATAGAAGAATGAAGGTACAGATAGAGGAATTGCACAAAGAGAGAGAAAACATCAAACGTCACATTACAGGGGAACAAATTATGCACATATAAAAGACTAGCATGGAAAATGCAAGTCAACCATCAAGAGAGTCATCCACCTCCCAATATCAATTGGTATAAGTGGAAGATGAATAACATAGCTAAGGGACAATGAAAAATGCATGACTAGGACAAGGCTATCAACCTCTGGCCCCAACTAAGTGTAAGGAAAGAATAAGCCAAGATAGGTGGTTAGAAAGGTCATGTAATAGTGAGAATGGAAGATTATACAACTATTACATGGGGAGGCGGGTGGTAGGGTATTATGGGATGATAGGGTAACAGTTGGTGTCATTGAAGTGGTACTTACTCAGTATTTCCTTCAATGTATGGGTGTGTGCAAGAAGTTGAGTCCACTTTTTGGCCAAAAAGTGGAAGTGTTTTCCCTGATTTTCAGAATTTGACACATTTGACCTTCAAATTCGAAGCACTTAGAGATCGAATCTTCAAAAAAGTCACTAATCATAAAATGTAGTACTCAGAGTCTAGTTTCCAAATATGTAATTTATTTCAATACCCAGATTGTAAAAATTGATTTTCAGTAGGAGTTTCTAAAAACCATTGTTTAAAAGTCACTTTTTTATACCACACCATGCACGTGTATGACATCCATATTTTGACCTAAATTATCATATTTTTATAAATCCTTTTGGGAAAATATTTGTGACTCACTGAAGCTTGTTTTCAATATTTTTTTGTAATTTTTTATTGAATATTTTTTTTTGTTAAATTTTTATTAGGCATATTTGTCGTTTTAAAAAATCGTCGTGTACGACACGCATAAAATGACCTAAACTTGAACATTTTTTGATTTTTTTTTTAAATTGAAAAGAATTGTTTGAAGTTTGTTCTCGTGCAATCTGTTCGTCAAAATGTTATGTTGATCAAAAGTTATTAAAATACTACAAAACCTGATAATTCAAGTTTATGGACTATTTTCATTAGAAATTAATTGAAAAATAGAAAAATTAATCAAATTATTAAAAAAATTACATATTTGGAATCTGCATTGTCTCATCTATAATGGGTTTTAATTTCGTAAAAAAATTATGCAAAATAGGTCTTCAAACATATGTCCAAAGTCACTATTTTCCTGTGACATTAACAAGACCTTCAAGTTGCAGGTCAAACTAGGTCCAAAGCTTATGTTCGGGTCCCCAAGCCATTTCCCGAACCAAAAAACAAGCCAAAAATCCGCCTAAGAATTCATAATTTAAAAAATGGGATCTCGTTTCATAAAAAAAACATTTTTTATGATTCTATGAAACGGGATCCCATTTTACAAAACGGGATCCCATTTTGAAAATTACCAAAAACGGAAAATTTCCATTTTGGAAAGCCAAAATGGGATCTCTTTTTTTTTGAAAATGGAAACTTTTCAAAATTAGAAGTTTCAAAATGGAAAGTTTTCAAAACGGGATCCCATTTGAAAACTTTCCATTTTTTATTATTGGAAAAAATTCAAAAGCGAGATCCATTTTGAAAATTTTCCAAAAATGGAAATTTTAAAAAACGGGATCCCATTTTTTAAATTTAGGTTCGGGATCCCATTTTTTGCAAGCCGATTTCGTTTTTTTGCCTAAGGCAAAAACTTCCACGTTTTGTGGACTCATCTTCTTGCATTTACCCGTATGACACTCATTAGTTTGGTGTCCAAGAACACAATGGTATTTACAATAAGGTATATTGGAATATTTAGGATGAATTAACAACCTATTCATAGGTGGTAATAGAATGAGACCCCTGTTTAAAATCATTTGGAGTGTCCTATCACATTCAGGTGGTGGATGGAGAGGAAACTTTAGTTTTTTTAATTTTTAAGGTTACTTACATTTACTAGATTCACCCTTTTCATGGATTGAAGGAGGAAGGGGACCCATAGGGATCCTATCATCCTTGTTATTGGAATCATGTCAGGGTTGTTCACAGGGAAGCAGGACATGCAAGTTAGGAGGGGAATCAAAGATCACCATGCCAGTGTCCTGAAGTCTCCAATATTCAAAAGGAGGCTTGTTTTCATGAGGAGGATCTTGATATCCTAACCCTGTTGTGTTCTCATCTGTTGGTTTTTGTTCTAAAAGTTGATTAATGTCATGTTCATTTGTTGTGTCACAACCTTGTTTGCTTAAGGTGGTAAAACCTTTGCCATAAGTTTCTTCAAGGTTGATGGGTGTGTTTGTATCTTTATTATCATAGAATGGTTGAGGGGTTGGTTGTGTATAAGAACTAGGTCCACCTATTGGAGGGAACTTAGGTCCTTCATTTGTTTTAGGATGGAGGTAACCAAACATATCAGGAGGTGAGACAGTAGGAAGGTCTTGTGAATTCATGGATGGGTAAATTAAGGATGCATTGGCTTCAAGGTTGTCATGGCATGTATTTAAGAACTTATTCATTCTATCATCATCTTCCCCAATGATGTCAACATCAATAGGAGGACAATCATGAGGAGTTGAAGGAGCATGAGGAAGCTCAAGGTCACTGGGATCACAGCCAAAGGCACAATTTGACATGTCCATTAAGGATTTCAATGATATCCAAAACTTATTAAAGAAAAAATCCATGATGACAAGGAGTGAAAGTAAACTAATATGCAAAAAAGAGAATAAAATAGAAAATATGGAAATATGTCAGAATGTAATAGCAGAAAACTGTAATGCAAAAAAGTCCAAAAAATGCTAGAAAATGATGTTCAAAATGTGCAACTGGACTGATTCGCCTAGGGTCATGAATGAGTCTAGGGGTGATTTTTTTGTGATTTTTTAGAAAATTTAAAATATTTTAATGCTTTTCTAATGCAAAACTAGGATGCAAATACATAATTTTATTTTTTGTAATGTTTTAAAGTGCAAAAAATGAAATCTATATGAGATATTCACTAATGCAATGTTGGAAACCCTAGGATGCAAGATAATACAAAAGCTAATGCAATGAGTCCTAGGATACAAATGCAATGAAAATTAGAAAGATAATGTTCAATAGGTAGATTCACCAAAGTGAACCAAAGATTTTAGGGGTGTGAAATGTGATGTCTCTTTTGCTCAATTAGGGTTTTTCACCTAAAGGAAAGAGATAGATCCCACACCAAAATCTAAGTGGTTCAATCAAACTAATGCAAGTATGATGGAAATATGTCTAAATGTAATGATCTAAGTGCAATGGACTAAAGAAATAAACTGATTGTTTATGAAAAATATAAGATATATGAAGTGTTTGAAAACATAGTGTTGTATGCCAGTATTGGCATGGTATGATGGTTTATAGGTGGCATTGTTGTTCTTGCCACCAAGGTTCAAACCCCATTGGGGTGGTATTGTTGAATGGTTGTATCCGGTTCATAGCTCCGGTCAAAAGCGTTTACCTTTAAAAAAAAAAAAAAAAAAAATAGTGTTGTATGCAAAAATGAACTAGAAACATGCACAAATGAAATTAGAACTTAATGAAACTAAAAAAAGTGCACCTGGAGATGGAATGTTGATACTGGAAGGTTCTAGAATGCTATAGAAATCTCTATTGATGACCAGTGGGACTCATTCGGCACTGATGGTGAATCAATCCTACTTTTGGTAAACTTTGCTAAAATGGGTTTCAAAGTGTCAAAAACTGAAATATGAAGAAATCAAAATTTCCAACCTGGTAGTGGGACTCATTCTCCATTGATGGTGAATCAGTCTACATATAGAAATATCCAAATTCAGAAGTCAACTTTGTGCTTCCAGATTTGTACTTATCTTCTTATTGGTTTGATGAAACCAAATATGTAGAAAATAGGCTTAATGATGTCTCCAAGCTTGAATTAGGTCTTGGTTTAATTGAATAGATTTGATGACTTATGTTGATATTTTTTTTATGCACTTATCAACACAGGTAATCCATAGGTGCACTACCTCTATTGAAAGGAAAACTCCAACAAAAAGTTGTTGAGAATCACCCTAAGGTCTCCCGGGTGTCAGGTCTTGAGAGTGCTTGGAATTTCTTAGTTGATATTTGATGTGATTTTTCTAGTAATCACAAGGCATACTTACAGAGTTAAGTTGGAGGGAAGGTTAATCTTAAAATGGAGTTCCTGAGATGGGAAGTTAGTGTGCAAATTGTTGGAGGTTCAAATAGCAGTCTTAAACTCATATTTTAACTGAAGATTTGAATTTACAATGTGCAATGAACCTTAGCATAGGTTACTTATTAAAAAAAAGGAAAAAGGGAAGGGAAGAGAAGAGGTTCCTGGATCTGAAACTAATAGTGAACAATGATCGTGGAGGATTCTACTGCACAGACAACCTTCCTAAAACATAATCTTACTTAACTAGATTAACTCACAATATCATGAAACTTGTGCAAGCTTCTAAGGACTGCAAATATTAAACCATTCATTCACCATAAACATGCATGAATAAAAGATAGAATTTTGGAGTAGCTTTATTTTTATGCCCAAACTAACTTTACACAACTATCTACCATTAGTAAACAACAAAAAGTATGCACAAGAAAGGCATCAACACAACATAATGCTACACAATCATTGAACAACATTAACTAATCTATGAAAGTAATCTCAAAACATGAAGAAAAACAAAGTAAATCTATTCTAATCAACTAAATATGGGAGGAGAACCATGTAACATGCAATAGAAACTCAAGAATCCACCAAAATGCAATGAACTTCTATTAAAAATTTTGTAGCATGCCTTTACAACAACTCAACTCTCTCTTGAAAATGAGAGGAGACCCCCTATTTATAGTGCTCAAAAAGAAAAATGAATGGCCAAGATTCACTATGAACTAGGGTTTCACCTACCCCCAAATATATTGCAATTTAAAATTACATCCTTGTCTTTTTCCCTATTTTTTCCTCTTGTGGCAGCATTGTAGCACTTTTATCTTTTGTTGATTTCCTTTTCTACAACTATTCTATGAGGAGCTTTTCATCAATAACTAGGTTTCCTTCTTGCTTCTTCAAAGTGACATACCACACGAACTTACTGATTAATGCCTAGATCTTATTAATCTCCATTATATTAGATTGGAGCACCTAGTAGTTCCATTGCTTGGATTGGCTTGTGAGTGTATCCCAATATCCATCACCCTTAGCCATGTTGTCCCTAACTTGTTTAGAGTGGGCGAAAGTGCAAGTAGAAAAACTCATAAAATTTGTGGTAAGCTCACCTGACATTCCATCTTCCATCTTCTTGTGGAAATAGGGCTTTATCTTTTCTGGATCAATCTCGACAGCGGGCATATCGTAACCTATGATTAATTTCAAATACTAAATACAATATTCCCTAATATCTTTGGCCCAATCAATGTTAGGATCCACCTTATAGAGAACTTGTTCCAGTATCTCCTTTATGTGGTGAAATTCCAACTTCCACATATCCACCAGCCAGTGATCGCCCTCTATCAATGCAAGCTCCTTTTTGCATGTTTTTTGAGGCAGCTTGAGGATGGCTTCAACTTTAGGATAGGTGGACCCGTATACCTTTGGGAAGTCAGTACAGAACTTCCTCATTCCTTCAAGGTATCTTTGTACTTCTAAAAACTTATTTGTTGTCCCAACAACATGATTGATGCCCATGTTTCCAGCATATAGGACCTGTCAAAACCAATCCTCCGTAGTCTTAGTCTAGTTCTTTCTTTTATCAAGCTTGTCGATATGGTCCTTGGACAAAAATTATGGTGGTACTGAGGATGTGGTGGGGAGCTCTTCCAGTGATGACCATCGCTAAATATAGTTAGTCAAATTAGCCACCTGTTCCTTGAGTTCCTCCTTAGAAATCTTATCCTTTTGCATCAGATGCATGACTATGGCAAAAAAATCTTGCAGATGATCTATCTTTTTCTCTCTCGTGGTTGTCCCCAAGTCGATGGTGGAGATGCTATAGTCTATTCCCTCTTCATTTACCACTAGGGTAACTATTTTCTCAGCCAAGATGGCCTCCAGTCTTGCTCTTGGATCCTTTGGGGTAGGAGATTTCTTCTCCAGTTATTTCTCAAACCACTCAAGCATCTGAAATTCTCCCCTTGATGATTCATGATCATGCTCTTCTTCACAGGTGTGCTCAAGTTTCCATTACCTTACTACTTGGGGTTTCTTTCCTGATCCTTTCTCCCTCCTCTTCATCTATGTCATGAATGAATACAGTTTCCTTTTGTGGAGACTTAGTGGTTGTATGATTTTTTGGGGCTATCTTCCCCATTGGTAGTTTCCTTTTCTTCTTCTTCATGGTCATGTTCTTCAAGCTACTCTATTCCTGGGCTTTCATATGTTTCAACCTCTTCTTGGGGTTTATCTTCTTCTTTCTCTTCCTCTTCCTTGCATTGAGGTAACACATCTTCTTGTTCTTTCTTTTCTTGCTCTTCCAAGAGAGGCATGTCTTCATCATGCTCAGGATTTTATCATGCTCCCTAGTTGGAGGTTCAGTGTCCTCCATCTTTTCACTTGATTCCTTTTCTTCTTCAGAAGGTGGATTTTCTACCTCCTCTTTGACATCATTCAACTATTGAGCCAACTCCTCCTCGAGATCTACATTAAAGGTCTCCATAATATATTTGGTGCTGACATCTTCTTCATCACTCTCAGAAGAATCTGTTTCATGCACCACTTCATCAATTGGCAAGCGCTGGAACTCAGGATTCTCATGATAATTATCCACTTCTTCCTCGATCCCCTTTGTGGCTTCCTTTTCTCATCACTCCAACTCCTCGGATATTTCCATTGTGGATTTCATTTCTCATGGTTTAGTTGGAGTAGTTGAGGTAGGAAAGTTAGCAAGAATTTGTGCTAGGGCAGCTTGAATAGCCAAGTTCATTAGCACTCCTGATAGCTCTGTGGGAACATTCTACATATGCAGGGAGAAGGCTTCTGAAAGTAAGAATGCAGGAATTGGAATTGTTCTTGCTGCTAATTGGAGAGATGTTGTCAAAGACATAGAGGCGGAGGAAAGCGGAGAGGTGGTGGCAGAGGAAGAGTTAATAGTTACAACCTGCACAGTGGGTTGAGAAGAGGCAAGGTGTACCAAGATACCCACTACAGGTGGAGAAGTAGCAACTGTCACCTAAGAAGCAGATGGAGGGGCAATAGTAGTGGAGGTAGTAGGTGGATATTTTGGTTGCTCACCCTCCATTTCGTCTCCCTCGTGAAGTGAATCTTCTTGAATGGTTGGCATTTCCATCAAAATTCTTGATCTCCTATGTTTCTTAGAAGGTTCTCCCTTCGAAGCTTTTCTAGCAGACACCTTAGGGTTGGGTTGTTACTTAGCAGCTTCTTTTCTCTTCCTTGACCTGGTGGTCAGAGGAGATGTTGAAGTTTCTTTTGATAGGTCAGCAGTTGTCCCACTGTTTGTTTCTCTTGTTGGCTCATTCTTGAGCCCCTCATAGGTCACAGTGACCCCTTGTTGCTTCAATTGGGAATTTTTTCCATCAAACCATTCTTTTGTTCTAGCATCCATGGGCTTGGTTAGACTATCGAGGTCATCAACATCTTGGTCATTCCAATCAATTAGCGACAGCGAAAGATTGGAAACTAAATTGTACTGAGGATCCATGATCTTGCTTTCATCTTCTTCCACTTGGTCGGGTACCGGGAATAGGTTTACCTTCTTCAAAAAATATGAAGTCATCCGCATATAGTGCCTCATTCGCACTTCTTTATCATCTATGCAATTAGCCCAAAAGTCCTCAACACTATGTAAATGGGTGTATTCAGGTCTGACTACCTTCTTGATTTTACCATAGGGTTCCATCTATGGTTAGGTAGTGTGGAGTTGCAAATGCTATTGCACCATCTCTTTCTCTAAATTGGCAGCACATTGAGATGTGTGAAACTTGTATTTCCCCTGGTTGAAAGAGAGGGGATAAGGGATCCTTGTCTTATGTTTTCTACTTAGGAGGGAATGTACCTATCATAGCTACCGAGAGAGTTCTAATAGTATTATCCGGTCATTGGGATACTAGGGTAGCCTATATGGTTTTTTCGAAATGCCTTTAGCATGGATGTAGGTGAACTTCAGATATTGAATGAATAAGAAGGAAAATTGTTTAAGGAAGACATTGGAACTATTGGAGACCCTTCTCTTGAAGTCACCCCTGAGCAATCTAATGATATGACCTATGAAAGCATCATTGACCCTGCAATAATCCTTCTTGAAGTTTCTAAATTGCAATTGAGGGTACTTGCCATAAGCCTTTAGGTCCCTACCTGGTTCTTCATCTAGGGCTTTGAACAAGCCTCTATATTGTATCCAACCAGCCAAGGAATAGACAAATTATGAGGTAATGTAGAATTGGGAGGTCTTCTTTATAGCCACAAATTTCTCATGGAAGCGATCACTAATTATCCTTGCCCATTAGAATTTTGCCTCTCCATGAAGAATCTCTTCAACAAAGTACAACATCCACTCTTGGAAATAGGCCGCAGTAGGAAGGCCCATTACTCTACTCAAGAAGGTTACCAAGTCATGGTAATCTTTGTAAAAGTCGATGCAAAAGAGCTCCTGGGGAACCTTTGCTAAACTGCCCCTCTTCTCTTTCAACCAGTGTTGATTTATAAGCCTTTTGCATTTGAGAGGGTCTTCGTCCCACATCGCCTTGCCATCATCCATTGTTAGCACTTCCATCTCTCCAAAGGTAGGGATATGAAAAGTATTTGTTATTTCCTTGGGAGACATGTCAGCCAAAACATTTTTGTCTCTTTCCACTATGGTTTGGGTCTCTTCCTGGTATGCCTTGCTATAGGCAGTAACTAGCTCAGGGGCAACCAGAGCAGGAGGGAAGCCTACAACTTTGGCCAACCCACTACTTCTGATCAATCTTGCATTTTCTATTGTAGGGTTGATTCAAACCCTCTACTTGAATGCATCGATGTCTATATGTCCGATGTTTGTATCAGAGACCTAATTCCATGTTGTGGTGACCTTAGAGTTAAGGGTTCCCCTTGGAATTTATCCTTCATTTGATCTTTTTTGTCCTTCCTGGGAGGTGCTTTGGAGGCCTTCTTTCCTTTGTCTTTCTCTACGACCTCTCCCAAAGGTCCTACACCTGATTCCATATATTCTGTGGGAAAAAGAGAGGTGAGAATATTTGAGAATGAAAACATGGAAATGTTAGCAAAATCTCTGCCAAACGATGTTAGATTGGATAAATCATCTTTCAGGAATCCTAACATATCTTCCATTTTGACATTAGCATTTTGTAGGAAGGAGTTTGAACAATTTGGGTCCTGGGGACTAGAATTCCCTAGGCTAATGGCTATTTTAGAGCTGCTATAGGAGGGATGAAAATCAGGGCATGTTGGCCTGCTTGTCCTGACCCGCCTTCATGTTATATCAATTTGAAGGGTCCATTGAGGAGAGTGCCCGATTTAACATGTGGGTCAAAGTCAATTTGGTGATTGCAGGGCATTTGGATCATCTTTAGGGAACTTACAATAAAAAAATGAGCTTTGTTGTTTGAGTCTTCCATTCAAAATGGCTTTGGCAGGATGTCATTTTGAGGGTGAAGTTTCGATGGGCGGGATCCGCAGGTCTGGAGGATGGTGGCATCATTGAATTTTCATTTAGGCACCTTAGGTCAACATGGTCAGGAAGCTACTAGGTGATTTTCATTTGAAATAGCAGACAACACGTGGAGGTCTGATGGGGTCCACCTGAGGAGTTGGGTCCAACAAAGAGTTTGGCCTTCACATTTACTTTGTTGTTTTCTCTTGGGGAAGCTCATTAGCAAATGAGAGAATGGGTTCTAAACACTAGGAGGAAGGAGGCAATTTTCCTTATAGTTTCAGCGGTGATGGGATAGAGTCCCAAAGATGGTGACCTCACAAGGGAGACCCGTAGAGGATGAGCACTTAAAAACTCCCACTTTTCATTCAAACAAGCAAGATGAGGTCGAGACCCAAAGGGTGGAAGGTCGAAGGCCAGGGGTCATTGAGAATGGTGGAGTGTTCACAGAATCCTGATAGCAGAGGTCCGTGGGAGATGACCCACAATAACTCACCTCTTAATCCTTTAGTTTTGCAATTTTAGCGGCCATGATTGAGTCAAGTCTTGGTGGTCAGAATGTTGGATGTTGGTGGCCGCAAAGGACTGCAGGATTGGCATGATGACTCATAGACGAAAGTCTGCGATATAGGACTTGAAAGCAACTTGGCACTTGATCATTTTCAAGTTCAAAGTTACATGGCGTATGATGAAGCAAGGTCCAAAGGTCAGATGGATGGGACTAGAATGCTGCTTGGGACGTCAGGTTGTAACTAGCGCCTTGAGGATGGAGTCCTGTGTATGCAGACCTAAACGGGTCAATGACTTTCCTTTAGCTCATGAATTTCTCAACCAGGGTGAAATAATGGAGTCCTCCCGTGAAGGCGTACCTGAATGAAGGGATCGTCATTTGAGTTTCATTCAGTTTCCTAATGGTGGAAATGGAAATGGGAGCTTGTAGGCCCAACGGAGGAAAAATATTTGGTTCATGAACAGTGGCTAGGAACTCAAGTTCCGCATTTAATTTGTGAATCATGTTTGAGGATTTAAAGAATTTGAGCACATGGGTTTTGTGCGCCATTGTTGATTTTAGTAAATTGTTAGCTTTTCTTACCTTAGACTCATGAATTTCTCATAGACATCGAAGAAAACTAAAAAATGAGGCGCAGGCAGTGAACCTACCTCATAAACCCTATGAATGAGGTGAGAAATCAGCTAGCAGATGCGTCAGATTAGTGGCAACACTAGTCGAACTCAGAGGCTACGCTGGGAGATGGCTCTCTGATTCATTCTGACAAATTAGGGAATGAAAATGACATTTTAGACTCACCTATTTATAGAAAATGTGACATTAAATGAGGCCATTAAATGCTTGTACGACGGACCGAGGGTTGGTAAGCTGTAAATTCAAAAATGGCCACAGGATCATTGAGATCAGACAAGCGGGTGGCCATTGGTGGATGGACGTCGGGTTGCTCGATGATGATCAGACAACTTCAGAGGCAATGAGGTCTAGCAAGAAGAAAGCCAGTGGGGAAAGGCCATTCAAAAGTTAGCCATATGAGAAACAATGAACACCTCAGTAGGTCCCGAGGTCAGAAAGCTACCAAAGGAAGGACGTTTAAGATAGCTATGAGGCTACATAAATCGAAGAGGGACAACCTAGCAGGGCAGACCCGATGGGTCTCATGGACATCAGCTATAAAACACCAAGGAAAACAACCAATGGGATTCCACAAAGACTTAGAACTTAGAAAATTTGAGGGGGCAAAGACATGGTCAACTCGAGATGAGTTCTTTGGGACTCACTGACCATTGTGAACACCAAAATAGGGGGCACGCAAAATGAGGAAATAACCAAAAGTGACAGAAACAAAGGTAAGGAAAGAGAGCGTCCTTGTTCTAAATGGGGCATGTGTGCTAAAGGCACAAAAAATGGCAACTCTACTGGAGAACGCTCCTGAACGTTCTAAGGATAAATATTCATTCAAAACCCAAAATCTCTGGTTTCGTAGACCAGGGGCCAGTTTCCAAAAGTAAACTAGGAGAACGGGATCCTTAGCTAAATCAACCTACGAAACATCTCAAGAGTGTGTGTTCAGTGAATTCATTCCCTTTATGTGGAAACTATGACAAGTGGCAACTAATCAAACCGAGGAAGCTACATAAATCGTCCAACCCCAAAATTAACCTAGACATTTCCCCGCTACCAGTCAGGTGTCCATAGCCCTGATGGAGTTGTCGTTGTAACCCCATGGATATTGCTCTACTGCCAGTTGGGTATCCATATGCCCAGTAGAGTTATCTGCATACCCATATGGTTGCTTTATTTTATTGCTTTCTTTTATTTTCTTTCTTTTGACACTTATTTTAACACTTTCTTCTTTTGCTCAACCGTGTAAGCATTGAAGCCTACTATGGGTTTGGGAACCATAGTGGTCACTAGAGCGAACTTGAGATTTTTCACTTACCAAGTCATCGTAATAGCCACTATACAACTCTTTGTAAATAATTAATATGCATTTTGTGTTGGATCTAAGATGAATGTGGAAGGAAGATTCAACTAAGGGTTAGGTCCTAAGTCAAAGTTCAAGTGAGGAAGCCCTCCCATGACAACTATTAGAGACCAATAGTTGAGAGTGAATATTTAGCCAAAGAACACTAAGAGCGGGTAGCAAAGTGAACTGTTCATTGAACAAGCATGACCGCCACAACAAGAAATGAAGAACACCCTCAACAAATCAAAACAACCAAGAAACAAGAAAAATACGAAGTGAAGCAACACAAAGAAGGAAAGCAAAAGCAAACCAAAAGTATCCTAGACTAACCTATTTACAAGTATTTATAGGAAAAACTCCAAAGGAGCTTAAGCTTGGAAGTAATTCTTTAGGTGCTTCACGTTGATAGGTAACATGACATCTTCACTAGTTAAATTCTTTAGGCAGAAAGCATTGTCTCCAAGGATTTCAGCATTCTAAAAGGGGCCAAGCCAAAGCTTTTTGAATTTGTTATGTCCCCCTTTCTTCTCATGGGTCTTGTCCCAACATAGGACTAGATCAGTGATTCAGAAGGCCTTGATTTTTGCTTGGTGGTCAAACCATCTCTTGACTACTCCCTGATGTTTGGCAAATTTTTCTATTGCACAGTCACACACTTCTAAATGTAATAGCTCAGCCAAGCGAGCTTCTCTATGGTCCCTCTAACTGAGGGTTATTTCTAGGTTAGATTGAAGATTAGTAAATCAATATAAATCACAAAACCCAAAGTAATTACAAAACACAATGGAAGTAAACAATAGAACAATTATACCTGTTAATTGCCAAGACCTCCATGATTCACTTTTGTAACACCTTCTAACTTACTGGTTGACATATTTCCCTCAAATCGAACGCACAAGCAATCTAGAAATAAATGTCTAAGTCCTACACCAAACTTTGAAGGATTTGATCAAAGTCTAAATGCCTAATGCCTATGATAATACAAGTGAAATGCCTATGCCTAAATATGCCAGAATAATAAAGTCTAAGTGTAATGTCTCTGTGTAATCAAAAAATGAGAGGAAAATGGTATTTTATAGAAAATGTCATTTTGAATGGACGGATGAGATTGACCTTCGGCTGAGACCTAAAATTAGAGGTCCAGATTAAAACTGACAATCCCTAATCAGGGTTAGGGAAAAGTCATTAATCGAGCGGTCGAGATTTCATCTAAGAGACTCGAATCGGCTGTGGAGAATAAATGAGGAAATTAATTCAAAAAAAAAGATTTTCAAAAATGAAGAAGATAAAGACTGAACTGAAGATTAGATTTGGAAAAATTGAGAATCTGCCTGATTACTTGATTTTTGGAGGAAAGTTACCATTTTGAATTAAATTAATTCAAAATATGAATTTTGTGAAATAATAAATAATCAATTTTTAGATTATTTACCAAAATGGATTGTTAGTTAAGAATGTGATGACATTTTAAATAATTTAATTTATTTAAAATGAGATGAATATTAATTTATGACAATTAAATAATTAATGATAATTATTTAATTTAGAAGATAAGATTAATTAATTAAATAAATTAATCAATTCATTTAATTATGAGGATTAGTGACATATTAAATAAATAAATGAAATTCATTTATTTAATAATCAGGAAGACATAAATGTAGAAAGGTAATTAAATAAATTAAGAAATTTATTTAATTAAGGGAAGACAGACAATTAATGGCATATTTAATAAATAAATAAAATTTATTTATTTAATAATCATGAAGAATAAAAGGAAATGAATTAATTAAATAATTATGAATTATTTAATCAATAGTTGAATGTGGACCAAGGACATAATTAAATTTCATAATTATGCTAGGACAAAAGTGCTAAAAATGAAGCTTGCAGGCCTAGGTTATTTTTAGGTGTCTACATTTTTCTTCTCTTTGTCATAATGTCGCTTGTCGCGTTGTGACAAAGAAAATAAATCACGGGCATGCCCCAGTGAAGGTACAGGGTATCAATGCCCCCTTGAGATATTTTTCAAAATTTGAGTCGGTGGTAAAATTTTTTGTAAAGGGTCCCGATAAGTCAATTTGATGACTAGAAAAACAATGGCGTAGTTGGTTTTGGATTCTGACATGTTTAAGGCAGGTAATGGGGTGGTCAAAGTTGGTCAAATGTGCCTCTAGTAATAACCTAGTTGACAAATGCCACTTTGACTTTATAAATAGGTTGACAAAAGGGTAAAAGTCAATTCATTCTTACTATTCACTTTGTGAATTTCCAGAGCTCAGAGTGAAAAGGACAGCAGCGAGGATGGTGATTCCAGTATCAGAGCATCACAGCGAGATCGTGCGGACTTTCAGGCGGCCAAAGGGCATAGAGCTAGTGGCCCCTATCCTCCTTTGTAATTTTTTCATTTTGCCTACCAAAACTAGGTTTCTAGGGGGAACAATGAATGCACCACGATGCATATGCATTCGCGTAAGCCGCATTCACTTTCGTGTTCGATGCATTTGGTGCGTCACGATGCAAACACAATGGTAAATTAGGGGTAAGCAAGGTTTTGTGTCGCATTTGCTAAAATTTGTGACGCATTCGCCTTTTTGAGTCGCAATCGCCAATTAGAATGCCACAATCAATATTTTTTGACGTAATCCCATGTTGAAGCGATGCACTTGAATGGAATAACACAATCGTCATAGATCGTGAAGCAAGTGTTTTGATGCGACACATTTGAGCATCCAAACGATGCAATTGTCATGTTGTGATGCATTTGAAGTGCTAAACGACACATGTGATGTTCTACGACGCAATTGTCCCAGTGCGACACATTTGACTTTATCTGTGACTAAGGCTAATTTTGATACTTTTCCAATTTGAAATGATTTTGATTATACGGGTAGTTGTCTAGAAGGTACTGACACGTTAGTTGGCTTTGTGTAGAGATAGCTTGCCCCGATTTATACACACAAGAGTAGATTGACGACCTTTCGATTTGCGGACCAGCTGACTCCGCGGGAGTGGTGATGACTGATGTGGCTGGCATTGTTCTATGTCACCTATATGCCTGCCATTCGGGTGAATAGGGGACTGCTAACTGCGTTGTGCGAGCACTAGCATTCAGAGACATGCTCTTTCCATCTGTCGACAAGTGAGGTGACCATCACACTTGAGGACATCTACCGCATCCTACGAATGTTGATCTGAGGAGAGCAGATCATCTACGACCCTCGCCATGGCGAGCAGACCTTCCAGACATAATACCACGATAAGGGTGTAGGACTTGGCATCCAGGGATATGAGATCAGATGGGAGTTCATGGTGGGGCACTATGCTCATTTTGATGCTTTCCTAGCGACACTCATTGGCGGGATATTGATTCCTGACCGTCGCAGACATGGATTCCCTATTGGTTGGGGAGACATCTTGGTTGGGATGAGGCGAGATAGGACAGTGCATGCTTGGGGTCCTTTTTTATTGGGGACACTCTACCATTAGTTGCACGAGGTTGCTTATAGGAGGGCGAAAAGTATTTCGTGTGGTACCACCTTGACGATGATTTGGGCTTGGGAGCATATTGCTATATTTCACCCACTGATTCAGAGATCACAGTTGGCATAGGGGATTCCCTATGCCTACTACTATGTGGGTGTCCTACAGTAGACATGGATGGGCAAGACAGGTTAGTGGTGACATCAGATTGACATAATGGTGTATTTTATCTAGAGGCCATACAAAGATTGTTAGTAGTGGGATGATGAGGTGGATCAACTCAACCTTTGCAGATAGTACCGATATTTGATTGGCAGGACCGTGCAGAGCCAGCTTATTATTGAGATGTATCTGCCAAAGTGTGTCTTGCGATAGTTCACAAAGTAGCAAGGTGTACCTGTGGGGACAACTGAGTATGCATGCTCTTCCAGAGAGTATGCTTGGGGGCCGACCTGTTAGAATCCAAGATCACCTGCATGCAAGATGAATACCTATCACATGCAAAAGATATGAAGAACGAAAACAATGTTCTCAGAAAACCTCTCTGTGAAAATGCATTAAGAGAATCCATTATTACAATGTGATCAATCCTTATGAAGGAGATCAAGAAACCCTAAAAGGGAAACCCTAAATGAAACCCTAGTGTGCACACTTAATAATTAATAATTAATTATTAATGTGCCTAAGTTTAGCTTAAGTAATAAAGAGGAATAAGTGACTTAATTAATTAATCAATGTGATGTAATTAATTAAGCATAATAACTTATTACTCTAACACCCCCTTAAGATGAACTTAGGAAGAAGCTAAAACACTAGAAAAGATGCATGAAAGCAAAGATGGGTCCCAACTAGGCCTGATCAGGTACCCATTTACAAATGCAATAAGGAGTAAGAGAAGGAAAAACCCAGTGGGACAAAACCCCCCTACAATGAGATTACATGCTGCAAAGAAGCACTGGAAGAACTCTGTAGAGTAACACTGGAACTTGATATAGGCAAGCAAGGAAATATTCTTCTGTATACTACTGAAACCGGATGAGAGTCACTGATTGACTCAAGGAATCATGATTAAAGCAACAGAAACCCCGATGCCACGGAACACTGGAAAACTCCAAACTGGAACAACTCTGGAATCTATGATGCAGCAAGTGATTATTAAATGATGCATTACTGAAAACGAAGTGCAAAGATGCAAAATGCACTCTCCCAACTGTCAAAATATCCAAGTAATCGCCAAACAACCCATCGGGCCAAATCTGGACTAACTGATAAACTTGGGACAGATACAAAAAAATTGCATGGACAGCAACCTAGAGCTCCTCAATACCTTTCCGACGCTTCAAACGAGGCAAAAAACGGAGATCGTGGCAAAAAGTTATGAGCTTGGAAGCATAAAAACTACATCTGACTTCAAACAGTAATAAATGCAGTAAAACAGAAAAATACTGTAAAATAAACTGCACTACATGAAAGAGCTCGGAATCAGCTTTCCGGCGATATCTCGTTTGCCCGATTTCGATACCGTATGCCCAAGTTATGGCCAAAAGAAAAAAACTGCTTCTTTAGGGCAAATTAGGGCTAGGAGGGGCAAAGAGGGGTGCCGTACGGCTGACGTCATCTTGACGCCATGCTGACGTCATCTTGACGCCATGCTGATGTCATCAAAATGGGAGCATAAATTTGACGGCCGTCTGGCCGTCGGCGCAAAAATTCGACCCCCCTGCGGAAATGAAAAACTTTTTTTGCCGCCGGAATACTGCGGATGCCCGGTATATTCTGTCCTTTCCAGAATGTGCTTGCCGGAATATTCTTTCGGTCTCGGAATATTCGGTCAGACCGGCCGGGCCGAACACGGAGCAGCTGGTCCCCATAGGACCTCGGCGCAGGTTTTGGAGCCCGCAGGGGCTGGTGGCGCAGGGTGGCGGCGCTGGTGGGAAGCGCGGGCGGTGGCGGCGTTTTGGTGGCCGCCCCGTGGCCGCCCGGTGGCCGCCGGGCGGCGGATCTGGTTTGCACTGGGAGCGCCGCCGAATAACCCAAAAAACACCTTTTTTAAATTTTTTTTTTTTGAAATTTTCGCCTCGATCTGCGTGCTAGGAGGCCGTACGGCCCCTCAGACAAAAAAAATTTGCCTCCCGGACCAACTTCACCAAAAACGACGATTTGACAGGCGTTTCTAGGGTTTTGGGACGCTGCGAACGCGATGGCGGCGTCCGTTTGAGCCCATTGTGAGCCAAAAAATAGGCTATCCCCAGATCTTGTAGAAAAGATGCCTGTGGAAACCCTTGCACCCGAAACTCACGAAGAGGCCATATCTTCAGATCACGAACAGGCAGCTGCAGGTCTAGAGCTCTGATACCATGTTAGAATCCAAGATCACCTGCATGCAAGATGAATACCTATCACATGCAAAAGATATGAAGAACGAAAACAATGTTCTCAGAAAACCTCTCTGTGAAAATGCATTAAGAGAATCCATTATTACAATGTGATCAATCCTTATGAAGGAGATCAAGAAACCCTAAAAGGGAAACCCTAAATGAAACCCTAGTGTGCACACTTAATAATTAA
Source organism: Sequoia sempervirens (assembly GCA_007258455.2). Lineage (NCBI taxonomy): Eukaryota > Viridiplantae > Streptophyta > Pinopsida > Cupressales > Cupressaceae > Sequoia > Sequoia sempervirens. Next base: position 266,947,330 of record VDFB02105785.1, read on the forward strand.
TAATTAATTATTAATGTGCCTAAGTTTAGCTTAAGTAATAAAGAGGAATAAGTGACTTAATTAATTAATCAATGTGATGTAATTAATTAAGCATAATAACTTATTACTCTAACACGACCATTCTAGTAGCCTTCGTAGAGTAGCAGATTGATGGGCTAGGAGCCCAGCTATGGGGATGGAGAGGTGGGATAGCTGATCACAGGACCGCATCAGACTATGATCTATGGTGGTAGGCACATAGACTAGTGCCATTGATAGATCCTGATGGGCCAACACCTGTGGATAGATGGTTAGTGATACCTCGTGTGCTGAGAGCCAGGTGAGGAGATAGGGGCAGAGGTTGGGGGAGAGACAGAGGTAGGGATGGAGGCAGGGACAGAGGCTGGGGGGAGATGATGGGGATGACAGAGATGGTGGAGGAGATGGTTGGAGGCAGAGGAGAGATGGTCAAGGATAGGGTCGGAGGGTGCGCCCATGTGTGGATAGAGTAGCACTAGATGCTATTCTAGAGGTGGCCGAGGAGGAAGAGAGAGAGGAGGAGAGACATGAGGAGGATGTGGCAGAGGAGGAGAGAGGGGAGGAGGATGTGGAAAAGGAGGGGAGATGGGAGGAGGATGTGTCAGAGGAGGGGAGACAGAAGGAGGATGTGGTGGAGGAGGGGAGATGAGAGGAGGATGTGATAGAGGAGGGGAGACGGGAGGAGGACCAACCGATGTAGGAGGAGGATGATGATGATGATGATGACGCCATGGATGAGGCTAAGAGACTTCTTAGATGGAAGATGGTGGAGGGAAAGGAGGAGATACCGTCCTCCTCGGGATTGCCCCAAGATGCCATGATAGATCAGAGGTGGCCAATCTATAGAGGAGAATAGATGAGAGTGTTGGACAGGTCCGATCACTACAGTCAGTGCTAGAGGTGGCCTAGGTAGAGCGGGTTCAGGTAGTGATCCACCAGCAGGACTTAACTCAGTGGTGTGTTGAGTTTGCAATGTTATGCATAGGACCATCCATAGATACTGCTCGTGAGCTGGCTAGGGTGGGCATGAGGCTGGGATAGTACAAGACTTTGTATGAGCAAGAGGTGCCTCCTGAGTGAGAAGATCTGATACTATCATGTTCACAAATGAGGACAAGCAGTGGACACAGATCAAGCAGTACCAGTGGCAGTAGGAGTCAGATGAGTGCAGGAGGGTCTACCTCTTCAGGGCACACATCAGGGCACATGTCCCATCATTCATGCAGGCATGCCTCGAGTCATCACTCGAGCCATAGTCATGGGTCTACCAATTCAGTGCAGAGGTAGCCACTAGTGGTGGATCCATCATCATCACAGAGTTAGGCAATAGTGACATCACAGGTGTCTATTACTGTGGAGATGATGCCATCAGTGTCAGTTCCACTGGTTGCATAGATAGAGGTTGCTACAGGTCCACCTATCATTTCAGTGCTAATGACAGAGCTTCCGTCTCCACACTCTTTGCCACAAGGGGATGATGAGAGTCTACCCTAGGGGCATGCTTGTTATTATGACACATTATGTATATATTATTGATCGCGCAAGCTCCATTTTTGGGATATCTGTTGACTCTATCCTGTGACATTATATATTTTTGAGATGGTATTATATGATGTTGCAATTTTGATGTGGCCTACATGTATGTTATGCAATGTTATTTAATTTATGCATTATGATGTATATGATGTGATGCCCTATGAATGATGCTTTGATTTATGGTGTATCATGTATTTCCTATGATGCGTACTTATGATTATGATGCCATGATGATGCAATGCTTACTTATATGAGATGATGATGTTAATGATATGCATAATGTATTTATTAAATGGATGCCATGTTGATGATTATGTTAATGCAATATTTGTGATTATGTAAATGCTATGGACGATGTATGTATGGACCTAATGCAATGTGTATATGATCATGTATGCACTTATGTTTTTGGATGTCACATGGTATCATCGTGAGATGGATGAGAGAAGATGACCAGACTGGCGATAGAAGACAACCAAACCAATGAGAGAAGAAGACCAGACCGAAGGAGATGCATGTTAGTTCCTAGACCAAATCCTTCAAAAATTTACCATAGGACTATAATATTTGTTGCTCTTAATCATCATTGGACAAAATGTTGTAATGGCCAACAAACACCATGATATGACATAGATCAAGGTGTGCAAGGTCGTACCATCACAAAAGACAAATAGTCACAGACAAGGATGACTATGATTCGAAGTAGAGCATGATTGCCCCAATTTTTTGTCATAATCAACCACAAGCAGAAAAAGACAAAAAAAATTCATGAAACATCGTTGTTTCTCTAAATCCTATTTCCAGGACATCCTTGAGAAAATAGCAACATGATTTCCAAAATATAAAAAATAGAGCCCTTATCATGATATGTCACTATTTTTCTAAATCCCAAAATCAGGACCTCGTTGAGAAACTAGTAGTCATGCATGCCAATCGTCATGATATGTCGCTGCTTCTCTAAATCCTATTAGTGGGATCTCGCTGAAAAAATAGTAACATGATAAAAGGCAAAAGACAAGTGTCAAATGTTTGCCAAGTGCATCTAGATATCCACTGTTCTAATGTCAAGATGTGAGGTTTGATAATGATGAGATGCCAGAGTGTCAAAGCTTTGATGATGCCCAAATGACAAGTGTCAAAAATTGCCGAATTCAGGAAGGACACATCCTGAATAATGTTGATGTCAAGAGGATTGATCCCTAAATGTCAAAAGGGATCGCTCAAAAGTCCATGTGACTGTGATGATGACGATGCCTAGGAAGGACACATGTTAAGGCATAAATGACAAGGTCCATTCTTTAGAAGGACACATCTGAAGAATACTGATGTCAAGAGGAGTGATCCTTAGATGTTAGGAGGATCCCTCAAAAATGTCGAATGATAGTGAAAATTCCTAGGAAGGACACATCCTAAAGCATGAATGATAGAGGTTATCTTTCAGAAGGACACATCTGAAGGCTAACCAAGAGTTGACAGTTTGACAAGTTATGATGATTTAACTTTCTTTGACCGAGTTTGACTTGTTTTGACCATATGTCGATATCTTTGACATGTTTATGTGATTGTCATGTTTGAATAAGTAATTGTCATACTTTTTTTTAATGATCTTTACCCATTTGGGAATGATTTACTTTGTCTTGAAGACCTTTTGACGTGTGTGCTAGTGTGATGCCATGAATCCTAATGGACTGACCTAGTGCGGCCTCGGGGGCTCATCGACAGATGGCCTTGCCTACGTCATACTCTCAGAGACCTCGTAGTTCGACATGACCAATGAATTTGTATTGATGACCAAAGATTGTGCCATGATTTTATTTTGACAAACCTAAGAGGATTGACCGAATGTCTCGGGGACTCGAATATGAGTCTTTCCTACGTAGCAAGTGCGCAAAGACAACGTAGTTCAGACAAATGACAAAGACTTGACTAGTTGTCATGACAGATTTGAGAAGAGAGGACTCTGTGTTAGACATCTTGTTGTGGTTTTCTTTAGGACATTTTTCATTTTTTAGGTCTTTCTTCATGACATTTTGCGATGTTTTTGGTCTTTTTTTTAGGACTTTTTGTGATTTTTTTGTCTTTTTTTAGGACTTTTTTCCATGTTTTTGGTCTTTTTTCAGGACTTTTTGTGATGTTTTTGTCTTTTTTCAAGACTTTTTGCCATGTTTTTGTCTTTTTTTAGGACTTTTTGCCATGTTTTCGTCTTTTTTCAAGACTTTTTGCCATGTTTTTGTTCTTTTTTAGGACTTTTTTCCAATTGACGAAGTCATGTGTGACATCCACTGCAGTTACATGATAATGATTTTTCCCCTAGTTAGGTCCAAGACTTAGCCAATTTGAAGGGACATGAAAGGTATGTTGTCGGTGTACCAGATGGGTAGTATAGAGGACTTGATGTCAACCGTTTATCAACCATGAAAGGAAGGGTATAATGTCATGGCGATTTGTGTGATAATGTCGAGAGATGCATTTCATCCTAGGACAAGGCAGACAAAGTGATAGTAGATGGCCAAGCAATGATTGATTACGCATGGTGCCTGTTTGCCAAGTTTTCACCATGATACTTATCCAAAGTGCCTGTTTGCCAGGTTTTCACTATTGGACGAATCATTTTTATCTTTACTATTTTATCATTTTTTAATTTTTTTTTGGTGTTTCCAAGACGCCTATTTGCCAGGTTTTCATCAAGGCAACAATTTTTTAACATTTTTCAATTTTTTTTGTATTTTACAGTTTTCAGCACAATCTTCTAATGCTATGCATAGAAATTTTAGAGATGTAGACTGTTGATAGGCTTTGTCAATTGTTCTCCATCTGGAGTCACCAGTTGGTAGGCTCCATAACCAAAAGAAGATACGATGATGTAAGGATGCAACCAGTTTGGTTCAAACTTTCCCAACTTTTCTCTGTCAGCTTGGTTCTTGGGGTTCTGCATGAGAACTAGGTCGCCAATGTCAAACTTCCTAACCATAACCTTCTTATTGTAACTGTGATAGAGATGGTTCTGATATGCTTGTAGATAGTTAAGGGAATTTTTCCTTCTTTCTTCTAGCATCTCCAGCTCATGCAGGCGCGATTGTCTATATTCCTCCTCATCAGTTAAACCCTTCAGGGAGACTCATAGCGAAGGAATTTCAACCTCAATGGGAAAGATGGCCTAAGTGCCGAATACCAGGGAAAATGGAGTGGCTCCTGCAGGCGTATGAATGCTAGTGTGGTAAGCCCATAGAGCAGGGTTGAGTTGTATATGCCAGTCATGGCCAGCATCATTGACTGTCTTTTTGAGGATTTTAACAATGGTTTTATTTGATGCCTCAGCCTGACCATTTCCTTGTGAGTAATACAAAGATGAAAAATGGTGTTGGATGTGAAATCACTCACATAACTCACAAACATATTGGTTTTTAAATAGATGTCCATTGTCAGTGATGGATTGCGGAAGGCCATACCGAAAAATGATGTAGTTAAGAATGAACTTGGATATTTGCTTGCCGGTTATGTATGTCAGTGGGATGGCTTTGATCCACTTCGTAAAATACTCAGTCGTAGTGATTATGAATTTGTGGCCATTGGACGAGGTCAGATGGATCTTACCCACGAGGTCAAGTCCCCATTGAGCGAAGGGCCACAAAGAGGTGATCAGCTGAAGTTCCTGTGTTGGAGCATGGATCAAATCACTATGAATCTGGCATTTGTGACAAGCACTAACATATTCTATTGCATCTTTTTCAACGATCAGCCAATAATACCCAAGTATTGTTACTTTCTTGGCTAAAGTAGGACCACTCGAATGAGACCCACATATACTGTCATGTACTTCGCATAAGGTTGTATGTGCTTTGTTAGTGTCAAGACATCTAAGGAGGGTGTCATCAAAGCTATGACAGTAAAGGGTGTCATTGACGATGGCATACCTTGCGACTTTTCAGATAGAGGACTTCCTCTGGTTATTGGATAGGTTAGGTGGAAGGGTTTGAGACTTAAGGTAGTCATAAATATCCTAGTACCAGGGAGAGTCGAGACCACCAATAAGTTCACAGACCATTTCTGACTCCAGAATGTCATAGGTAGGGACCAACAATTGCTCTATTAGGAACTCCAACTGGGGTAGATTTCTTGGTATGTTAAGAAGAGAGCCTATTATAGCCATGGAATCTGCCGCTTTGTTTTGTGTTTTTGGAACTTGTTCAAAATTTACCATATGAAAGGACATTTGGAAAATGTCAACCATCTGTTTGTAGGGAATCATCTTCTCATCTTTTGTGTCATAGTCATCATTAACCTGATTGATGACGAGCTAAGAATCCCCATAGACATGTAGTGCTATGATTTTACACTTTATTGCCATTCTTAGGAATGGAGTTTCCTTGAGGGGTGATGAACAAGATTCCTACCCCTGAGCCATGATTTGTCTATGATCCATCAAAGTAGAGTTGCCAAGGTGCCTTAGGTTCTGTATGGAATATCGACTCATATGGGAAATCTTCCACAATGGGTGATCACTTTGTAAAGGTGCGTCTGCTAGTTGGTCTGCTATGACTTTTCCTTTTATTTCCTTTCTTTCTACATATTGAATGTCATATTCACTCAGAATCATGACCCATTTTTTCAGATGTCCTGTTAATGCTACCCTGCTCAACAAATATTTGAGGGGGTCAATATTTGCTACTAGTTGCATCTGATGGCTTAACATATAATGTCTTAGCTTCTATGCTGCAAAGACCACAGCTAGGAAAGCTCATTCAATTGGTGTGTAGTTCATTTCATACCTGACCAATGTCTGACTAATGTAATATATAGCTCTTTCTTTTTCTTATTGGTCATTTTGTGCTAGTAATACCCCCAAAGCTGAATTAGTTGTCGAGATGTACAGGATCAATGGCTTTCTGTGAATGGGAGGCATGAGGACTGGCATTGATAGTAGGTAATCTTTGATTTGCTAAAAGGATTCTCGACATTTATCTCTCCACACAAAGGGTATACCCTTGCGCAAAAGATATTGGAATGGGTGACACTTGTCTGCCAATTGGGCTATGAAATGCCAAATAGATTGTACCCTGCCTTGTAGAGTTCTGAGTTCACTAATTGCTCTGGGCGTAGGCATGTCTATGATGGCTTTGACCTTTACTATATCAACTTCAATTCCTCTTCGAGAAACTATGTATCCCAAGAGTTTACCTGATGTGACACCAAAGACACATTTCTTAGGATTTAACTGGACTTTGTATTCTTCTAGTCTCTTGAAAATTGTGTCTAAAACCCTAAGATGATCTTTCCTGGTTACTAATTTGGCCAATAGGTCATCTACATAATATTCCATTATTTTATGCATCATGTCATGGAAGATTGTGGTCATAGCCCTTCGATATGTGGCGGCTACATTTTTGAGACCGAATGGTATGACATTCCAATAGTATGTACCCCATGGGCAAGTAAATGTCATTTTGTACTGGTCTTCAGGGGCAATGCGAATCTGATTATAGCCAGAGAAACCATCCATGAGGGACAACATCTCATATCCTACTGTGAGGTCAACTATAATATCAGTATTTGGTAAAGGAAAGTCATCCTTTGGGCACGCCTTATTTAGGTCTCTAAAATTTGTATAGATGCAGATCAGCCCATTTGGCTTGTTACTGGCACCAGGTTAAAAATCCATTCAAAAATAGACCATATGAATCCAACGTCTAGCAATTTCTTTAACTCGGCCTTGACCAATAGAGCAACTTGAGGGTGCATTTTGGGTAACTTCTGCTTGACTGGTTTAGCATTAGGCAATAGTGGCAGATGGTATAGAACCAGTTTTGGGTCTAATCCCGACATGTTAGCATAGGACCATGCAAAGTTGATTTTACGTTTTGCAAAGAATTTATGAAATTCTGGTCTCTCTTCTTCAGTCAATGATGTAGCAAAGAGGACCATTTCGGGATCTTCTGTAGTTTCTATGTTGTCTTCTATTGTGTCTTCGATAAGCATAGCTGATTTCTCCTGTTGCATAGGAAGAAAGTCCAGTCCTCCATCTTTGGACACCTCAGAGAGGTTTTCACCCACAGATACATCCTTTTGTTTTTACTATTTTATCATCAAAAAGTGCCTTTCGGTTTTCACCTAGAGATGTTTCATTTTTTATTTTATTTTTATTTTTACTTTTGTGACTGGAGGACGGAGCAGTCTCACCGAAGTATGCCATGTAGTCTAAATCAATGGAGAATCCTAACTTGTGATCACCACTAGGTATTCCCTCATGTAATCCCATAAACTCTGCAATTTTGTCATCATTCTGAAATGTGTCTAGGACTGGCGAGCCTTGTTGGTCCCAATCGACTAGCTAAGGATAAACTAAGGATATGCCATCGTTGGTGTTGGTGAATTGAGGTGAGGATGCAAAAAGCATGTAGATGGATTCAGTGATATTGTAGATGAGATTATCATCATCCAACTCCACATCAGACTCTATCCAATATTCCCCTTCACTAGTGTCATATTCGATGTCAAAATAAGGGGTGAAGCCCTTAGAGTCCTAGTTGTCGGTGTCATCTTGTATTTCAGATGGTGGGTCTTGTATGTCATAGGGAGTGGTAATGGGACTTTGAATATTGGGTTCATGTTCAATTTTAAATGTTTGCAAAAATATTTGTTTAGAGGTTAGTTCCCCTGCTTCGAAAAAAAAATCATCAAGGCAACAATCACTTAAGGATCGTTCTGAGCCAAATTCCCACTCTTGGGAGTCAGTTTCATTGAGGGTTTCCTTAGTGGTCTTGACACTTTTCAAAGCATGTAATCTCTCACTCGAAAGTCCAATGGTACGTCGATCATCATTTTTGGGTGATCCAAACCCTAATCCAAGATACTTTGGAATTTGGAAAGGTTTTATGGGCTTTCTTCATCCATCTTTATTTCCACCTAGGCCACTAGTACCATCGTAGCCCTTAGTCTTCATTATGTCATAACCCTTTCCATATTTTTGAACTAGTAATGGGGGTAGTGTGACAGTATCCTTATAGATCCATCCTATGATGTCAGCAAGGTCCTCGTTACTCATGTCTCCCCATTTGATGAAAATTGTTTTTGGTGGAACTTTGAAAGTTTCCTTAGGTTCCATTCTGAAAGATGGCCGACCATATACCTTTGGAGACTTGGGTATGGTTGTTATGTTGTATGTTGTATGTAGTTTGAACTCTTCGTAGCCTAGGTCCTAGATTTTGACAGTGGATTCAGCCTTAGGGTTTGCGGAAGGTGGTGGTGTGGCAGAAGATGTGGATGGGGCAGATGTGGAAGATGATGTGAGTGTGGATGGATCAATGTATTTGGATGATGAGGAGCCAGGTGCTTCTCGGTTAATAGGTACTCAATTTTTAGAAATACCCCTCAGGTTGGTACAATATTGGAAAGGGTCAGGGTCTCCATATATGGTTATTTATGTGCCGTCAAACAAAAATTTTAGGCATTGGTGATAAATGGATGAAACGGATTTTAAGGCATGAATCCATGGACGGTCGAGCAAGATGTTATATGGTAGTTCCAAATCTAGGACCTGGTAGGTTGTGTTCATAATGACTGGGCATACTCTAATAGGGAGAGAGATAATGCCACGTGAAGAGCATTCTTCATCATCATATGCTTTGATCACTATACACTTTTTCGGGTCTACGCATGCATCGGAGAATCCTAGAGCCTTAACTAGTTTGAGGGAGCATATGTTCAATTTTGCTCCCCCATCTACTAAAATCCATCTAACTTTGTGCTTGTGGACAAAATTTTCTATGTGCAATGCATCATTGTGGTTGGTCTTAGGTGATGAGTAGTCTTGATACGAGAAGGTGACATGGTGATGCATGGCGAGGTATCCTACCATGGTTTCAAACTAATTGGCATCAATGTCCTTGGGGACTGGCGATTCTTGTAGGGTTTTGTCTAGTATATCCTTATGCGTGGAGAGATACGAAGCAACTCAAGTATACATATTTGTGCGGGAGTCTTTCTTAGCTGGTTGATAAGGTTGAATTGACTTTTGGGTTGCCACTGCTTTGTGGTCGGGATAGGTTTTGACTGTTTAGCGGATGAGCCAGGTATGGTGATTTTAGGTTGTCTAGTGGGAGGTGGATCAGCTATGGTGACCTTGCCACTTTGAGTAGTAGCATTACATTGGGGTGCTCTCTTGACCGTAATGGTATTGATGTATTCATCATCAGTTTAGACATTATTTATAATTGGTCCACTAGAATAGTCATACTTGGCTCGGGAAAAGTTAGCTTGATTATTGTTCATCTGTGGACCTAACATGGAGGCATTATTAGAACCGTGGTCTTGTAGTGGATTCTTATGAATAGTATGGTATGAATTGGAGGAAAATTATGATCCCCCTACCTCAATGATGTGACTTTCAATAAAATCTTGTACTAGGTTCTTCAGTTGTCAATAGTTAGAGGTTTTGTGTCCTTTTTCCCGATGATAATCGTAAAATGCATTATCATTCCACCATACTAGTTTAAATTGTCCCAGGTCATATGGTTTGGGTTCTTCAAGTGTGATGACCTCATTCTGGAGGCATTTCTTAAGGACTTCTTTGATGGTTTCGCCCAAAGAAGTGTATGTGTGACCCCTAGGAAATTGTCTCATCTGACGATATTGTCCCTGATTATTTTGACTGTTCTGGTTGTTTGAAGGGAAATTGGTAGGGGGTGTCAATGTCTTTGTTGGTTTGTTTTACTATTGAACCCCTTTTAGGGCCAATATAGGACCCACAATGTTTGCATGCTTGGCGTCAACAACACCATCATTTTTAATGTGTTTATTTTTAACCCAATATTTATTCTTGTCAGTGGGTGGATTGGAATTTGTATTTTTGGGACCGTACCTTATTTCTCCCTTTGCAATAAGGGCTTTCTCAATCTGGACCCCTTTTTTGACTAAGTCCGTGAAGTTTGTGCAACAATGTATTTGCAATGCATATTTTAGGGGCCCCATAAGTCTTTGCACAAACATTTCAACCTTTTCCCTTTCGAGTATGTCAATGTGACACTGACTAGCTAGACTTCTCCATTTTTGAAAGAATGGGATGAATGTCTCCCCCGCGTCCTAGTGTGTGAGATTGCACAAGCTAGTGATAGAGGTGTCCATGTCAATGTTGTACACGTAATTTTTTATGAATTTTTGTTTAAGCTCATCCCATGTTTGGATATCCTTTTGAGTGGAAAACCATTCAAGGGCAGGACCCACCAGAATTTTAGAAAAAGTCTCATCAAGTATGTTTGTTCATAGGCGACGTCCATACAACTGGTTGCAAATTCGCAAACATGTTCAATGGGGTTTGTCTTGCCTCTGTATTTTGTGAAATTGGGTGACACACATCCCGGAGGAAATGGAGGCATGTATAAGCTCATGTCGAATGGGTATATGTTCAAATCATATGATATTTCTGATTTCTTGCCCAAAATGTATATGTTTTGGATAGTTTTCTCTAAACCCATCAATCTTGTTTGGAAGGCATCCATAACAAGGTCATTTGTGGTCTCGTATGTTGGATTGCTTGGTACACTATAGGTCCCTATTTGTTGTGCGTGAATATTGGTGTATTGTGGCGGTATGGATTGTTGTGACATATATGATGTGTTCGGATTGATGTGTTGTTGGTGTTGAAAATTTGGATTAGGTGTATGTTGGTGAGTATGAACGTGAGATGAGTAGGTTGGAATGTGTCCCCCAACCATGTGTGTCGTTACCTGGGGAATATGGTGACCATGAACGTTGTGGTGTATTAGTGATGTCATGGGTTGTGTTATTTGGCCACCTTGTCCAAATTGCTGGGTTTACACAAGGGGATTGGTTGAATTTTGTCCTTGGGATTTGATGGTATTTGACAATGTTGACGTGTTCACATTTTTTTTTTGTCCTTGGATAAATATATGTTGTTTACCCCCACCCAAAGGATTTTTTGAGATACCAATGAGAGGGTATGTCGAAGGTGTACTCATATTATTTGATGTAGCTGTCAAGGGGGGATTGTTGTGACTTGATGATGCCCCCGTCACATTTACTATCATGGTATAGAGAGGGTTTGAATAACTTACCTATGTTGTTGAGGAGCCATAGGTGGTTCCAACCGACTGTGATAGTATCATGGATGTCGTGGGCATTGTGGCCAATTGTGATCCTCCAATGGATGTTGCGTTTATGGAGTTGGAGGTGTTTGGGATGTTGGAGGTAGCATGCATTGTCATTGTAGTGTGAAAGAAAGTATTGTTTGTAGTGTTGAAAAGTTGACCACTATGTGACATGTTATGCGTGTTGTTGTCATTAGGGTCAGGAGATGTTGATCTCAATGTGTTAATGTCAAATCCATGTGGTAAATTAGCTCCTTCACTCAAGAGTATGGCTACGCATCTGTCTCTATCGTATAGGACCATTTGTTTGACGAATTAAGAGGCTTCTATATCTTGTGCTGCTACCTCTAGGTTTTCCTCAAGTATTTGACAGTATTCATCTTTACACAAGAATGGTTCAAATGGACTGTTTGATGAGGAAGGTATTGTTGTGAGAGGTTGATTGTTTGTATTGCCAAATGGATCGTCAAAAGTCCAATTTGGGTCGTATGTGGGATTATTGATAGTGGAAGTGGGGTCTTGTCAAAAGTTTTCCATTTGTCATTGTTTTTTTTGGAGTCTAGTTTCCACCATAAAATGAGATTGCTCAAATGAAAACGATAACTAAATGCGAGGATGACACTATGCAAAGTCTAAGTTCGAAATGATGACTAGGATGAATAATATTTTTGGATTTTTGGGAATAAAATATGCAATGCCTAGACTTATAATGCAATTTGAGACAAGGGTACCTAAGCACTTCTAAGCTCAATCTTTGTTTTCAATTTTGGTTACTAAAGGACTTTGTTGAAAAGGACAAGATGACAAGGTCTAAATGACTAGTGAGTTTTCCTAACTAGACTGTTGAGTTGGAAAATCTCACAAAAGGGACAATGACTGACAAAGGGATTGATAACTTAGTCCAAGAGAACCTAGTTTCGAAAGCAATGACGTTGTGAATTGTGTTGAGATTTGCCTAATCCAAAGTATGCAAGATTTAAGACCTAGGGACAAACTAATGCCTAATGTATGCAATTAATAAAAATGAAGGGTGAAACCTATGGTGAAGAATGTAACTAATGGTCAAAATTTTGAGCAATTTCAAAATTGGTTTCTGATAGAATCCTTTTAGAAACAATGTTTGAAAAATGTTTGACAAGGTGTAAACTTTAGATTTGACTTTGTGTAACGTCTTACTTTTGATAGGCGAATGCGTCGTTTTAGGCCATGAATGTGTCACAGTTTTGCGAATGCAGCTCAGTTTGAATGACTGCAGCTTGGGGACTGACAAATGCAGTGTAGTTTAGCAAATGCGACTCTATAAGGTTTAGTTGTGTCGCGACACATATAGATGTAGTGTTTAAAATGTCAAATGTGTTTTAACAGAGCGATTGTGTCTGAGAAACTTGAATGTGTTTTAACAAATGTGACACAATTTGTGAAAAATGAGTTTCTTGTCGTTTTGATGGAAAATTTGATCTGTTTGATGTTGAATGTTTTGTTCAAAACTGTAAATGTGATGAATCCAGAAAGAACTTGACAAGCACAGTGTTTGGAATGTAAGCAAGCACACACAAGACAAGTACAATCCTAGGTTAGGCTAGGACAATATTCGCTCGATTCCATGTGGGTTTCCCCAACCGCATATCAGTAGCGTGTGAATTCAGAAGCTTGGATGCATGGGCTCCCCCTTATAGTGCACTCTCTTCTTAGGCCAACCAAGCTTCCAACCCCCATGAAACTCCCATGGAAGATTGATCACCTCTACTACAAACTACAAAAGTGTGGATGCCTTCACATCGATTGGTGTTGCGCAAGCAAATAGAAGGTTTTTGGCTACTAAACATTGGTTTTTAATTTGGGACCCCCGTTCGAGTGGCCATACATGGGGCAAGAGATTAATCACCAATTAGGTGGAACTCCAACCTGAAGAGGTTAAGCTAAATAGGGTTTAAGGGAGTACTACTCTATCAGTATGACACATCCGCACTCATAATCTTAGGTTTTCTCTTAAGATTCACATTTATATACCAGTCGGGGGTAGCTTGGCTTTAGCTCCATTGCCAGTTTGAGTCACGTTGTGGTGATGAAATCCCTAGGTAGGCCCAATTTCTAGAGTTAGTAATCATTTCTCTTACACCCAGGATCGCATGAATGCACAAGGGGAGAGGATACTCCGATATACCAAGTCGTGGGAGTAAAACAAATAAAAAAGGGTTTGGTTTTTTTATCACCAAGTTTTCACAAGGTGAGAGCATACTCACCTACCATTTTGTAAACACACTCAGACATAGCAGAAACACAAGTTTGTTTTAATTGCACCAAAAGGAAATGTGTATTATACTAAGAAAAAGATAGGCACATTGTTTTGATGTTTAGTCTTCGACATTCGAACCTGTAAGACCACACATTAGTAGTTTGAATGTTTGCCTTTGACCCATGAAAAGTAACCACCAAATGCTGTAAATCCTGATTAGTAACACAAAGCCTATGCTAGGTAGAATGTAGAAAATAACAAAAATAAAAAGAACACAGAAAACAACAAAAAACTAAATACAAACGAACAAAAAATGTTACCAGTCAAATGTGTCACGACATAATGAATACATCGCTCTGTGTGTCAAATGCGGCTCAAGATCACGAATGCGGCTATCCAGACTGTGATTGTGGTGTTGGGGTTTGCGAATGAGTCGTGACACATCAGATGCGTCACAATTTAAAAAAAACAACTGCGTTGCTTTGTACTTGTACCTACAAAATTGACATAAAACACACAAAATCGTACAAAAAAAAAAACAAAAAACAGTGTCAGGTTCACCAATGTAACTGAGGGTTATTTCTAGGTTAGATTAAAGATTACTAAATCAATATAAATCACAAAACCCAAAGCAATTACAAAACACAATGGAAGTAAACAGTAGAACAATTATACCTATTAATCGTCGAGACCTCCATGATTCACTTTTGTAACAACTTCTAACTTGTTGGTTGACGTATTGCCTTCAGATTGAATGCACGAGCAATCTAGAAATAAATGTCTAAGTCCTACACCAATCTTTGAAGGATTTGATCAGAGTCTAAATGCCTAATGCCTATGACAATACAAGTGAAATGCCTATGCCTAAATATGCCAGAATAATAAAGTCTAAGTGTAATGTCTCTGTGTAATTGAAAAATGAGAGGAAAATGGCATTTTATAGAAAATGCCATTTTGAATGGACGGATGAGATTGACCTTCGACGGAGACCTAAAATCAGAGGTCCAAATTAAATCTGACAATCCCTAATCAGGGTTAGGGCAAAGTCATTAATCAAGCGGTCGAGATTTCATCTGAGAGACTCGAATTGGCGGTGGAGAATAAATGAGGAAATTAATTCAAAAAAAAAAGATTTTCGAAAATGAAGAAGATAAAGACTGAACTGAAGATCAGATTTGGAAATATCAAGAATTTGCCTGATTACTTGATTTTTGGAGGAAAGTTACCATTTTGAATTAAATTAATTCAAAATATGAATTTTTTGAAATAATAAATAATTTATTTTTAGAGTATTTACCAAAATGGACTATCAGTTAAGAATGTGGTGACATTTTAAATAATTTAATTTATTTAAAATGAGATGAATATTAATTTATGACAATTAAATAATTAATGATAATTATTTAATTTAGAAGATAAGATTAATTAATTAAATAAACTAATCAATTCATTTAATTATGAGGATTAGTGACATATTAAATAAATAAATGAAATTCATTTATTTAATAATCAGGAAGACATAAATGCAGAAAGGTAATTAAATAAATTAAGAAATTTATTTAATTAAGGGAAGACTTTGACAATTAATGACGTATTTAATAAATAAATAAAATTTATCTATTTAATAATCATGAAGAATAAAAGGACATGAATTAATTAAATAACTATGAATTATTTAATCAGTAGTCGAATGTGGACCAAGGACATAATTAAATGTCATAATTATGCTAGGACGAAAGTGGTAAAAATGAAGCTTGCAGGCCTAGGTCATTTTTAGGTGTCTACAATCCCCTTCTTCGTAAAATTCATTGATGAATTGGAGGGTGGAAATTTTTAGATGGATGGGTAATATAGGCTCTAATCCATAAATGAGGTGGAAGGGTGAATCACCAAGGGCAACCTGTGGCATGTGTGATCTTCCCAAAGGGAAAAATGGAATTGGGTATGCTAGTCCTTGGGATTCCTATGAAGTAGATTTTCAATCACAGTGATTAGGTTCTTGTTAGTGAATTCTGCTAAATATTTCCCTAGGGATAGTAGTTGGATGAGAACTTGAGGGAAATTCCATAATCGAAGGCCTAACTAGCAAACTTGAGTGAGGAAAAGGCTAGGCCATTATCACATACTAATGCATAAGGTAAACCAAAATATTTAAGATGAAACTTTCAAGAAAATTCGTAACTACCTTTGTTGTGCATTACCTACATGCAATGGCTTCTATCCATTTAGTACAATAATCAGAAGTAGTTATAATGTACCTGTGTCTTGTAGATGATGAAGGGCTTATCGGACCAATGAAGTCTAGACCCCATTGAGCAAATAGTCTCACCTCCAAAATAGGTGGCAATGGGACAACAATGTTCTTCTCTCTGGTTGCGGCGGTCTGGTAGATGTGGCAAGTACAAACAGGGTTATGAGTGTCCTTGAAGAGTGTCAGCCAATAGTATCCTACTCGTAAGGTTTGATGCACGGTGGAAGGACCAGATCCATGAATGATGCCATATTTTTCATGAAATTCCTTCAAGACCCAATCCACTTCTTCTTTGCCAATGAATCTCAGATAGACTCCTTCATGATTTGTCTTGTACAATATGGATCCTTACAACATGTAGCTGCTACTTTTCAAGCTAAGGGCACATTTTTGAACTCCCTGCAAGCGAGGTAGGCACTTGTGGTTCAACAAATAATATACTATGTCATCATACCACTCCCCTATGGAAACATCTTCAAGTTGATGTTGTTTTACTGTAAGTTTAGGTTCTACATCGGTTGTTGTTTCAACTATTGTTTAGGTGAGTGCTTATCCTATTAGTAATTGCATTGGTTGAATTTCCATGTCATACTCCTACAACAAAGTAACCCACTTGGCTCTTCGCTCTCCCAACTCATTTTTCATTAGCAACGTCTTCACTATTGGGTCACGGACAATGGTGAACACCTTCTTATGCAAGATATAATGTTTGAACTTCTTAACCCCTCTGACAAGAGTGTATTCCTTCTTTTCCACATTGTGGTGCCTTAGTTGAACATCTTTCAAGGGATCACTCATAAAGGCAATCAGGTACTCATTCCCTTTTTTATCCTTTTGGGTTAAAATTTTGGCACATGAGTGATTTGAAGCAAATGAATAAATGTAGAATGGCTTCAAGTAATCTGGGCTGACTAACACTAGTGCCTCAACAATTGTTTTCTTGATTTCTTTGAAGGCTTGTTCTGTTTCAGGAGTCCACTCGATCTTAGCATCTTGTTTCAACATGGGGTTGAGTGGCTTGACAATTTTAGCAAAGCCTATGATGAATTTTCTGACAAAATTTATCTTTCCAAAGAAATATTTGAGTTCTTTCTTACTTCCTATCAATTGAATCTTTAGCAGGAATTAGATGCGTTTAGGATCTATGGAGATCCCCCACTCTAAGATGGCATGCCTGAGCAAATTTCCTTTAGTGACTCTGAAGATGCACTTCTTTGGATTAAGGGAAACTCCAAATTCTTGGTACCTTTGAAATAATTTGCATAAGTCAAAGACATGATCACTTTGCTTTTTTGAAAACATAGTCAAATCATCCATGTAGATGATTATACAATTCCCAATCATATCTTTAAAGGCTATGTCTATGGCACTCTAGAAAGTGGCACCAACATTGATGAGCCCGAATGAAATTCTTTTGTAAGCAAAGGTTCCCCACTTGGTGGTGAATGTTGTTTTATGTCGATCCTCATACTGCACCATAACTTGGTTGTACTTAGAGTATCCATCGAGGAAGGACATCATCTACATCCATTAACAATTTTTAATACCTCATCTAATGATGGCACTTGATAGTTATCTTTGTTTGAGGCTTTGTTCATATTACAGAAGTCCATGCACAATCTAATTTCTCCATTCTTTTTCCTAATCGAGACCAAGTTAGCCACCCATGTGTAGTGCCTGATGGGAAAGATAATTTTGGCTAAAAGTAATTTCTGCACTTCTTTGTAAATGATAGGCTCCAACAAGGCATTGATGGGGTGTTGTATTTGTTGAAATGGTTGCACATCAAGCTTAAGAGGGATGGTATGAGTAATGATGGAGGTATCATAGGTCTTCAAGTCTTTGTAGCTCCATGCTACCGCATTGTGGTATTTCCACAAAGCATCAACAATTCCTTTCTTTTCTTCAGTAGTGCACACTTTTCTAATAAAAATATTTTTGATTTCCTTGGTTGTTTCAAGGTTGTGGATGTCACATTGGTTGTTTATGGCATCTTTCTTTGTTTTATGATCTTGATCTCTAATTTGATATAGGTCAAATATGCACTCAAGCTTAACCATACCTCATGGAATAGTGTTTCTTTTCAGGTTGATGACCCCTTCTATATCTAATTCAGCTTCTTCTAGATCGGCTTCATCAATTATTTGTGTTGCAAACACATCATAACTAGTGATGAATTCTAGGATATGTTTATCATCATTGAATACCTAGAAGTGAGTGACATTATATAGGACAGATGGGGTAGAGGTTAACTCCATAGTAAATTTCTTGAGGAAAGATAGGGATAGGGGTTGCAAAGTGCTAGCTGCTTGAGTCAAAGCATCAACTGTATGGTTCTGAGAATGTGGGATCAACTGTATATTAAATGCATCTAGACTTTCTAAAATAACCCAGAATCTATGCCTATAGTTTTCCAACCTTCTTTCATGACATGAGTACAATTTTCTTACTTGTTTGACCACCAATTCAGAATCACCAAAAACATGTAGCATTTTAACATTCTTTCTCAACTCCATTAAGAAACCACGGACCAAAGATTCATATTTCGCTACATTATTGGTGCAATAAAATTGAAGTCTGTGAGCAGAAAAGTAGGTCTTACTCATAGAGCTGATAAGCTTGAATCTGATGTCGAATCCTTGTTTGGATTTGGACCCATCAATGCATAGAGTCCAAAACTTAGGCAAGTCCCGACTTCAAGGCCAATGAGGTGATAGATCTCTTTTGGTTTCACACTTGCATCAGAGGTTTCCTGGGTAGGTGTTAACTGATTAAGGTCTAGATTAAGATGCTTCCTTGATAGCTCTTATTTGGGGGTTACATGTGCTTTGATATGTTCCATTTCTATTTGACATAAGCAACACTCAAACTCAGAGTGGGCAGTGTTGTGTACCCTACACCAATTAGGCAGTAGGAGCTCTTGGAAATTCATTCTCACACCCAAGCTGAGCTGATTCTACATAATTTTTTCCATAAAGTCTCATAATCCATCCAACAATCCTAAAGTGTCGTCTTAAGGGGACTCCTCATCAATAGGTTCTACTAGCATTTCTATACTTTGAGGTGTATGGGCCAAATCAATTGGAGAGTTGCATTGGACTAGGAAGACTTTTGTAACCATCCCCTCTCCTAAATCTTCCAACCCTTATTGATATGTGACAGGAGAGTATTTTCCCAGCTCAATCTCAGCAAATAATACCTCATCGGTGTTGTTATATTTAGTTATCATAAAATTCATGCATGGCTCACGATCTATACAAATCTGATTTGGTAGTCCCTTCCATAGCAACCACATGTGAGAGTGATCCATTGCAATATATCCATTTAGTGTTCTAGTGATGTCTCACCCAAGGATAATCCCATAGGTCTCAGGGATGTCTGCCACCTGAATGTCAATGACTTGTTATACCCTTGGATCTACAGTGATCTGCATTGGGATCCAATTCATTTCTCCCACTATATTAACCTCTATCGTGTCTAGTTGAGTCACTTTTCTCCTTGAAGGTGTGGGGATAATTCCAAGAACTTTGCACACTTCCAGGGGCATGACATTGGCAGACACTCCCGAATCAAGAAGGCAATTGTGCAAATTCTTTCCAAATATCCGGATGGTGGTGAGGAAGGGTAGTGTTTCTAGCTTTCCTTGGAAGATTCCCATAGGTGTGTCCACCTGAGCCACTTGAGATTTGATCTTATCACCAGCCTTATCCCTAGCCTACCCAAAGTGATGATCCTTGGGGATTTGCTTATTATTCTAATTTGATTCCTTTCTAGGTTTCTTACCTATTGAATTATTTTGAGGTGGATCTACCTACTTGCCATGAATTTGGTGAATGACAAGCTCACTTAGAGTGTCTTCGAAAGAGACTCTCTTGGCTGGTATTTCCTGTGTTTCCTTAGAGGAAGGGGTCCCATTAATAATTCTAAAGAAGGCATGCCTAACTATAGGAACCTTAAGTAATTCAAAGGCAGATAAGCTGATTTTGACTTTCTTAAACTCCTTTGTGACATATTCACCCATTTTCTCAATTTTAGTTTCAAAGGCCCTGCCTATGGTAGAGCTATTAGGCTAAGCTCGTGTCTAGCTTGACTGATTTTGGGGTTGACATTGAGGCTAGTTTTGTAGCTAGTTTTGTGGTTGATTTTCTGGCCTATCCTTGTTGAGGTATTGAGTGGGCACATGATGAAGGCCACAATTATTGTTGGCATTGGGGTCAGGTGGGGTGCTGAAGTAATTGGGCAGAGTGGAAGTCATAAAAGGTCCACCCACCTATCTATTCCTAGGGTATTAGGGAGTCACTCTCTGGTGGAACATATGCACCTCATTTACATATAGGTCCTCCTCATCTATTGGACCATTGTCTACTGACTCAAAAAGCTGAGACAAGGTTTATTCGTGACTTACCTCTTGGATTTTGTCTTCTTTTGGTGAAGCATCCTCGCATTCTGGGACATTATTCTCGCTTCGTGGGAATGGTGCTAGATTGATCATGAGACAAGAGGATTCATAGGGTTCGGATGGGACTATGTCATGACATCCAACATTGTCTATGACATTCTTGAATTTGACTTGGAATATTTATGTGGCTGTGAGAAACTCAGGGTAGTCCAACTTGGAGTGCCTGCTAGTTTTGTGAATCTGACACCATCCAGAGAGAGCCACTTTGGAAAGGTATACACCAATAGTTGTCTTTTTAGCATTTACAGGCTAATCAAGTGGAGTAATAACACCCCTGTTGTTGGGCCTAGTATTCCATTTCCTATTCTATCTTTGGGTTGGCCTCCTTTCAAAATTTTGATTAGAATTCTATCCTCTTTCATAGCTTTGTCCTAAAGGACTTGCATCATGACCATCCCTGCTTTCTTTGTTGAGGTTGGCTTGAATGCTCCACTTGGAAGCTTGTAGCTAATTGTTCTGATTTCTTAGGTGTGTCATCTCCGTGAAAATTTTCTTGATCATTTCAATCAGCTCATCAAGTCAATCTTTCTTAGTGTTACTTGGCTGTGAAACTTGGTTTTGAAGGAAAACAAGCAAAGCAATCAGCTTATTTTGTTGTACTAGAGGAAATTTTGGTCCTTGTAGGTATAATGGTGTTTGAGGTTGCTAAGAGTAGGCCTGCTATTGTTGGGGAGCCTAAGGGTAGGTCTTTTGTTGTTGAGATTGCAAGTACGAAGGAATGGGGGGTGCCTAGTTCATCAGTTGTCCTGGATGTGGGACTATGGGTAGCAGAGGCACCTCGTTCATAAGAGGTGTCTGATGAGAGAACACTTGGTTGATCCCTTCAACCTGCCTCAAATGAGCCACCAGACCTAATGAGGGTAGTGAACTAGAAATGTTTTGCCCCAAATTTGTACTAGCAATAACTACCTCGGTGTAAGCATCAACTAATTGAGTTGGAGTTGGTCACATTCTTTTCACCAATGTAGCTATTAGATTATCCAATGTGGCATAGTAAACTAGTAGGGAAAAAAAAGCATTGAGCACATAAGGGGCTTACAACCTTGTGTAGGCTCGGTGAAATCGATCATTGAAGGAGTTGATCAGTTTGTTGAATTCCCTATGCATTGATGTGAATTGTCGATATATCTTGGAAGGGCTGATCAGGATCTTGTACTTCTCCAAGAAGGCGTTCATCATCAAATCCCAAGAAGTAATGGATCCTGCCAGAAAGTTAATATACCAATAGAAGGCCTCTTCCCCCAATGAGTAAGGGAAGAGCCTACATGCCACATCTTCCTGATCAATCTATGTGTCTTTCAAAATTATTTGGAAGATTTTAATGTGCTCCTCAATTGTCCTATATGGATCCTCAGGATTGAACTTCAAACAAAAGCTCTATGGATTCTTAGGCATGTCATGGTAGTCATTGAAGTGTAACGGAGAAGGGTTACTCCCCATACAAGCCATGAGGGGAGGCAGAGGTGGTATTTGCTATTGAATAGTGACTTAGGGCTACATAGTGGCAGCAATAGTTGGGACTGTACCTTGGACTTGGAGGGTAGGGGAGGGGGCAACACTCCGGCTGTGGGAAGCAAGAGGTGGAAATGTTGTGTGGTATGTCTGAGCGGAATGGATGAAGGTGAAGGAAGTCTATTGAGTATGAGGTGAATGGAAGGAGAAAGGAGGTGAAGTCAAAGGTGAAGTGGGTGGAATGAAGGAGGAAGAAGAGGCTACATCCCCTCCTTTAGTTCTTCTAGCCCTTGTGGGAGGCTGTAATTTCTAAAATTCCATTTTGTTTGGAGTAGGACCTTAAAAATATTCGGGACCTCTCAAGGGAGAGTGAATCACCTTGATCCAGCCTAGCTCAAATGGCCCTCCTTCTAGTGCTAGTTCTGTTGATATATTTTGTATGCACTTATCAACACAGGTAATGCATAGGCACACTACCCCTCTTGAAAGGCAATCTCCAATAACAAGTTGCTGAAAATCACCCCAAGGTCTCTCAAGTGTCAGATCTTGATAGTGCTTCGAATTTATTAGTTGATATTTGATGTGATTTTTCTAGTAATCATAGCGAAGACTTATGAAATTAAGCTGGAGGGAAGGTGAATCTTAAAATGGAGTTCCTGAGATGGGAAGTTAGTGTGAAAATTGCTGCAAGTTCAAACAACAGTCTTAAACTCCTATTTTAACTGAAGATTTGGCTTTACAGTGTGCAATGAACCTTAGCATAGGTTACTTATTAAAAAAAAGGAAAAAGGGCAGGGAAGAGAAGAGGTTCCTAGATCTAAAACTAATAGTGAATAGTGATCATGGAGGATTCTACTGTAGACAGGCTTCCTAAAACATAATTTCACTTAACCAAATCAACTCACAGTATCATGAAACTTGTGCAATATTCTAAGGAATAAAAAATATTCAACCATTCATTCACCATAAACATGCATGAATAAAAGATAGAATTTTGGAGCAACTTTAGTTTTATGCCCAAACTAACTTTACACAGCTATGTACCATCACTAAACAACAAAATGTATGGACAAGAAGGCATCAACATAGCAGAATGCTACACAATCATTGAACAAAATTAACTAATCTATGAAAGTAACCTAAAATATAAAGAAGAACAAAGAAAATCTATTCTAATCAACTAAATATGGGAGAAGAACCATGTAACATGCAATAGAAACTCAAGAGTCCACCAAAATCCAATGAGCTTCTATTAAAATTTCACCAGCATGCCTTTACAACAACTCAAATCTCTCTTGAAAATGAGAGGAGACCCCCTATTTATAGTGCTCAAAAAGAAAAATGAATGGCCAAAATTCATTTGCATTGTGTGGCCAATATTCACTACAAACTAGTGTTTTACCTACCCCCAAATATATTACAATTTAAAATTACATCTTTGTCTTTTTCCATATTTTTTCCTCTTGTGGAGGCACTGTAGTACTTTTGTCTTTTGCTAATTTCCTTTGCTGCAACTATTCTGTAAGGAATTTTTCATCAACAACTGGGTTTCCTTCCTGCTTATTCAAAGTGGCATACCCCACAAACTTGCTGATTAATTCCTAGAGCTTATCAATCTCCATTATATTATATTGGAGCACTTGGTAGTTCCATTACTTGGATCGGCCTGTGGGTGTATCCCAATCTCTATCACACTTAGCCATGTTTTCCCTAAATTGTTCAGATTGGGTGAAAGCCTGAGCAACAAAACTCATAAAATCTGTGGTAAGCTCGCCAAACATTCCATCTTCCATCTTCTTGTAGAAATAGGGCTTTATCTTTTTTGGATCAATCTCGACAATGGGCATATCGTAAACCATCATTAAATTCAAATATTGAATATAGTTTTCGCTAATGTCTTTGGCCCAAACAATTTCAAGATCCACCTTACAGAGCACTAAGATATCCACTGTAGGCAGAGAAGTTGCAACCGTCACCTGAGAAGCAGATGGAGGGGAAGCAATAGTGGAGGTAGTAGGTGGAGATTTTGGTTTCTCACCCTCCATTTTCTCTCTCTTGTGAAGTGGATCTTCTTAAATGGTAGGCATTTCCATGAAACTACTTGATCTCTTGTGTTTCTTAGAAGGTTCTCCCTATGAAGCTTTTCTAGCATATACCTTAGGGTTGGGCTATTACTCAGTAGCTTCTTTCCTCTTCCTTGACCTGGTGGTCAGAGGAGATGTTGAAATTTCTCCTAATGGGGCAGTAGTTGTCCCACTATCTATTTCACTTCTTGGCTCGTTCTCGAGTCCCTCATAGGTCAAAGTGACCCCTTGTTGCTTCAATTGGGAAATTTTCCCATCAACCCATTCTTTTGATCTAGCCTCCATGGGCTTGGTAAAAATATCAAGGTTATCAACCTCTTGCTCATTCCAATCAATTAGTGGCAACAATAGATTGGAAAATGCATTACACCAAGGATCCATAATCGTGCTTTCATCTTCTTCCACCTAGTCGGGTACCGGGAATAGGTTGACCTTCTTCACAAAGTATGTAGTCATCCGCATATAGTGCCTTATCGACACTTCTTTATCATCTTTGAAAATAGCCCAAAAGTACTCAACACTATGTAAATGAGCATATTCAGGTCCAACTGCCTTCTTGAGTTTACCATAGGGGTCCATCCATGGTCAAGTAGTGTGGAGCCACAAATGGTATTCCACTAGCTCTTTCTCTAAATTTTCTACACATAAAGATGTGTGAAGCTCATATTTCCCTTGGCTGAAATAGAGGGGATAAGGGATCCCTACCTTATGTTTGCTTCTTAGGAGGGCATGTACCTGTTGCAACTACTGAGAGAGTTCCAACAGTATTATCCCGTCATTGGGATACCACGATAGCTTGTATGGTTTATCTGAAAAGCCTTTAGCATGGATGTAGGTGAACTTCATATACTGAATGAATAAAAAGGAAAACTATTTAATGAAGGCATTGGCACTATGGGAGACCGTTCTCTCAAAGTCACCCCCAGGCAATCTGATGATATGACCTATGAAAGCATCATTGACCCTACAATAATCCTTCTTGAAGTTTCTGAATTGAAATCAAGGGTACCTTTTATAAGCATTTAGGTCCCTACCTGGTTCTTCATCTGGGGCTCTAAACAAGCCTCTATATTGTATTTGATCAGCCAAGGAAAAGACCAAGTATGAGGTCATGTAGAATTGGGAGGTCTTCTTTACAGCCATGAATTGTTCCTGGAAGAGATCACTGATTATCCCTACCCAATAGAATTTGGCCTGTCCACGAAGAATCTCTTCAAAAAAGTACAACATCCACTCCTAGAAATAGGCTACAATAGGAAGGCCCATTACTTTTCTCAGCAAGGTTACCAAGTCATGGTAATCTTCTTAAAAGTCATTGCAAAGGAGCTCCTGGGTAACCTTTGCAACACTACCCCTCTTCTCTTTCAACTAGTGTTGATTTATAAGCCTTTTGCATTTGAGAGGGTCTTCGTCCCACATCGCCTTGCCATCATCCATGGTTAGCACTTCCATCTCTCCAAAGGTAGGGATATGAAAAGTTTTTGTTATTTCCTTGGGAGACTTGTCAACCAAAACATTTATGTCTTTGTCAACTATGGTTTGGGTCTCTTCTTGGTATGCCTCTCTATAGGCCATAACTATCTCAGGGGCAAGAAGAGTGGGAGGGAAGCCTACAGCTTTGGCCAACCTACTACTTTTGATCAATCTTGCATTTTTTGTTGTAGGATTGATTCAATCCCTCTGCTTCAATTCATCGATGTCTATATGTCTGATGTTTGTATCAAAGACCTCCTTCCATGTTGTGGTGAGCTTAGAGTTAAGGGGTTTCCCCTAGAATTTATACTTCATTTGATCTTTGTTGTCCTTCCCCCAAGGTGCTTTGGCAGTATTCTTTCCTTTTTATTTCTCTACAGCCTCTACCGAAAGTCCTGCACTTGATTCCATATATCCTATAGGAAAAAGATAGGTGAGCATATTCGAGCATGAAAACATGGAAACATTAGCCAAATCTCTACAAAATGACATTAGATTGGATAAATCATCTTTAAGGAATCCTAACATATCTTGCATTTTGAAATTAGCATTTTGCAAGAAGGATTTTGAACAATTCGGGCCTCAGGGGCCATAATTCCCTAGGTTGATGGTTGTTTTAGAGCTGCTACAGGAGGGACGAAAATTAGGGCATGATGTCCTTCCTATCTCAACCCCCTTTGTGTTTGAGAAATTTGAAGGGTCCATTGAGGAGATTGCCCAATTTTAACACATGGGTCAAAGTCAATTTAGTGAATGGATGGCATTTGGATCATCTTTTGGGAAATTAGAATAAAAAAGGAACTTTTCTGTTTGAGTCTATCATTCAAAATTACTTTGGTAGCACGTCATTCTGAGGGTGAAGTTCCAATGGGAAGGATCTATAGGTCTGGAGGACGGTGGCATCATTGACATGTCATTTAGGCACCTCGGGTCGACATGGTCGGGAAGCTGCTAGGTGATTGCCATTTGAAATGATGGATAGAACGTGGAGGTCTGATGGGGGATACTTGAGGAGTTAGGTTAGAAAAATAGTTTTTCCTTCATGTTTACTTTGTGGTTTTTGCTAGGGGAAGCTCATCGGGAAATGGGAGAATGGGTTCCAAACACCGAGAGGAAGGAGGCAATTTTCCTTATAGTTTTAGTAGTGATGGGACAGATTCCTAAAGACGGTGACCCGACAAGGGAGACCCATGAAGGATGAGCACTGAGCTACTCCCACTTTTCATTCAAACAACCGAGATGAGGGCTAGACCCAAAGGGCGGAAGGCCAAAGGCCAAGGGTCATTGAGAATGATAGAGTGTTCATGGAATCCCAATAGCAGAGGTCCGCAGGAGACAACCCACAATAACTCACCTCTTAATCCTTTAGTTTTCCATTTTTGGTGGTCATGATTGAGTTGGGTCCCAGTGGTTGGAATGCTGGATGTTGGTGGTCGCAAAGGATGACTGGGTTGGCATGGCGGCCCACGGATGGAAGTCCACAAGGTGGAAATCAAAAGCAACTTGGTACTTGATCATTTTCTTGTTCAAAGTTACATGGCGTATGACAAAGTGGGTTTCGAAGGTCAGATGGACAGGACTAGAATGCTGCTTGGAATGTTAGGTTATAAGCAGCGCCCCAAGGATGAAGTCCCACGGGTGTGAACCTGAATGGGTTGATGGATTTCCTTTAACTCATGAATTTCTCAACCAGGGCGAAAGGATGGAGTCCTCCCATGAAGGTGGACCTAAATGAAGGGTTCATCATTTGAGTTTCATTCAATTTCCTAATGGTGGTAATGACAATGGGAGCTTGCGAGCCTAAGGAAGGAAAAAGATCTAGTTCATGAACAGCGGTCAGGAACTCAAGTTTGAGGATTTAAAGAATTTGAGCACATGGGTTTTGTGTGCCATTGTTGATTTTAGTAAATTGTCAAGTTTTCTTCCCTTAGACTCATGAATTTCACACCAAAATCGAAGAAAATTAAAAAAATTGAGGTGCGGGTGGTGAACCTACCTCACAAACCCGATGAATGAGGTGAGAAATTAGCTAGTAGACACATTGGATCAGCGATGACACTTGTCGAGGTTAGAGGCTGCACTGGGAGATGGCTCTCTAATTTGTTCTAACAAACTAGCGAATGAAAATGATAGTTCAGACTCACCTATTTATAGAAAATGTTGCATTAAATGAGGTCATTAAATGCTTGTACGATGGACCAAGGGTTGGTAAGTTGCAAATTCAAAAATGGTCACAGGATCATTGAGATCTGACAGGCAGGTGGCCATTGGTAGATGGATGTTGGGTTGCTTGGTGATGATCGGACAACTTTAGAGGCATCAAGGTCTGGCAGGCAGAAAGCCGGTGGGGAAAGGCCATTCAAAAGTTAGCCATATGAGAAACAACAAACACCTTAGTGGGTCCTGAAGGTCAAAAAGCTTCCAAAGGAAGGCCACTTAAGATAGCTATGAGGCTACAAAAATTTGAGAGGGGTGGCCCAACAGGGCAGACCAGATGGGTCTCATGGATGCCAGCTACAAAACGCCAAGGCAAATAGCCAGTGGGATTCCACAAAGACTTAGAACTTAGAAAATTTTAGGGGGCAAAGACATGGTTGAATTGAGATGAGTTCTTTCTGACTCACTAACCATTTTGAACACCAAAATAGGGGGCACACAAAACAAGGAAACAACCAAAAGCGACCCAACAAGGCTAAGGAAAGAGAGGGTCCCCATTTCGAATGGGCAATGTGTGCTGAAGGCACAACTTTTTGACTAGTTTTCAACACCTATCTCTTTGAAAAATCTGCCTACAAGACTTGCAAACACACATGCAAAGAGGGGAAAAATGGTTACAGGTTAAAGTATAGGGATTTGCGTTGGTAAAATCCCACTTTGGTAATAAAACCCTTAATAATGAAATGAAATGAAAACAAGAAAGGAATGATGGACAAACAACATGCAAGTGTCATGAACTCACCAAACCCTTATTGTTGAAGTCTAAAGATATGTCAATGGTTTCTCCAAGATGCTTCATAATTGCTTTATTGAATGATGAAAAATGCTTGAATGCTTGAATGCTATAATGAATTGAATACATGAATGAATTTGGGTGTTAAAATGGATAGAAAAACACTTATTTATACACACATGTGCCCTAATTTACTAAAAATACATCACAGGCTGACCTATTGTCTTAATGAATAAAAACCCAAAAGAAATTTGAATTTATTTTGAATTTTGTGCTAAGAGGGACTCATTCACCACCCATGGTGAATGGGTCCCACTCAAGGCATGTAAGTGGGTGTCGAGAATTAAGTTTCCTTTAATGTTGTTTGTTGGGTTTATATTCCAAAATACACTTAATTAAGGCCTTTAAGTGTTGGCAAGAGACATTGTAGTTATGCTTTGGTGTTGTCATTGATAGCAACCCTAATCGGTAATCAAATCCACATGACATATTTTTCTCCCACCAGCAGTTAGATTGAAGTCAGTCAGGAAGAATAGGGTATCTGACAGATTGGTACTCAATGATTCACGTACAAATTTCCAAGTGTTACTTTGAGTTGTGGATCTCACAAGAAGTTCATTAGTACATTTCTTATGTTATCCAGAAATTTTAGTACCTTGTACCAAGTCTTGTGTAAGTTTGGAGATCTGGTTGGTAATTTTTTGTTTATCTATATTTTGGGACTAACTCAGTTGTAAAAATACATTGTGGATATTCAAGGAATGTTTATTCGAATATCTTTATGTTTATTCATTATGTTTTGGGTCCAAGCTAAGCTATAGCCGATCGTTGTGGATGCGCATTGAGTTTTACTTATGATTTGAGCCAACAAGTTGCAAATATTTCTAAGTCTTATTAAGCTGACTTGTAGTGATTACATCCTTAGTCATCAATATATATAGATGATCGATTATCTCACTTTATGTGATGAAGAAGGTGTGTCAATGTGTGTTACTAATATTTGAAGAGTGTTAGAGCGATTTATTGCATAGTTCACTTGCGCATAAGGATTTTATGATGTGAAGTAGATTAGAGTAGAGAAAAAGTTTAGTATCAGTCAAAAGGATAGAAGATCGCCATCAGAGCCTAACTAGAACTGTAATCAAGGATTTGTATATGCTAATCCAAATATTTATAAGGTAGTGAGTCTTCCTATTTTGAGTAGTGAGCTCTAGGTAGTGTGCTTGAATGCAAGTGCATTCCCATTTTGTAATCTTTCTTTTGGGTATACTTAGAGCTTATTGTGGATTGGCCACCCACTGTGGTTTTTCCCCTCACAAGGTTTCCATGTAAAAAATTCTTGTGTTATGGTGTTGTGGCTATTTACTTTATGTTTTTGCATATTATTTTTGGTTGAATGTTCTAAGTGGATTAAAGATTAGAATAATAAAGTTATTTTTTGTAGAACACTAATTCATTCGTCCCTCTCAATGTTGCTTGTTTCCAAAAATTGGTATCAGAGCTAGTTCCTTGAAAGAAGTCTAATAGCTTGGGTAGATCTTGGAAAGTGTTTTCAATGGATACAAGTAGTCTTGAACAACTTATGGTGGCCTTGGATGATCTTGACTAGTCAAAATCTGAGAACTAAGAACTACAGGAAAATATTGAGAATGCAGAAAAATTCATCTAGTCATTGAAAAAAAAAATTAATGAATCAAGGGAGAAAAGAAAGGAATTATGTGATCAGCTCAAGTAGAAGAATAGAAGCATGGAAGATGAACAACTCAGTCATGCCTTAAAGGAGAAAAAAAAAAGAGTGTGAAAAGTTTTCCAGAGAAAATGATGCCTTGAAGCATGAGATGGAATATATCATGATGAGGGTGACCAAGGAGATTGAAGATAGAAATAAGAATGAAGAAAAGCTTGCTCAATCCTTGAAAGAAAAATTTAAAGAATGCAGCCGATTGGACAATGAATTGGAACAATCTAAGAACAATGAGGAAGTTCTTGAAAAACAACTTGATGATCTTAGAGATGAACTTACTGTTACAAATGAGTACAAGGAGAAATTCAAAGCCAGTTCAACCAAGCTTGATGAACTGATTAAATGTTAGAGGATTGATGGTGACAAGTGAAGTCTTGGCTATGAGGAAGGTGGAAGTTTCAGATCTGCAAAAAGGAATTCTAGACAAGGGAGATTTTGGAAAAGGAAATCAGATGAATGGAGCTAGAAGGAATCTAGTGAGATAATCGAATGCTTAGAGATTCAATGGTTACTATTTTACCTACAATAGATTTAGACATATGGCTTCTCAGTGCAAAAGAAGGATAAATCCAAATGGACCATCATTCTCAGGTGAGTACTTTAATTGTAACAAGTGTTTCCATAAATCAAATGAATGTAGAGCTATGATGAATAACTTTCATAGAGATGTCAGATTTTATGCATGCAATAGACTTGGGAATATTTCTAACCAATGTATATCAAGGAAAAATCAATGGAATAGTTGGTCTAAATAGAGAAATGTTGTGTTACAACTGCAAAAAGCTGGGAATATTGCTAGATTTTGTTGGAACAGAAGAGGTCTGGTAAGATAGAATACACAACATGATGTTAAAGGAAAAGGGAAAGTCACTATAGATATGATCAGGAGGTAGATGCAGAAGAAATGGATGAAGAAGGAGTCCTCTATTGAAGAAAATGTCCCTGCACTAGAATATGCTTTTGGTAATTCCTTTGGGAATTAGTTTTAGGCCTTAGGCCTAGGGGGAGCTGTCAGAAAAATCCCTTAACCCCCTGTAGGAAATTGGTACTAGAATGTGGAACCATCCAGTAGGTGGATAAATGGCTTTCAAATGTTCTTCAACTGATTTGAGAAGGTACTATTGTTGTGCAGTTTTGCACACACGCCCCACTGAAAGCGGGGACCCTCTTTTTGCTCTAGCTTTTGGCCTCTTAATTTTATTGCTTTCATTTCCTTTGGGGGTCCTTAGATGTTGATCTTGCTTGTCCAAGTCCTTCCCCCGAGTTGTGCTTCGGAAAAACTAGGTTTTGAACAAAATCCAGGATTTTCCAGTCCGGCTGGAATTTTCCATAATCCTGTCCGGCTGGAATTTCCCATAATCCTGTCTGCCTGGAATTTCCCGGATTGGCTTTTGGTGTCTTTTGGCCCCTTAATTTTATTGCTTTCATTTCCTTTGGGGGTCCTTAGATGTTGATCTTGCTTGTCCAAGTCCTTCCCCCGAGTTGTGCTTCGGAAAAACTAGGTTTTGAACAAAATCCAGGATTTTCCAGTCCGGCTGGAATTTTCCATAATCCTGTCCGGCTGGAATTTCCCATAATCACTGCCTGAATTTTTCGGATTCCGTTGGATTTTTCCGGTTCCTGTCCACGGATTTTTCCGGATTCTGGTCTAGAATCCGCTGACCTGGATTTTCGGATTTTCCCCTTGGTGGTTTCCCCAAAATGGAAATTTTTTAAATTTTTTTTCCAAAATGGAATTTTTTTAAAATTATGAAAATGAAAACTTCTTGAGATAAAAAATTGAAAATAAAAATTTCCAAAAATGGAAAAAATTCTGAAAATGGAAAGTTTCCTTTTAAAAATGTAAGTTTTTCTTAAGGTCAAAATTTTATTCAAATTTAATTTGAACATGTGGGCTATTAATGATGATATCTATTTTTCAGGACTAAGCAAATATTAAAAGGGGACTTGCATATGGATTCGTGCCAAAAGGGGAAATCTGGAAGTGTTCAAATAAAATTTTCAAAGTGGGACCTGCCTAAGAATCCGTGCCAAAACTGTCTACAGCTGGAGGACTTTCTGGAAGACACACAAATTTGATCTTGCTGGAGATCGTAGGCCGACATGGATAATATTCATGCATTTAATGCAAATCTTGTCCTATTTTGAAATTCTCCTGGCCGACCTGTTTTGAGGCCAGTTATTATTGTAAAATCTAATTGGGCCGACATGTTTGGGGGTTCTCTATAAATGGCATTTGTGCCTCATTTGTAAGGATATATCGATAGGGGAGATTTTAGGAGTTTGGCTAGGCCATAATTGGCAAGTAGTTTTCAGAATTAGTTGTAGGAGATGAGAGACTTGAAATTGTTATGTAATGCTGGAGAAGTAATGCAATTGGATTGTTGATTTGGAAAACTTTGTATTTATTTTCGACAGTTTTTATGGTTTCTTGTTCTTGATTCTCAGATGTTGGATGTTAGATGTTAGATGTTAGATTTTCACTCTTTTACAATGGTGGTGAAATGTTAATGATGTTGATTGATTTCCGGTCCATACTTTTAGCAATTTGCTGATTGTAGATTGCTGTGTAAAGTTAGTCTGGGCCTCACTTCTGTGCTAAGTTCAACTGTGAATGCTTGTTTACATTGTGCCAGCAGTTGGGTATGTGAATGAATGTTCAAAGTCTGAAAATCTTCAGATTTCCCCAGAAGATCACACCATTTCTGTGTAGTTGCAGGTTTGTCCTTGATCAAGCAGAGATTGGTTTTATTGGGGATCTGTCCATTTGCAGCTTTCATCATTATTGTGATTGATCTTAGGAGTTAGAATAGAATAGAATCTCTCTAAACCCTTATCTCTTTTGCTGTTTATTTTGAAATTGGGTTAGTTTTAGGATTGAAAGCATCACCATATTGTTGCATCTGATGAAAATTCACTTCCAGCATTGCTCATTCGTAAGGCCCCTTGTGATTACCAGCATTTTCACATATTATTTGAGTTGTTTATGCATTGTCATGACCTGACACCTGAGAGACCTTGGGGTGATTTTCAGTAATTTATTGTTGAAAATAACCTTTCAAGAGAGATAGAATATTGCATTCTGTCTGAGTTGTTGCTGTGCAGAAAACACCATCAACAACTATGCCATATAAAAGATCCACAAAAGGATTATCTATCTCTATGCATGAAAAAGAGTAACTGAATGTATTAGGGTTAGTTGTGTGAATGATAAAAAGCCACTCCTATCCTTCATTTGTCACTTTGTATTTTGAAGAAAAGTAGTTTGAAGAAGCCTTGGAGTGAACTTTGTTGAATTGTGGGAAGATTCAAAGTATGAAGAAGAATCTTTGATCGACCCTCAATTCGACAAAAAGGTACATTTTTTGAAAATCTTATGAATTTCTAAATTTCCAATCATGGCCACTTTGTTGGTTGTAGAGTTCAAGGACAAAACCCATCCTAAGTTTAAATGGAACCCTTACAAATCTATTGAGATTGAACCCTTAGGAGGATTTTCATCTGTTTCGTATGGATTTTTGCACACAGAGGATATTAGGGAATATATTCATGTGAACATTGAAGAGTTAGGCACCCCTCAAATAATGAATTTGTACTCCCATCATATAGTTGGAGAAGATTTTATTGTAAAACTAAAATTTAAAACCCTAGAAGAGAAGAAGTTTGTGAGATTTCTCATATTTGAGGAAAATGAATGGGTGAGATACATCTTGAGCCGTGTTCATGACGAGTTCATGTGGCTAAATATACCCTTCAAAATCATAAAGAAGCTATATGTGCAGTAACAGGTCTGAATTCCTCTGGTAGACTTCCAATTTTGAAATCTATAAAGAATGACAAGGTTACTGAGGCAACAGGTGCGCAATGGGATAGAAGGGAAATGGAAATAGAAGACATTACTAAAGTAGATGTGAAATTCACATCAATGGTCATTGGTTACAAGATATACCATTCCAGTTGGGACAATTTTGTATTCGGTATGACCATCTATGCAGCTTATGAGATGGTAAAATAGAATGCAGAGTATGATTTGTGTGAGGTACTCAGAAGTCAATTATTGGAAAATCTAAGCAAAGTCAAGAAAGAGAAAAATAATACTTTCAAATATGGTAATTTTATCTTGTGCTTATTTTTCTATTTCATGAATGAAGTTTCAGGCATTGGAAAAGTTCATTGGAAAAATGATGATCTTGTAGCTATTCAGATAAGGAACAAGTTGTTTGGAATGGGTGGCCATCAGGTCAGGAACACTACCCTATGGGGTTACTTCAAAAATTTCTAGGATATGATGCATGCCAAGGAAATAATTTCCACTTCAATTGTGGAAAAATACAAAGATACTATTTGCTTCATGGTGGATATTGACCAATGTCATATGGAAGCTATTGATCCAAGAACAATTTGGATCATGCCAATGGGATATGAAGTAGAGGAAAACATTCTGAAGATGTATGAAGAAAACTTTCTGAATTCACCTTTGGATCAGGGAGAAGAGAGGTTTAGAACATATACAGAGAAAATTATGCAAGTTCATGAGGAATTGAGAAAACTGGTGTTAATCAGGAGAGTAAGAAAAGAAACAAAAGTTTTTAAAGAAAGGATGGGAATACCTGTAGAAGCCTTGAGAGAAACAAGGAGGATAGATGAGGCATAAGTAGCAGAAGAAAAAGAAAAAATAGAGTCTTCTAGTCCTAGTGCATCCTCTGCTTGCACTAGATCTACTAGGAGTTCCCCTACAACAAAGTTAGCTCAAGACAAGCCTTCCGATAAAAGGAAGAACAAAAGTACAAGAAAATATAAGCCTGTTTCAAAAGATAAGGAAAAAAAATCAGGAGAAGTTTTAAAAGAAGTAAGAGCTACCAGAACTCAAGTTGTCAAGTTAAACAAAAGCAAATCCTCCAGCAAAGAAGAAAAGGAAAAGAAGGCTAAAGTTGATAAACCTGATATGTCTATTGATGAAGTTGTGAATGTGATTGTCAATGATGGTAATCTCAAGCCCCTCTATGAATTGTATGAAACTTTTGATGAATCTAGTCAGAGAATTCTATTAGAGGCCACAATAAAACATATGAACATCTTTAATAAAGTTCTTGTTGAGATTATGTCTGGCCTACCCAAGAATTTGTATGATATTATGGAATCGAGAAGATTAAGTGCTAGAATAGAAGAAGAGAATCTGAGGAAGAGAGTTCTTGTAGATTTGTGTCTAGAAATGTCAATTGAAGAGATGGATTCACTCCTTGAAAGATCCAAAATGGAATTTAAGAGCAATACAAGGGTGAATAAACTCATGATTGGTGA
Organism: Sequoia sempervirens; assembly: GCA_007258455.2. NCBI lineage: Eukaryota > Viridiplantae > Streptophyta > Pinopsida > Cupressales > Cupressaceae > Sequoia > Sequoia sempervirens. The sequence continues at coordinate 266,982,937 of VDFB02105785.1, forward strand.
AACTGATGTCGTGGTTGGTGAAACTAAGGAATTCTGGAAGAATTCCTGTCAAAGAATAAGATTAACATTGAGGAAATGTATACTGAAAATGCTTTGGGAAATGTGGAAGTGAATGAGGAGATAAATGTAAATGAGGAAGAGAATGTGAATAAGGAGAATATGAATGTATCTAGTCCTCAAGAAGTTGAGTATATTTTGATTCCTCCTAGTATGGAAAATATAGAGACACCTATGGAAATTGAAGTTCCTAAGGTGGTATTAGCTGATGAGAAGGTGGTGCAAAATGAAGAGGTAGAAATGTCTAAAAGAAATCTAGCAACAATCTCAGAAGAACCTAAGGCTAAAGAAGAAAAGGTTTAGGAAATCAGAGTGGAGGCAAGAGACACTGCCAAGGTAGTGAAGAGATCTTTGATGGAGCAATAGGAATTTTTTGATCCTGAGTTGGATGAACGTTCAATCAATCTATCTACTCTATCTCCAATTCAGATGATAAAGGTTGCATCAATTTCTCAAGCTAAGGCCAGTGAGAAGATTATAAAATATCACATAGAGGATAGTGAATTTTTGAATCATGCATCCAGAGTTCTACAGAAATTAATGCCCACACATGTCATGGATCCTTCAGGTTCCTCTTTCAGGGAGCTAAAGAATCTCATAAATGTTGTAAGTAATCAATTTGAGTCTCTTGAGAAATCTGCTAAGGATAAAGTGAAAAAGGAGTTTAATAAGAAAAGACTTAGTTAGTTGAAGACAATAATTGCAAAAGATAAGATTATGTTAGTTACCTGTGTGAAGAACATTCAAGGTTCTATATTTGAAGCTAGAAAAACCTACAAGTCCTATTTAGCTCTATCTAAGTTTACTGAAGGATCTAGAAAATCAATTAGCTACCATTTCTACTACTTTTGATCCTTTAGTTGGTGATGGGGTTCAACAAGAAGGTCAAGTAACAACCCTACTTGACAAAATAAGATGTTTAAATAATGAAAATGATAGAATTGTTGAGAGAGTATGTGATCTTAGGGGACAATTTTTTCTGAAGATTGAGATAATGGTAAGTGCTTTGAAGAAAGCGAAAGCTGCTGTAGCAGTTAGTGACCTAGAGAATCTTAAAACTGTAGAGGCTCAATCCTATTTAATGTGTGGTCACATTACAGTTTTAGAAAATCTCAAAAAGGTTTGTGATTACAATCTAAGAGTGCTGAAAATTTTTTTTGCAGATATTTTCAAACTTCGTAAGTTACAAGTTGTCCCTATATAGTTTTGAAATTTTATCTTAGTTTCCCAATTTTTTCCATTGATGTCAAAGGGGGAGAAGTGTATAGTGAGAAATGTATAGTCATCATAGGGGGAGTTTTTTTTAAGGTTGAAGTTTCTTTTTGAAGTCTTGTAATGGTAGTGTTACTCATGTTGGTTTTGAGCTGACACTTAGTCATTTTTCACTTAGTGTTGTCATCAATTCCAAAGGGGGAGATTGTTGGAAAGAGACACTCTACTTATTATTTGGTGTTGACATTGATGGTAACCCTAGTCAGTAATCAGATCCACATGACATCTTTTTCTCCCACCAACAATCAAATTGAAGTTAGTGAGAAAGAACAGGGTATTTGGAAAATTGGTACTCAATGATTCACGTACATATTTCTAGGTGCTACTTTGAGTTGTGGATCTCACAAGAAGTTCATCAGTACATTTCTTATGTTATCCAGAATTTTTAGTACCTTGTACCGAGTCTTGTGTAAGTTTGGAGATCCGGTTGGTAATTTTCTATTTATCTGTATTTTGGAGTCGACTCAGTTGTTAAAATATATTATGGATATCCAAGGAATGTTTATTCAAATTTCTTTATGTTTATTCATTATGTTTTGGGTCCAAGCTAAGCTATATCCAATCATTGTGGATGTGCATTGAATTTTACTTATGATTTGAGCTGACAAGTTGCAAATATTTCTAAGTCTTATTAAGTTGACTTGTAGCAATTAAATCCTTAGTCTCAAAGATATAGATGATCAATTATCTCACTTTATGTGATCAAGAAGGTGTTTCGATGTTTGTTATGAATATTTGAAGAGTGTTAGAGCGATTTCTTGTGTAGTTTCACTTATGCATAAGGATTTTATGGTGCGAAGTAGAGCAGAAGTTCAGTATTAGTCAGAAGGACATAAGATCACCATCAAAGCCTAACTGGAACTATAATCAAGAATTTTTAGATGCTAATCCTTCAATTCATTCTCTTGCATCTAATCCAAATATTTGTAAGGAAGTGAGTCTTCCTATTTTGAGCAGTGAGCTCTAGGTAGTGTGCCTGAATGCAAGTGCATTCCCATTTTGTAATCTTTCTTTTGGGTATACTCAAAACTTATTGTGGATTGGCCATCCACTGTGTTTTTTCCCTAACATGGTTTCCACATAAAAAATTCATGTGTTATGGTGTTGTGGTTGTTTGTTTTATGTTTCTGCATATTACTTTTGGTTGAATGTTCTAAGTGGATTAAAGATTAGAATAATAAAGTTAAATTTTGTAGAACACTGATTCACCCCCCCCTCAGTGTTGCTTGTTTCCAACAATAAGTGCATAAAGGGGAAAAATAAATCATAAGAAAGGTGTATTTGGTGATTACAAGCCTAGAAAAGCGTGAAAGTTGGTTACAAGACTTTACAACACTTTAGAATAAGACTTGGTAAGGGATAAAAAGGGAATATTTAGATGAATTATTAGAAGAGTCTAGAAAAGTATAGAAATTTGTTGCAACACTTCACAACACCTTCACAATACATCATAAAGTCTTAATAATTTTACTATTCAAGACCTAATGTGAATGTATAAGTCACATTATAAGATTAAATCTAAGCAGAATAAGCCAAGCATCACAGGAAAAGACCTAAATGACCATGAAAATGTCGATCCATTTTTATACGATACATAATGAAATGAAATGAGAAGAGAATGATAAATAAACAACATGCAATGTCATAAACTTACCAAACCCTTGATGTATGAATATGAAGATATGTAATGAAGTGCTCTAATGAATGATTTGATGATGCTTAGATTGCTTGAATGAATTAGGTGCTTGGGAATGAATAGTTTGGTTGGTGTTAAAATGAGAGGAAAAGCCCTTAATTATACTTGATTTTCCACTATTTCTTGAAAATAACACATCACAGGCCAACCTCAAGCGTAAGAGAATAAAGTCCCACTAGAAAATTAAAATTATTTTTATTTTTGTGCCCAGTGGGACTAAGTCGCCCCAAGTGGCAACTTGGTCCCACCAGGGTAATTTCACTAGGTGTCAGAAATTAAAGTGCATTAAATAAGGTTTAACGGGAATATCCTCAAAAATGCACTTAAATAGGGCTAGAAAGCGCATTAAGGGGTCATTTAAACATGAGAAAGGGTTGAATTAGTGAGGAAATGTCTAGAAAAGTGTGATATTTTGTTACAACTCTTTACAAAACTTTGAAATAAGACTTGGTAAGGGATAAAAAGGGGACATTCTTTTGAATTATAATGAAAGGGTCCTAGAAAAGTGTGAAAGGGGGTTACAACACTTCACAAAACTTTTACAAGAAATCCTAGAAGTCTTAATTATTCTCAAGTGTCCAAGACCTAATGTGAATGTTTTAGCCACATTACAACATTAAATCTAGGAAAAATCAAGCCAAAGTCCACTAGAAGGGTTACTTTTTCTATGTCCATAGTTAGCCCCCACTTTAGTGAGAGGATGAACCTACTTCAAACTCATACTAAAGTAGTTGATCATGCAATCAAGAGGGGCTCAAATGTACTCAATTTGGTAGGATGAGACAACAATGGTCAAGAGGGATGATCAAGCCCCCAGGATCAAGATCCCATGGCAAACCAAACATGAATGCAAAGGAATACACATGAAAGTGATGAAAAGGAATGAAAGAGAGGAGTTGAAAGAAAGTCAGATCAAGCTTCGATCATCTTTCCAACTTGTTGTGGATTAGATCTAGGCTTGTTTTTTTAGAAAAGGAAATGCATATTCACTCTAGGGTGATGGAACTTATGGTTGTCCACTGGGTGAGAAGGTTCAAAAGGTGAGAAACATACACTCATGGCTGGTATGTACTCACAAACACATAGGTGGATATGGGGAAAATTCATGCCTCGAAATGGGCTTCCCGCTCAACCATTCTAAAGTTATACCTCTTAATAACTTTAATAAGGCTCCACAAAGGACAATGTCATTTCATGCTTCATGAGACAAGAAAAGCTTTGTCTACTTAGAACTCACGAACAAATGCAATGGTAGCACAAGCATGCAAGCTGTGTTATGCAAGGTGGCCATGTAAAATGCAACATGCAATATGCAAAAGAATGTTCAAAGGAGTCTCGCTTAATTCATGTGAGGTTTTCAACTTAGGGAACATTGTATCAAATGTCTCCAAGAGAGGACCAATCAAAGGATAGAATATTTGCAACTTACGAGATGTAGTGTGTCGCATTAGACCACTAAGAGGAATGTAATATGCTAAGAGAGATCATGATTATGAAGGAAACTATACCCAATGCCATCCACAAAGTGAAAAAAACATTGCATGGAACAAGAAGGCTGCACTAAGAATGAAAAATAAGAATGTAAATGAATTATACCAATGTATTCCCCCACTTTAAAGGAATTACTACACACCGTTATGTGAGCAATTACTTTAAAGTAGGAAAAGAAAAATGTAAAAAGAAACAAGACATGAGGGCCAATTGGAAAGCCCCTATGCCAAGTCATATGTTTTTGAGTAAGGTTGTGTTATGTAAATGAAAAAGGTACAAAAGAAAGAGGGGTTTCCCCCAAAAGGAACACACCAAACACATAAGGGATTTATGGATTTGGGGTCAGTATGTTTGTTTCTGTAATGTTTTGATTAAAGAGCTTGGAACTGTCATCATTCCCCAAATACACATAGAATTGGAAGAATGACACAAAGAGAGTGAAAAAAAAAGAAAAAGAAAAATCTATTTTGGGTCAACATGGAAGAGACATAGGGTGTCTCAATGCTTTGCATTGTCCCCAAAAGGAAAATACAAGAAAAATGAAAAGGAAAAGGAAAAGCTTGTGGGTCAACATGAAGGGGAAATTGTGGTCTCAATGCCTTGCATCATCCCCCAAAAGGAAAAAAAAAAAAGGAGAAAAAGAAAATAGAAAGAAATTTTGGGTTAACATGGAAGAGACATAGGGCATCTCAACTGTTTGCATTTTCCCCAAAAGAAAAACACAACACAATAGCGAAAGGAAAAAGTGAAAGGTAAAAGTGATGTACAACATATAGAAGAATGGAGAGACAAATAGAAGAATGTTACGAAGAGAGGAGAACATCAAACGTCACGTTATAGGGGAACATGATACACACATACATAAAAGAAAAGGAAAAAAGAAAAAGAAAGTGCAAAAGACTAGTAAGGAAAATGTGAGTCAACCATCAAGCAAGTAATTCACCTCCCAATCATGTTCATGATGTGTCAAGGGCGGGAAAGTAGAAAAAGGGACAAGAGCAAGTGCCAAACTAGGAGAAGTATCGGGTTCTATACTCTGTGTAGGAGATGTATCATTTAAGCTCATGTAAGAGAACAATGCATTTAGGACATTATGCACGTCTTTGTCTATTTCAATGATCTCTTCATCATCATCAAAATTAATCACGATAGGAGGAAATATGGTAATGTCCAATGATGGGTGTATTATGAATTTTGGTTGTTGTATTGGATTGTATTGTTGTGGTTGGGGAGGTGGATCATCATGCATTGCTTTTTGTCAAATACGAAGGTTTATTTTCTTTATTTTCTTCAGTTTGTAATCGACGAGCAAGGAGATGACATCGACGCCAACGCTCCCTATCAACTCAGTTTCTTTTGATTCTATTTTGAAGTTGTTCTAGTGTAAGAGCAGGCTGATCCACCATAGGCTCCTTGTCTTCCCTAAGCGTAGGAACAAAAGGAATCATAGGAGGTGGGTCAATCACTTTCTCTTTTACTTTATAAACTTGTTTTATTTGAGGGGGCATGATGGGGTTGGTTTCATTATCTCTTGGGAATTTGGATGATGAAGGTGGAGTGTTTATTATTAGTTGATCTTGTGTTGGTTCAGGTTCAGGTTGAAGCATTGTCTCTGTGACTAAGGGAATTTTCCTAGGAGTAGCGGATTAAAGCATGAACATAAAAACCCAAAGTGATAATGAAGTGAAAAGGAAAAACATGAAAACAAATGAAAAGATCTCACCAAGATGTCTTCATTCTTCATGGCTGACCTCCATTATACCTTCTCAACTTGCTACAAATATGATGTTTCCCTCAGATTTATGATGAACAATCTAATGACAATGACAAGCTCTAAGCAATGTTGAAGGATTTGAATGATTACATGCAATACTAAGCTATAATGCAACTAGTAAGCATCTAGCTATGTCTAAATTATGCCAAATGAAATGTAAATATGCCTATGACAAAATGAAAAGAGTGTAAGAAAATGACATGAGATGACAAGACAAGATTGCATGAGAACTATATAGAATGAGGTGACAAGATTGCAAGATGACATGAGATGACAAAATGAGACCAAAATTGTCATTTTATAGAAAATGCAATTTTGAGTGAATGGCCAAGATCAAAAGTTGACAAATGCCCTAGAATCAATGGACAAGATTCAATTTGACAACCCACAATAAGGGTTAGGGCAACATTAGGTCAAATTCAAAATGAATAGACATGATTGATTTTTAGAAAATAAAATCAAGGGTTGACAATGCATGTGAAAAGAGATAAGATTGGCATAAAAAAAGAGGTGGCTGGAAAATCAAATAATAAATGGAAATTACTTGGATTTTGAGGAAAAAGACTATTTTGAATTAAAAATTAATTTAATTCAAAAGGTGGGACCACATGATAATAAATAATTATTTCAAATTATTTACTACAACGAGGGAAATGTCAAATTAAATAATTAAATATAATTATTTAATTAGAGAAGATGACCAATAATTAAATAAATTAAAGAATCTATTTTATTTTAAGAAGACTTAAGAATTAGTGACATATTTAAATAAATAAATAGAATTTATCTATTTAAATAATCATGAGGAATTATTGGACAAGGATAATTAAATGAATTAAGAAATTTATTTAATTATAAAGAGACTTTAGACAATTAGCGACGTATTTAGATAAATAAATAAAAATTATTTATTTAAATAATAAAGAGGAATAAAAAGCCATGAATTAATTAAATAATTATGAATTATTTAATTAATAGACAAAGGTGGACCAAGGCCATAATTAAAATATCTTAATTATGCTAAGAAGAAAAAGGTGAAAAATAGAGTTTGCACGCCTAGGTCATTTTTATGTGTCTACATTTTTCCCATTTTTGTCATAATGCAGCCTGTCGCATTGTGACAAAGAAAATGAATCACAGTCATGCCCCAACAAAGGTATGGAGTATCTATGCCCCCTCGGGAAAATTTTCAAATTTTGGCCCAGGGACAAAAAAAATGGAAAGTGTCCCAATAAGTAAATTTGATGACCAGAAAAAAGGATGGCACAGATGATTTAGGTTTTGGAGGAGTATAAAGCAGCCAAAAAGGGTGGCCAAAGTTGGCCAAAAGAGCCTTCAGTAATAAAAGGTTTGAAAAATGCCATTTTGACCCTATAAATAGGTTGAAAATGGGGTAAAATTTAATTCATTTTCAATTTTCACCTTAGTAAATTTGAGAGCTCAAAGTGAGGAGGACTTTGGTGAAGATGGTGATTCCAATGACTAAGCACCACGGGGAGATTGTACAGACTTACAAATGATCAGAGGGCTCAGATCCAGTGGTATGTACCCCTAACTTGCTTTGTCATTTCATCATTTTTGTGTCATTTTTAGGCTTTTAGGTCAAACAACAAATGCGATGTGACGCATGTGCATGTGCGTAAGCCACATTTGCATGTGCGTTCAATGAATTTGATGTGTTGCGACACAAACACGAAAGGTCATTTGAATAGGGAAAGGAAGTGTGACACATTTGTGGAAAACCGTGATGCCTTTGCCAAGTCGTGCCATAATCGAAGGATGTAATGCTGCATTCAAAATGTTGTGACACATTCATGGACACAAGCGGCACATTTGAACTAAGTGATGCATGTGCTAAAAATTGTGATACAATTGCTCTGCTATGATGAAAACACAATTGGGAATGACATAATCACCAAATCAAGATGCAATTGCTGTATGAAGTGATGCAAACGCCTTATTACGATGCAAATGAAGTCAATGCGACACATTTGACTTTGAATTTAACCAAGGTTGACTTTGTTTAGTTTCAAATTTTGAATGCTTTGAAGTCAAATAAATGATAATGATGCTTTTCAATAAGGTTTTGATGCATGTTTTGACATGTGTAGAGACAGTTAGCGTTGATTTATACACATGAGAGTAGGCCATCAACTTACAAAATTTAGGACTAATTGCAAGATAGGGAGCGATGACGACTGAAGCAACTAGGACTTTATTATGTTTCCTATATGCCCATCATCTGGGAAAATAGGGGGATTTTGACTACACTTTGTGAGAGATGGCATTCTGAGACCTACTCCTTCCATTTTCCGATGGAGGAGGCTATTTTCACTCTTTAGGACATGTATCAGATCCTTCGTCTATCGATTCAAAGAGAGCGGATAGTATACAACCCACAACATGGGTATCAGACATTCACAACCTATTATCATGATCATGGCACAGGGCTAGGGATTGAGGGATATGAGATCCGATGGGAGTTCATGGTGGAGCATTATGGGTGATTTGATGCCCTATTGGCTACATTGATCAAAGGTGTACTGATTCTAGACTGCCGAGGACATGGATTTCCCATTGGCTGGGGTGATGTGCTCATCAGGATGAGACAAGACATGATTGGGTATGCCTAGGGTCCTTGCCTATTGGGGATGCTATATCATCAGTTACATGAGGTGGCCTATAGGAGAGCACAGAGCATTGGCCACAAGATGACACTCCTGATGATCTGGGCATGAGAGCACATTGCTATCTTTCATCCACCTATCTAGAGACCACAGTTGGCAGATGGCATGCCATACATTTATTATTACGTGGGTACTTTGCAACAAACCTGAGTTGGTGAGATAGGCTATTGGAGACACTAGATTGACACCATGATTTCTTTCATTTAGAGGCCATACAGGGAGTGTGGGCTGTGGGAGGATGAGGTTGATCATCTTATTTTTGTAGGAAGTTTAGATATTTGATTGGTCGAACTATGTAGAGTTAGCTGATTATTGAGATGTACCTGTCGTAGAGGGTACTACAATAGTTTGACGAGTAGTAGGGTGTTCCTATGGGTACATCCAAGTATGCCAGATCATCTAGAGAGTTAGCATGGGGTCCACTGATATCCATTCCATTTGCAGAACAACAAATTGATGGGCTGGTAGCATAGCAATGGGGATGGAGCAGAGGGGTGGATGATCTAGGGACCATAGTAGATTATGATTTATGGTGGTATACTCATCGCCCAGTGCCTTTGATAGATCCAAATGGACTGGCTCCAGTTGATAGGAGATCACTCATTCCACATGTTCCATGAGGTGGTTGGGAAGGTAGAGCTGGAGATATGGGGAGAGGAAGAGGTCGAGGGACAAATGGAGGCAGGGGTGGAGGAAGAGACAAAGATGAAAGAGATGACGAGGGAGATGGCCAAAGGAGGAGGAGAGGAGAAGATAGTGGGAGGAAGGGGAGGAGGATGAGACAACGTGTGGCTAGAGTGGCACTAGATGCTATCCCCGAGGCAGTTGAAGAGGAGGAGCCAAGGAAGGAGGAGCATATGGAAGAGGAGAGACATGAGAAGCATGCGACAGAGGAGGAGAGACATGGGGAGCATGTGGCCGAGGAGGAGGGAGGATAGGAGATGGAGATGGAGGTTGAGATGTTGAGGGATGAGGGAGTCAGAGGAGAGGAGGACCTAGGAGAGGAGGAGGATGATGTCATAGATGAGGCAAAGTGATTATTGAGATGGAGGATGGTAGAGGGGGAGGAGGATGTGCCTTCAATATTACCACTGTCACATGATGCAACTATAGATCTGTGAGTGGAAAATCTGTGAAGGAGGTTGGACTAGAGTGCAACATAGGTTAGGGCTTTTCAAGCAGTGTTGGAGGTAGTTAGGGTAGAGTGGGATTAGGTAGTGATCCACCAGCAAGAGTCAGCTCAATGGTACATAGAGTTTGTACGATTATGCACAAGACCATCAAGGGATATGGCACAAGAGTTTTATAGGGTTAGCAAACCCATCTAGGATGATACAGGTTATTATATTAGTAGGAAATGCCACCTGAGAGGTGAGATACCACCTTGACACGATCTCAAATGAGGACGGGAAGTAGCAGCAAGTCAGGGAGTGGTAGTAGCAACAAGAATCGGAGCAATGCAAGGGGATCCATTTCCTTAGGGTATTCATCAGGGCACAGGTCTAGCCACTCCCATAGGCATTCCTTGAGTCATAGATCAGGTCAGAGTCATGGTTCCACTAGGTTAGGGCATAGGTTAGCACATAGCCAACCTCCAGTGATAGATCCATCAGTCATAGTGTCTTCATAGCCTCATGTTACCACATAGATGATGATGTCAGTACATGTCATAGTGACAGATCCCTCTGCTTCCTAGGCATAGGTTACATTTCCCATGGTACAATCCATTCCCTTGATAGAGCATCAGTCCCCTATATCTTCTCCTCGAGGGGATGAGGAGAGCTCGTCATAGCCATGTTTCTTATTTTCTTGCATTAGGAAATTTTAGATATTTATATTTGACCATTGAGCCTGCAAGCTCTTATTTTTGGGACAAATGACCAAGACTGACTGACTGACTTGACTGGAAATGACTATTTTTTAGGCTTTTTTTTAGATATTTGACTTTTTTGTGTTTTTATTTAGGATTTTTTTATTATTTTTAGGTATTTTTTTGGACATTTTTTTGATTTTTAGGTCTTTTTTAGTACATTTAATGTTTTTTAGGTCTTTTTCAAAACTTTTTATGATTTTTAGGTCTTTTTCAAGACATTTTATGATTTTTTAGGTCTTTTTCAAGACTTTTTCTATTGTCGAGACCATGTGTGATACCCACTATAGTCACTTGATGAAAGTTTTTCCCTAGTCAATTCCAAGACTAGCTAACTAGACAAATGCATAAAGGACATGTGTGGGGTGATGAATGAGTGATATGCACAACTTAGTGCCAATCATTATTAGCCATGGGAGAAAGTGATGAGGTTTCTATGATGGGTGATAAGGTGGTGTCGGAAAGGTGATTGTTTATTATGGACTAAGACAGATAGAGTGATAGTAGATGGCAGAGCAATGACCGACTACGCATGGTCCTTGTTTGCTAGGTTTTCACCATGGTACCTATCCAAAGTGCCTATTTACTAGGTTTTCACTATTGGATGAATTACTTCTCTTTACTATTTTTTTCATTTTTTTTATTTTTTGGTGTCACCAAGATGCTTGTTTGCCAGGTTTTCATTAGGGTGACGATTTTTTCTATGTTTTTCAATTTTTTTATATTTTTAAGGTTTTTGATCTAACTTTCTAATGCTATACATAGAACTTGTGAAGATGTAGACTATTGATAGGCTCTATCAGTTGTTAGCCATATGGAGTAGCTAGCTGATATGCTCTAGAACTGAAAGAAGATATGATGACATAAGGACCTAGCCAATTTGGTTCGAACTTGCCAAGTTTTTCTCTGTCAGCCTAGTTTTTAGGATTCTACATGAGGACTAAATTACCAATGTCAAAAATTTTGACCATGACTTTCTTGTTGTAACTTTGATAGAGATGGTTCTGATATACCTGCAGATGGTTCAGGGAATTATGTCTTCTTTCCTCTAGCATCTCCAACTCATGTAGTCGTGACTGTAGACACTAAAAATTGTCCTAGGCTTGCGATTTCTAAATTCTCCATCATTTCCCCTTTCATTCTTCATAATTAAATAATTTTTAATTATTTAATTATTTTCTAAAGTTATAATTCTTCTATTAATTAAATAATTTTAATTATTTAATTAATTCATTTTCTATCTTTATTCCTCCCTGATTAATTAAATAAATTTTATTTATTTAATTTGGTCCACTCTCTTGAATTTTGAATTAAATCATTATTTAATTCAAAATGATTCCTTTTGTCACATTCCTCTATAATTAAATAATTTCTTTATTATTTAATTATTCATTTGCCACCTAAATTAAATAATTTTTATTATTTAATTTCTCCTATCACCTCTTTGTCTGTGCCAATCTTATCTTCCACATCAAATCTTATCTCTTGACATCTCATTCAATTTTATCCCTTGATTGAATTATCTCATAATTCAATCTCAACCCTTCATTTCTTGTCATTGCCCTAATTTTTGACCTAAACCTAGTCCATACTACAACTTTCAATTTTGGCCATTGATTAAGACATCTTATTGACATTCAATCTCATCCATCCGTCCAAAATGGCATTTTCTATAAAATGCCATTTTCCTCTCATTTTAAGGGGAGGCATTAGATTTTAGACATAAGAGGCATTAGATTTTAGACATTGCAGGCATTAGATATTACACATTAGACATCACAGCATTTGTCATCTCACTTCATTTATTCTTGGCATATTTAGGCATAGGCATTTCACTCATATTGTCATAGGCATTTAGGCATTGATCAAATCCTTCAAAGCTTGGTGTAGGACTTAGACTTTTATTTCAGATTGTTCACATGATGAATCTGAGGGCAACATGTCAACCAGCAAGTTAGAAGATGTTACAAAAGTGAATCATGGAGGTCTTGGCAATTTTTTGGTATAATCATTCTTTTGTTTACTTCCATTGTATTTTGTAATAGCTTTGGGTTTATTGTCTTCATTGATTTGCTAACATTGAATCTAATCCTAAAACAAACCCCCAGTTACAGTGGCTGTCTGTATTCTTCATCATCTACCAAACCCTTTAGGGAGACTCATAAGGATGGAATTTCAACCTCAATGTGCAATATGGCTTCAGCTCCAAAGACCAGGGTGAATGGAGTGGCTCATGTAGGCATGTGGATGCTAGTGCAGTAAGCCCATAGAGCAAGGTTAAGTTGGATGTGCCAATCATGACCAACATCATTGATAGTCTTTTTGAGAATTTTAATGATGGTTTTATTGGATGCCTCAACTTGATCATTTCCTTGGGGGTAATATGGCATGGAAAAATGATGTTGAATATGGAGTTGCTCACATAACTCACAAACATCTTGGTTTTTGAATAGATGTTCGTTGTATGTGATGATGGACTATGAAATACCATACTGGAAAATGATGTAGTTAAGAATGAATTTAGAAATTTGTTTTCTGGTTATGTCTGTAAAGGGGATGGCTTCAATCAACTTAGTAAAGTACTCAGTGGTGGTGATGATGAATTTGTGGCCATTAAAGGAGGTAGGGTGGATTTTTCCCATGAGGTCAAGTCCCCACTATGTGAAGGGCCATAAAGATGTAATCAACCAGAGTTCTTGTTCTAGAGCATGAATTAAATTGCTATGTAACTGACATTAGCTACAAGTCCTAACAAAATCAAGTGCATCATTTTCAATGGTCAGCCAATAATACCCAAGTCTCGTTATCTTTATGGCTAGAGTAGGACCACTTGAATGAGACCTACATATACCTTCATGTACTTCACGTAAGGTTGTGCATGCTTCGTTGGTGTTGAGACATTGAAGGAGGGTGTTGTAAAAACTACGACAATAGAGGGTGTCACTGACAATGGTGTATCGGGCAACTTTTCAGATAAAGGAATTTTGTTGGTTGTTGGATAGGTTGGGGGGAAGGACTTGGGACTTGAGATAGTCATAAATGTCTTGATACCAAGGAGAATCGAGACCAACAAGCTCGCAGACCATCTTTGATTCTAGGATATCGTATGTCGACACTAGCAGTTGTTCTACCAAAAACTAAAATTTTGGAACATTACTTGGGATGTCTAGGAGAGAGCCAATTGTAGCCATTGCATTTGCTACCTTGTTTTGTGCTCTCAGAACTTGTTCAAAAGTCAACATGTGAAAATATGTCTGGAAGTTTTCAACCATTCATTTGTAAGGCATTAGTTTCTTGTCCTTAGTTTCATAGTCATCATTAACTTGGTTGATGACCAGCTGGGAATCTCCATAAACATGAAGTATTCTGATTTTCCATTTTATGGCCATTCTAAGTTGCATGACAAGTTCTTCATATTCTGCATCATATATTTGTGCATGGAAAAGCAATGCGAAATGACTTGGGGATGGAGTCTCCCTGTGGTTTGATAAATAATATTCCCGCCCCCGAGCCATGACTGGTATGAGACCTATCAAAGTATAGCCTCCAAGGTGACTTAGGTTCTATATGGAATATGGACTCATTTGGAAAGTCTACCACTAATGGATAATCACTTTGTATAGATGCATCTTCCAGTTTGTTTTCTATCACTTGTCCTTTTATTTCCTTTCACTCCACATATTGGATGGCATATTCGTAAAATATCATGACCCATTTTTCCAAACATCTTGTGAATGTTGCATGACTCAAAAGATATTTCAGCGGGTCTATCTTTGCTACCAACTATGTCCTATGATTCAAAATATAGTGTCTTAGCTTTTGAGCGGAAAAGACAACTTCTAGAAGTGCATGTTCAATGGATGTATAGTTTAACTCATATCCAACCAGTGTCCGACTAATGTAGTATATGGCATGTTCTTTTTCTTCGTGGTCATTCTGTGCCAGTAATGCCCCTAGTGCTGAAGTTGTTGAAGACACATATAGAATCAAAGGTTTCCATTCGATAGGTGGCATTAAAATAGGTGGTGAAAAGAGATATTCTTTGATTAGTTGAAAGGCTTCCTGAAATTTATCTATCCACAGAAAGGGGATAACTTTGCACAGAAGATACTAAAATGGTTAACACTTTTTGGCCAATTATGCTATTAAGCACCGAATGGATTGTAACCTGCCTTGTAATGTCCTAATTTCACTTATCCCTTTTGAAGGAGGCATGTATAATATTCCTTTCACTTTGGCTGGATCGACCTCAATGCCTCTATGAGAAACTATGTATCCTAGAAGCTTTCCTGACGTGACACCAAAGACACATTTCTTCAGATTCAAGCAGACCTTATATTCTTCCATTCTCTTGAATATTTTTTCTAACACATTCATATGGTATTTTCTTGTCAAAGATTTATCCAAAAGGTCATCCACATAATCTTCCATTATCTTGTGCATCATGTCATGAAATATCATTGTCATAACTCTCTGATATGTGGTGCTTGCATTCTTAAGACCAAAAGGCATGCCATTCCAGCAGTATGTACCCCAAGGACAAGTGAATGTTATTTTATGTTGATCTTTGGGGGCAATATGAATCTGATTATAACCTAAGAAACCATCCATGAGAGACAACATCTTGTATCCTATCGTGAGGTCGACTATGATATCTATGTTTGGCAACAAAAAGTCATATTTTTGGACATGCTTTGTTTAAATCTCTAAAAATTGTGCAGATGTGGATATGACCATTTGTCTTTGTGACTGGTACAAGATTATATATCCATTCAACAAATTCAATAGACCGTATGAATCCTGCATCTAGCAATTTGTTGAGTTCAAGTTTGACTAACAAGGCGATCTGAGGCACAACTTCTATTTTACTGGTTTGGCGTTTGGTAGTAGTGGAAAATGGTGCAAAACTAGTTTTGGATCCAACCTAGGCATATCGGCATATGACCATGCAAAATTAATCTTTCACTCTATAAAGAATTGGTGGAACTTAGGTTTCTCTTCTTCTGTCAGGGATGCCGCAAAGAGGACCATTTTGGGCTCTTCTGTTGTTGATATGTTAACTTCTACAGTGTCCTCTATGAGCATTGTTGATTTCAATTGGGTCATAGGAAGAAAGTCCAGTCCTCCATCTTTGGGTGCCTCAGAGAGGTTTTCACCAATAGATACGTCCTTTATTTTTACTTTTTTTTGTCATCAGAATGTTCCTTTCAATTTTCACCTAAAGACATTTCATTTTTTGTTTTATTTTTATTTTTTATTTTGTGACTAGAGGATAGAGCAGTCTCCCCAAAATAGGCTGCACAATCTAGGTCGATAGAAAATCTTGCCTTGTGATCAACACTGGGTATTCCCTCACATAGTCCCATAAATTTTGCAATGGCCTCATCATTCTGAAATACGTCCAAGACTGGCCTTGTTGGTCCCAATCGATTAGTTGTGGGTAGACTAAGGAGATACCATCATCGATATTGGTGAGTTGTGGAGAGGATGCATAAAGCATGTAGACAGATTTAGAGACATTGAAAATGAAGTTGTCATCGTCGAGCTCCCAATTAGATTCTATCTATATCTAAGGGTTAATTTTTAGGTTAGATTAAGGTTAGCAAATCAATACAAATCAAGAAACCCAAAGAAATTACAAAACACAATGGAAGTAAACATAAACAAAATGATTATACCAGCTAATCGCCGAGACCTCCATGATTCACTTTTGTAACACCTTCTAACTTGTTGGTTGACGTGTTTCCCTCAGATTCGACGTGCGAGCAAAAAGTCTAAGTCCTACACCAAGCTTTGAAGGATTTGATCCAAGTCTATGTCTATGCCTAAATAATTAAAAATTCCTATGACTAAATATGCCAAACTAAATGAAATATGACAATAAATGCAGCAATTTCTATGAAATATCTAAGTATGTTAGTGCGAAATCTAAAAATGAGAGCAAAATAGCATTTTATAGAAAATGCCATTTTGAATGGACGGATGGAATTGAATTTTGACAGAGACCTAAAATCAGAGGACAAGATTAAATTTGATAATCCCTAATCAGGGTTAGGGAAAAATCCTTAAGTGAGCAGTTGAGATGTCATCTGAGAGAATCTAATCAGTGGTGAAGAATAAATGAGATAATTAATTTAGAAAATAAAGATTTTCAAAAATCAAGAAGATAAAGACTGCCTGATTTGTGAGATTTGAAAAATTAAGAAGATAAGAGATGAACTGAAGATCAGATTTGGAAAATCAAGAATCTGCCTGATTACTTGATTTTTAGAAGATTAGTTACCATTTTGAATTAAATTAATTCAAAATATGGATTTTGTGAAATAATAAATAATCGATTTTCAGATTATTTACCAAAATAAACTGCCAGTTAAGAATGTGATGACATTTTAAATAACTTTATTTATTTAAAATGAGAGGAATATTAATTTTGACAATTAAATAATTAAAGATAATTATTTAATTTAACAGATATGATCAATAATTAAATAAATTAATCAATTCATTTAATTATGACAATTAGTGACATATTAAATAAATAAATAAATCTTATTTATTTAATAATCAAGAAGAAATGGCTGGAGAAGGGTGATTAAATAAATTAAGAAATTTATTTAATTAAGGGAAGACTTAGACAATTAATGACGTATTTAATAAATAAATAAAATTTATTTATTTAATAATCATGAAGAATAAAAGGACATGAATTAACTAAATAATTATGAATTATTTAATCAATAGTTGAATGTGGACCAAAGACATAATTAAATGTCATTATTATGCTAGGATGAAAGTGGTAAAAATAGAGCTTGCGG
Source organism: Sequoia sempervirens (assembly GCA_007258455.2). Taxonomy (NCBI): domain Eukaryota; kingdom Viridiplantae; phylum Streptophyta; class Pinopsida; order Cupressales; family Cupressaceae; genus Sequoia; species Sequoia sempervirens. Next base: position 267,000,599 of record VDFB02105785.1, read on the forward strand.
GCCTAGGTCATTTTTCCCCTCTTTGTCATAATGTAGCATGTCACATTGCGACAAAGAAAATAAGTCAAAGCCATGCCCCAGTGCAAAATAGGATGAGAAAGAATGATGAGGGAGGTAGCGGTATGCCCCCTCGAGAGGACAGACAGGTTTTAAGAACATAGGTGTGCTCTTGAAATTGGTGAGAAGACTAGAATATGAAGAGACAAAGAAATTCTAGTGCAAAAGATATGGATGATGATATGGATGCAATGCCTATATGAGATGGGTGAGAGAAGATGACAAGACTAAATAAGATGCATGTTAGTTCCTAGACCAAATCCTTCAAAACATTACCATAGGACTTTTTATATTTATTGCTCTTAATCATCACTGGGCAGATTGTTGTGATGACCAACAAACACCGTGATATGACATAAATCAGGGTGTGAAAGGTCGTACCATCACATAAGACAAGCAGTCACAGACAAGATGATAATGAATCATACTAAGAGTTTTGTTGCCCCAATCTTTTTGTCATAACCAACTGCCAGCAAAAAGTAAAAAAATGACAAATCATGAAACATTGTTGCTTCTCTAAATCATATTTCAAGGACATCCTTGAGAAACTAGCAACATGATTGTCAAAATACAACAATAAATCCATTATCATGATACATTGTTTTTTTCTAAATACCGAAATCAGGACATCGTTGAGAAACTAGTAACATGCATGTTAAGAGACAAGACAAACGTCATGATAGGTCACTACTTCTGTAAATCCTATTGTTGGGATCTTGCTAAAAAACTAGTAACATAATAAAAAAAATACAAAGACAAGATAAGACAATCATGATACGTTGCTTCTTTTCTAAATCCTGTTGTCAGGATCTCGCTGAAAAACTAGTAACATGATGAAAGCCAAAAGACAAGATAAGACAATCATGATACATCGCTGCTTTTCTAAATGTTGTTGTCAGGATCTCGCTAAAAAACTAGTAACATGATGAAAGCCAAAAGACAAGATAAGACAATCATGATACGTCACTGCTTTTCTAAATCCTGTTGTCAGGATCTCACTGAAAAACTAGTAACATGATGAAAGCAAAAAGATAAGATAAGAAAATCATGATACATTGCTACTTTTCTAAATCATGTTGTTAGGATCTCGCTGAAAAACTAGTAACATGATGAAAGCCAAAACACAAGATAAGACAATCACAATATGTCGCTACTTTTCTAAATCCTATTGTCAGGATCTCGCTGAAAAACTAGCAACATGATGAAAGCCAAAAGACAAGATAAGACAATCATGATACGTCACTACTTTCTAAATCCTATTGTTAGGATCTCACTGAAAAACTAGTAACATGATGAAAGCCAAAAGACAAGATAATACAATCACGATACATCACTGCTTTTCTAAATCCTGTTGTCAGGATCTCGTTGAAAAACTAGTAACATGATGAAAGCAAAAATACAAAATAAGACAATCATGATACATCACTACTTTTCTAAATCCTGTTGTTGGGATCTCGTTGAAAAACTAGTAACATGATAAAAAACTAAAAGAGAAGTGCCAAGTGTTTTCCCAATGTGTCTAGATACCTAGTGTTTTGATGTCAAGATGTCAAGTTTGACGATGTCGAGATGCCAAGGTGTTTAAAGTCTTGACGATGCCAAGATGACGAATGTTGAAGATTGTCAAATTTAGGAAGGGCACATCCTGAATAGTGTTGATGTCAAGAGAATTGATCCCTAAATGTCGAAAGGGGTCCCTTGAAATGATGACGATGCCTAGGAAGGACACATCCTAAGGCATAAATGACAGGGTTTGTTCTTCAGAAAGACACATCTGAAGAATACTGATGTCAAGAGGAGTGATCCTTAGATGTCAAAAGGATCCCTCAAAATGTCGGATGATAGTGATGTTGCCTAGGAAGGACACATCCTAAGGCATGAATGACAGAGGTTATTTTTTAGGACACATCTAAAAGCAAGTCAAGAGTTGATAGTTTGACAGGGTATGATGATTTGACTTGTTTTGATTGAGTTTGACCTGTGTTTGATTATATGTCGATATTGTCATGATGATATGATTGACATGCTGATGAGATTGTTATATTGAAATAAATGATTGCCATAATTTTTTTTAGGAGTTTATCCATTTGGGAATGATTCACTTTGTCTTGAAGACATTTTGACGTGTGTGCCAGTGTGATGCTATGAACCCTAATGGACTGACCTAGTGCGGCCTCGGGGGCTCATCAACAGATGGCCTTGCCTACGTCATGCACTCAGAGACCTCATAGTTCGACACGACCAATGACTTTGTCTTGATGACCAAATATTGAATCATGATTTTATTTTGACAAACCTAAAAGGACTGACGTAATGTCTCGGGGACTCAAATATGAGTCTTGCCTACATAGCAAATGCGTAGAGACAACGTGGTTTAGACGAATGACAAAGACTAATTGATTTGATGGTCTTGACAAGGAATGACTCTATTTTTGTGTTTTTGAGCAGTTTGACATTTGTTGTGGTTTTCTTCAGGACGTTTTTTAGTTTTTAGGTGTTTCTTTAGGACATTTTGTGACGTTTTTAGTCTTTTTTTTTATAGGATTTTTTGTGATGTTTTTGGTCTTTTTTTAGGACTTTTTGTGATGTTTTTGGTCTCTTTTTTTCAAGACTTTTTTCCATGTTTTTGGTCTTTTTTTAGGACTTTTTGCCATGTTTTTGTCTTTTTTTTAGGACCTTTTGCCATGTTTTTGTCTTTTTTGAGGAATTTTTGCCATGTTTTTGTCTTTTTTTTTAGGACTTTTTGCCATGTTTTTGTCTTTTTTGAATGGTTTAAGAAGATCATGAAAAATGCATGTGACTGATTCCTACACATGAGAATCCAAGGAAAAACATGATTGTTCCCCTAGTCAAGCTTGTTAGGGTTAGAAATGGCAGATATCTAACAATTAAATGTAGATTTAAATAATAAATAGAGAAACTAAAACACACACAAAATAAATCATAACACAAAGAATTTAACATGGTTCACCCAATCCGGGCTACATCCACCAAACCGCAGCCATCCAATACTTTTATTATCCAGTGTAAAACCTATTACAATCTTGCGAATAATTGCATTTTTTGTCATAATATAATACCCATCTGAACCCATTTTGAAGAAGCTTAGAAGCTTCCAGATTTTGGGTTCTACAAAATTGGATTTTTCTTTTTTCGTTGATTTTTCCCTTTTTCGGTGATGATGTGAAAAAGTAGGAGGAAAATTTTTCTTGGGGCCTGCCACCCTCGAACCCCTGCCTTCCCCCAGACCCCAACAAGGATACGTGTCGAGGTGTACAGTATACCATGGGCTATATAGTATAGCATGATCAGTCACCACATACGAACAATCTCCCACTTGGAGACTGATCAGGCTCCACACCAACACAATCTCCCACTTGGAGACTGATCCTGGATGACATTGCTGCAATTACAACTCCCACTGGAAATGAGTACCTTGGACCCCGCTACTCTATTATACTTGAATTCAACCTTGAAGGCCAACTAAAGATGAAGAGGAGCTCAGCTTCTCCCTTGGCACTACCTTTGTAAACATATCTGTTGGATTGACATCTGTATGTATCTTGTGCAACTTGCCCTATCCATCCTCCAACATTGACTGAATGAAATGATATCTCAACTGTATGTGTTTTGTTTTAGAATGCAAGGTAGAATTCTTTGCAAGATGTATAGCACTCTAGCTATCTGTAAAAAATTAATTTCCAGCCTATTGTTTTCCCAACTCATCCATGAAAATTTGCAGCCATATCATCTCCTTTTCTGCCTCTGTTGCAGCAATATACTCTGCCTCTGTAGTGGATAAAGCAACCACCTTTTGTAATCAAGAAATCCAACTCACTATTGTCCCACCAACAGTAAATACATAACCTATGGTACTTCACTTGGTATCTATATCCCCTACCAAATCTGAGTCAACATAGCCTTTTAAATCAGTGTTAGAGCCCCCAAAACATAAACATCTATTGGATGTACCTCTTAAGTACCTAAGAATCCATTTTACTGCATTCCAATGCTCAACTCTAAGATGACTCAAACACGTGCTAACAACTCCTATGGCATGTACAATATCCGGTCTTGTGCATACCATGACATACATTAAACTACCTACGTGTCGGGGTGTACAGTATACCATGGGTTATACAATATAGCATGATCAGTCACCACATACCAACAAAGCTTAATACCAATTGACAGGTGATGACAACGTTGTTTGATGTGGGAAGGATGCATCCCAAAACAGTGTGAGGATGACAATAATGTGACGAAAGTATCGAGGTCTGTAGTCGGGCCAAGAACAAAGTCAAGTAATGTTTTGGATAATGTGCTTGTATGAATTAGACTCATCACATTTGGAATGACTTGGTTAGGACTAAAAGGGATGATGGAGTATCCTTAGACCATTTAACAAGGGAAAGCCAAGATAGGTGACAGACATGAAAGGATGAGAGGTGGCCTTGGTAAAGGATGAGAGACATGAGACTAAGGGAATTGTCATATGATTTTCAAGGACTATGTCACATAAGGATAATGAGGTTTATGTCAGCAATGACATGATGTTTCACGGATAATGTATGACCAAAGGATAGGCATGTTAAAAAATTTCCCAAAACATGATTTATGTGTGCCAGTTTTATGTCAAGACCAAGATAGGTGGGAAGGATATGGATTAAATGGTCAGATTCCAATGCCAAGAGGAAGGCCTAATGAGACAACTTTCCCCCAAGTGTAAGAGTCCACATATATGATTTATTTTACACGTGACACCTGTTTGCCAGGTTTTCATCATGGTACTTATCCAGGGCGCCTGTTTTCCAGGTTTTCACCATTGGATGAATTTTTTTCTTTATTATTTTCTTGAATTTTTTTTTTTTTTGGTGTTACCAAGACGCCTGTTTGCCAGGTTTTCAACAGGGTGACAATTTTTTTATCATTTATCATTTCTTTTGTATTTTTGATATTTGTAGATAGCCTGGATGCTTTAGATGACCACTGACTATTCTAAATCAACTAATGGTGCTGATGTAGAGACTGGTGCCATGATATGCCAATAATGACCTTGATGAAGGAGTTGTCTTTTCAAGATCATAGCACTTGTATACAACTGATCAATTTCATTGTGATCCTTTCTGATATTAGAGTTGGCCTTATCAAAATATGCACATTGCAATAGAGTGTCATAAGAGTCCTTGTGGTAAAGAGTTTCTGCCATGATGTGATAGATGTGTGACGTGGGATTTTTGTACTTTAGACGAGATGTAGGATTATGATGAATGATGGTAGACGTGGAAAGGTTGTTTGGACCTTTGGACGAATCATTTTTTATTTTCCAAACTTGGGATGGTGGATGACAGATTTTGGAGGGATGGCATTTGGAACCAACACCTTTAGATGCCTTGCTTGATGACCATTTTGAAGGAGGTGGACATTTTTTGTATGTGGGAGTCCTCTTGTCTTGTGGCTCCACATTGTAATTAACTTTTCCTTTTGAAATATTTTCTTTGCTTGATCCACTTTTCTTTGGGATCCATTTTAATTTCATTTGTCCACTTGTATTTTTGTTTGGTTCGATGGCCTTTGACATTGATTTTTGACTTTGTAAGACTTTTTTTTGTTGGTTCCAAAGGGAAGGTTTAAGATGTTGAGAATGATAGTTTGTGGTGTGGGTGGAAGGGGTGTTGGCAGCAATCTTATGACAAGGATTTCTCATGGACTCCATTTGGATGTTTGTATCTGACAAGGTTTCCCCCAATATCGAGGAAGTACCACTAGCATTGTTTGATTTGTTGTCTGAGGAATAGCCAAGACATTGATGTCTGTAATTTGTTTGAAGTTGTATTGGTTCTAGAATTCTTTGCTCGTGTATGCCTAGTCCTTTGCCTTGATAATGCATGCTCTGATAGATTTTGTTTGCGATGGGGTATTTATTGTTTTAAAAGCAAGATGCTAACCCATCATGATGTATGTGGAAACTGTTACCTGGAATGTTTTCATCTGTGAGAAATCCTGCACTGACAAAGATAGATGACCCTAGTTGATAAAGTGTCTTAGCTTCATTGTCATGTTGGACATATTTTTGACTGATATTTTTGGTCTGATCTTGTGACATGTTAGGTTCAGATGATTCTATTGGTGCTTCCAAGTCGATGTCGAAGCCATCATTATGGTCAATGTCATAGAGTCGAGTAAATTCAGCTATAGCTTGATCATTTTCAAATATTTCCATAATGGAAGACTCTTGTTCTTGAGGAATATCGTCTATGTGTCATGGAGGAAAGTGTCTCATTTTGGAAAGTGTCAATAGTCAAGGCCTATATAGGATTGGAAAGTGTTTGATCATGAATGGCGTAAAGGTCAAGGAGAGGATCATTTTGGATTTCTTGGTCAATGGTAGGGTCTTGGTCAAAGATGGGGTTGTCATGGATTTGGACTTCTTGGTCAATGGTAGGGTCCTGGTCAAAGATGGGGTTGTCGTGGATTTGGACTTCTTGATCAATGGTAGGTGTCTTTTGGATGTCATGATTGTATTGAAGGAATTTTTGAATGGACTGAAAGATAGGGTCATGGGATGGACTACCTTGTTCTTGACATTGGGATGACATTATAAGGTCATGCTTTGGGCTTTCGTTTTGACATGCATCCTCAAGTTTAGACAATGGGATGTGCCTTAGAGTAATGATAAAAAATTCATGATTAGATGTGGCTTGTGAGGGGGTGACTTGAAAAAGATTAATGAATGAAGGACTAAGATATGATGTGGGGACTTGGATTGGACTAGTATGTAAAGGACTAGGATAGAACATGGGGACTTGGACTGGATTGGTGTGTGAAGGACTAGGATAGGACATGGAAACTTGAGTTGGACTAGCATGTGAAGGACTAGGATATGACATGGAGACTTGGACATGACTAGTATGTGAAGGACTAGGATAGGACATGGAGACTTGGACAGGATCAATATGGTATGATGTGGGGACCTGACATGAGTTAGTAGATAGTTGATAAGGCATGTAGACTTGGACCGGATTGATAGGTGAAGGGCCAAAATATGACGTGGAGGTTTGGAATGGACTAGTGGACAATTGGCTTCCCTTGTCAATATTAGGATAAGGGTGATAAGTGGACATTTGTTGTGAATTAATGGTAGGATTTATGTTAAGTGACTATTGATGGTGAGGGTAGATGGATGGAGGACTTGGAAAGATGGGTCATTGGTACGAAGGACATTGATCTTCAGTTTGGAGGAATTATCTCCTAAAGTCTAAGGCTTGTTGGTATTGACCTCTATAGAGTAACTGGTATTCAAATTTACTAGAAAGCCTATCAATATTGTGTTGAAGAGAAGACAAGGTGGTGGAAGTCATGATGTTGTTAAATGCAAAGTGATAATAACGTTTTTCTAAGGGAAATGGCTAATTCAAGAGGATCAGGTTGTCAAAGTGAAAGGGTCAAATGAGGACTAAGATGATAATGTTGATGAAGGACTAAAATGATTAATGCAAAGTCTAGGTTCAAAATGAGGACTAAGATGAACAATGCAAAGTCTAAGTTCAAAATGAGGACTGAGATTGTTTTTTGATGTTTTGTTGAAAAGTTTGAGTTGTCTAAGGTAGATTTTTTGTGCCCAAATTTGTAAATGTTGTGTATATTGTTTGAAAATCTAGAAAACACTTGACAAGCATGATGTTTTGGTGTATGCAAACACACATGAGACAAGCACAATCCTAATAGGCCAATAGGCCAAGGGTTTGTATACTTGATATAGCCCACTGATATACCCCTGATTGGTGCTAAACACCTTTTCTTCTTGAGAGCAGATAGCTTAGAAGTTTGGTGGCATTGGCTCCCCTCCACGGCTCATTAACATCATTCGAGAGCACCAACTTCGAATTCTTGGGTGGTGACTTCCCAAGAACTGCTATCTCTACTCAAGGGGATCAGTAGTGAGTGTCTTCGGGCATGATATTGTACCCTGCACTATACCAAGCAATGGACAAAGAGCATTTGGACTCTAGAACAAAAGGTGTTTAGTACGAGCATTCCATTCGTAGGGCATGATCCATGTGGTGAGAGTCCCTTTTGGATCCATCTTGTCAGAACCATACGTGTGATTCTTGGGATTTCCCCAAGAATCCACTTTTATATACCAGCTGGAAGTCCCTCGGGTTCAAGGTGCTAGTAGTCTGAGGCATCATGGGGTGAGTACTTTTTCCCACTAGAATAGGCCCAAGTTCTAGAGTTAGTAATCGTTTCTCTTACACCCAACATCGCACTAATGTGCAAGGGGAGAGGATACTTCGATATACCAAATCATGAGGGTAATAACACAAATATGCTTTTGCACAAAACATAGTAGACACTTGTTAATTTTAATCCAAATGAAAGATTTTCTACACTACTAGACAATCTGTTTCAAAAATTTAACTAGGGTCTTCAACATGCGTTCTGCAAAAAGATTCATTAGTAGTTTGATAATGATCTTCGATTATCGATCTGCAAAATAGTTAGATGCATCATTTTTGTCCACTTGATAAAGGGAAGTCTTAGATAATTAATCAATTCATTTAATTATGACAATTAGTGACATATTAAATAAATAAATAAATCTTATTTATTTAATAATCAGGAAGAAATGATTGAAGAAGGGTGATTAAATAAATTAAGAAATTTATTTAATTAAGGGATGACTTAGACAATTAATGATGAATTTAATAAATAAATAAAATTTATTTATTTAATAATCATGAAGAATAAAACGACATGAATTATTTAATCAATAGTCGAATGTGGACCAAAGACATAATTAAATGTCATAATTATGCTAGGACGAAAGTGGTAAAAATAGAGCTTACAGGCCAAGGTCAATATTAAGTGTCTACACTATCCATTATTATCCTTCAGTTGACTCATACTCATTGTCAAAATAAGTGAGAAAGGGACTGTCATTATGGTTTGTAGTCTCATGTGGCAACTCAGATGAATCTTGATGATGGTCATTAAGTTTAGGTGGTTGGGAAGATAGGTTGGGTGTATGGCTAATAGGACTAGAAGATGACTCAGGTTTGTCATTGTTTCTTGGCTCAAAGGTTCTATCCCAACTTTCTTGTTTCCTTGGGATCATCAGATTGTCAGTTTTATCAATTTTAAAAGTTTTCCAAAATATTTGTTCAGAGGCAAGTTCTCTAGGTTCAAGGAACAATTCATCAAGGAAATAGTCACTTAGGGATCATTGGGATCCATATTCCCACTCATGGGAGTCAGTTTCAATAGGAGATTCCTCAATAGTCTTGACACTTTCCAAAGCATTCATGCTCTCACTCGAAAGTCCATTGGTACGTTGATCGTCATTTTTGGGTAGACCATACCCTAACCCAAGATACTTTGGTCATTTGGAAGGTTCTATGGGCTCTCTTTGCCCATTTTTATTTCTACCAAGGCCACTAGTTCTATCATATCCTTTAGCCTTCATCATGTCATATCCTTTTCCATATATCTTAAACTGGTAATGGGGGTAAGTCTTCCATTTCTTTATAAAGCCATCCTATTATGTCGGCAATGTCTTCATTGTTCATGTCTCCCCATTTAATGAAAATTGTCTTTGGTGGAACTTTGAAGATTTCTTTAGGTTCCATTCTGAAACATAGCCGACCATAGACCTTCAGAGACTTGGGTATTGTTGTGATGCTATATGTCGTACTTAGTTTGAATTCTCCACAGCCTAGGTCCTTGATCTTGATAGTGGACTCAGCCTTAGGAATTAAGGATGATCATGGTGTGGTGGAAGATGTGGATGAAGTGGACGTAGATGATGATGCAAGTGTGGACAGGTCAATGAATTTGGAAGAAGAAGAGCTAGGATTCTCGGTTGATGGGTACTTGATGTTCAAAAATACCCCTTAGGTTGGTACAATATTGAAAAGGGTTGGGGTCTCCATATATGGTGATTTTTGTGCCATCAAAGGGAAACTTCAGGAATTGGTGGTAGGTGGATGGAACATCTTTTAGGGTGTGAATCCAAGGTTGTCCAAGCAAAATGTTATAAGGTAATTCAAGATCTAGGACTTGGCAAGTTGTGTCGACAATGGCTGGTCCAACTCTGTTAGGAAGAGTAATCACACCATGAGAGGAACATTCCTCATCATCATACACTTTTATGACTATGCTCTTTGTCATATCTATGCAAGCATCAAAAAATCTTAGAGCCTTAACCAGTTTTAAGGAACATATATTCAGTCCTGCTTTGCCATCTAATAAAATTCATCTGACCTTGTGCTTATGGATAAAGACTTCAATGTGTAATGCATCGTTATGGTTGGACTTTGGTGATGAATAATCTTGGTTAGAAAATGTTACATGATGGGGTGTAGTGAGATAACCCACCATGGCCTCAATCTAGTTGACATTAATGTCCTAATGAACATCAGACTCTTGCAAGGTTTTGTCAAGTATTGCCTTATGTGTGGGAGAAATGCGAAGCAACTCAAGTATGGAAATTTGCACAGGGGTTTTTCCTAGTTGGTCAATAAGGTTAAACTGACTCTTAGGTTGGGACTACTTTGTAGATGGGCCTAATTGTGGTTGTTTTTTGTATGGACTTGGTATTGTAATTTTTGGTTGCCAAGGAGGTGGACCAGCTATGGTGATTTTTTTGCTTCAAGTAGTAGCATTGCATTCAGGTGCTCTTTTGATAGTTATGGTATTGACATATTCATCATCGATTCAAACATTATTAATGATGGTTCCTCCTAAATAATCAAATGTAGCACGAGCGTAGTTGGCTTAATTATTATTAGTCTTGGGACCTAATGAGGAGGCTTTATTAGAACCATGGTCTTGCAGTGGGTTCTTATGAATGGTATGGTCTATGTTAGATGAAAATTGTGGCCCACCCACTTCAATTACTCAATTTTCAATGAGGTCTTGTACAATGTTTCTTAGTTGCCGACAAGATGTTTTATGCCCTTTAGCCTGATGGTAATCACAGAAAGTGTTATCGTCCCACCATGATGGTTTAAACTTCCTTGGGTCATATGGTTTAGGGTCCTCAAGTGTGATGAGACCATTTTGAAGTAGCTTCTTAAGGTCATCCTCAATTGTCTCTCCCAAAGTGGTGTATGTTTGTCTTTTCAAAAATTGTCTTGTCTGGCGGGGTTGTCCTTGATTTTGACTATTTTGACCACTTTGGTTATTGACGGGGGTATCAGTATTGTTTTCAATTTTTTTTGTGGTTGAGCTCCGTTAAGAGCAAGCATTGGTCCCATTGTGTTCACAACCTTGGCATCAACAACACCGTCATTGGTAACATGTTTATTTTTGACCCAATACTTATTTTTGTCTATGGGTGGATTTGTGTTTGTGTTTTTAGCACCATATTTTAATTCCCCTTTAGCAATGAGGGATTTCTCAACTTGGACACCTTTTTCAACTAGGTCTGTTAAGGTTGTGTAGCAATAAACTTGCAATCCATATTTCAATGGGCCTAGGAGTGTTTGAAAAAACATGTCAACCTTTTCTTTCTTAGGTATTTCAATGTGACAGTGACTTGCTAGACTTCTCCATCTTTGGAAGAATGGGATAAATGTTTCACCAACATCTTCTTGTGTAAGATTACATAAGCTAGTGATGGAGGAGTCCATGTCAATGTTATACACATAATTTTTCACAAATTTGTCTTTAAGTTCATCCCATGTTTTTATCCCTTTTAGAGTGGAGAACCATTCAAGTGTAGGTCATGTAAGACTCTTAGAGAAAAGCCTCATCAAGTAAGTTTTTTCATAGGAAATGTCCATATAGTTGGTCATGAATTCTCAAATATTTTCAATAGGATTTGTCTTGCCCTTGTATTTGGTAAAGTGTGGTGCGACATATCCAAGAGGGAATGCTAGCATGTATAAATTTGTGTCGAAAGGATATAAGCATAGGTCATATGACATGTGTGACTTCTTGTCAGATGCTTGCATGTTTTCTATGGTTGTTTGTAAGTGAGCCACTTGAGTTGTCAAGGAATCAATTATGGGATTATTTGTTGCATCACACATGGGAGTTATAGGTATCCCATGGGTCCCCATTTGTTGTGAAAAGGCGTTTGTGTTTTGTTGTGGGATGTGTTGTTGTGAGATGCATGATGTGTTTTGATTTGCATGTTGTTGGTATTGAAAGTTTGGATTAGGGACTTGTTGATGAGTGTGAATATGTGATGAATATGTCGAAATGTGCCCTCCAGTCATTTGAGTCAAAATTTGGGGAATATGTTGAACATGAATATTTTGGTGTCCAAATGATGCCATGTGCTACATATTCAGATTGCCTTGTCCAAATTGTTGGAATTGTTCATGGGGAATGATCATTTTTTTCCCTTGGGAAGTATTGGTATTAAATTGTGATGACGTGTTAACATTTGGTTGTGGTCCTTGAATAAAGACACATCGTTTACTTCCGCCAAAGAGATTGAATGAGGTACCAATGAGGGAATTTGATGATGAGGCACCCATGGCACTACATGAAGCTCCAAATAAGGATTTGAAGAGCTTGCCCCCATTTATGAGGATCCAAAGGTGGCACCAACTAATTGTAATGATATTGTGGACATTGTTGGAATTGATTGTGTCAAGGCTTGTGACATAATTGGTGTCCCTCCAATGGATGTTGCATTGATTGAATTGGAATTGTTTTGATTGGTTGTGTCATTGGAGGTAGAATTAATGGTACTTGAGGTAGTTTCTGAGGCAACACCAATAGAAGCATTTCTTGTATTGTTTTGAGATTGAATAGTGTTGGGCATGCGATTTGTATTGTTGAAATTATAGTCGAGTGATGTTGGTTTGAAAGTTTTAATGTCAAAACCACGTGGAAATTTAGCTCCTTGACTTAGAAGTATGGCCAAATATTTTTCTCTATTGTGTAAAACCATTTCTTCTACAAAGGAGGCTGCTTCTAGATTTTGGGCTACAACTTCTAGGTCTTCCTCAAATATTTGTCCATATTCACCCTACATATGAATGGTTCAAAGGGATTATATGACGAAGATGGCATGTTCACGAAATATTGTATGTTCATGTTGCTAAATGGGTCAGAAATTTTTTTTGGTTTGTGCCATAAGTTTTATTGTTGATGTTGGGATTGGAATCTTGTCCAAAGTTTTTCATGTGTCATTTCTTTTTTTAAAGCCTAGTTTCCACCATAAAAGGGAATTTCTCAAATGAGGATGATGAGAATGACAACTACATGCAAGGATGATGCTAGCCTATGTTTTTGTCTTTTTGATAAAGGATGGCAATGCAAGACTATGTTTTTGGATTTTTGATAACAAGGGATGACAATGCAAGACTATGTTTTCAGATTTTTGATAATAAGGGATGCAATATGACAATGTAGTCTAGAGGAAATGACTAATGCCAAATGAAGACTAAGATGACAAGTTATGACACTATTTTTTTTTTGTTGGTATTTTTGGAATAAAGGATGTCAATGCAAGGTGGTAATGATGTTTGCCTAAGGGAAATGACTAATGAAAAGTGATAAAATTGTCAAGAAATAATTCCAAATGCCAAGGTGACAATGAGGACTAATATGAAAATGATGACTAAGGAAATGACCAATGCCAAGTCTAGATGCCAAATGAGGCCTATGATGAAAGTTATGACAATATTTTTTTGGCCTTTTAAGGATAAGATATGGAAGGTGAAGACTAAAATGATTTGAATGTCTAAAGTATGCAAATTCAAAGGTCTAAATGATTTGGAAGAGGGTTGCTTAACCACCCAATGCTTGATCTATGTCTCAATTTTGGAATATCAAAGGACTTGTTTGAAGGACAAAATGACAAGGACAAAATGACAAATGAGGTTTCCTAAATAGACTTTTGAGTTGGAAAGATCTCACAAAAGGACAATGACTAAAGAAGATAATGATGCCTAAGTCCAATGATAACCTACTTTTGAAAGTAAAGATTTTGCAAAGTATGGTAAGGTTGTCCTAATCCAAAATATGCAAGTGAAATGAGGACCTAGGTGTTGGTTTATGACTAAAAATGAAAATGGAGAGGTGTAATGAGGAGACTAAAATTTGCAAAGATGACCCTATGGTAAGATGCAAGCTAAAGTGTGCAAGAAATGAGAAATTTGATCAATTTTTTGATCTAGTTTTGACAAAATGCTTCTAGAAAAAGATGTTTTATGGATAGTTTGGACAAGTTTGACTTCAATTTTTGGTCTATGACAGAGTCTTGTTTTTGTTAGGAAAATGCATCATTTCAGGTCACAGATGCATCGCAATATAGAAGATGCAACTTGGTTTCAACGAATGTGATGTTATAGAAAATGAATGCGGCTCTCTAACAAGAAAATGTGATGCGAAATAGGAAAATTTGGTGTTCTGCAATGAAAATACATTACAACAGAGTGAATACATTGCAGCAGATGCAGTGTAGAAAGAAAAAAGTCTGATTTGTTTGAAATTTTGGTCAAAATTCTGAGTTGTTTGAGGTTGATTGTTTGTTTCTAGATCTAAAATTGATGTTTTGTTTTGTTTGAATGTCTAAAAACACTTGGTAAACACAATTTTTTTCTTTGATCAAACACAATAAAGACAAGCACAATCCTAGGTTAAGCTAGGAGAATATTCGCTAGATTCCATGTGGGTTTCCCTAGTCACATATTCTTAGTGTGTGAATCCATAAGCTTGGCCGCACGGGCTCCCCCTTATATTGCACTCACTTCTTAGGCCAACCAAGCTTCCAACCCCATGAAACTCCTATGGAAGATTGATCACCTCTACTAAAAAATGTGAAGATGTGGATGCCTTCACAATGACCATTGTTGTGCTAGAAAATAGAAGTATTTTGGCTACTACACAAAGGTGTTTATTTTAGGACCCCCGTTCGAGTGGCCATATATGGGGAAAATATTAAGCTCTGTTTAGGAGGCAATCCAACCTGAAGAGGTTACACTCAACAGGGTTTTGGGGAGTACTACTTTGTCCGTATGACACATCCACACTCGTAATCCTAGGCTTTCCCTTAGGATTCACATTTATATACCGGTTAGGGGTAGCTTAGCCAAAGAGCTCTATTTTCAATTTGAGTCACCTTGGGGTGAATACTTTTTCCCACCAAGGAAGGACCAAATTCTAGAGTCAATAACCGTTTCTTTTACACCCAAGATCGTACAAGTGCACAAGGGGAGAGGATACTTTGATTATTGAATCAAAGTAAACACAAAATGGATGGGTTTGGTTTTTTGATCACCTAGTTTGCACAAGGTGAGAGCATAATCACCTACCACCCCAAACACAATCAAGAAAAGCACAAGCAATGTTCTTTTTAGTGCACCAATTGAAGTGTTTTCTAATCTAGAAATAAACAAACATAATATTTCAAAATGATAGCCTTGGATAATCGAACCTACAAAACCACAAGTTAGTAGTTTCAAAAATATGCTTTGGACCCATGAAAGACTCAAAGCCACATGCTGCAACACTCATTAACAACCAAAAAATTACTAAACTACAGATTGTAGAAAATAAAAGTAGAATGCAAAAAGAAATTAAGCCAAATTTGGAAAAATCTGAGAGTAAAAGTTTACCAAACGACTACGTCGCAGTAGAGAGATTTCATCATTACATATAGCAAATGCGGCTCGGTTCTACGTTCTGGAATTTGACAGACAAATGCTGCTCGATTCTACATTTTGGAATTTGAAAGAAAAATGCGGCAACCTGCAAGTCAAATGTGTCATGATCGAACAAATGTGTCACTATGCAAAGCATATGCATCGCAGTAGAGCGAATGAGGCATTCTGGGAAGTGAATGCATCACGAAATAACAAATGTGTCATTTTGAAGAGACAATGCGTCGCGACCATATCTACAACTACAAAATAGAAAAATGTCGTACGAAAAAAAAAATATGCTCAATTTTCGCATCAGGTTCACTAATGTAACTAAGAGAATTTTCCTAGGGTTATAAGATTAAAACATTAACATGAAAACCCAAAGTGATAATGAAGTGCAAAGGAAAAACATGAAAACAAATGAAAAGATCTCACCAAGATGTTTTCATTCTCCATGGCTAACCTCCATTATACCTTCTCAACTTGCTGTAAATATGATGTTTCCTTCAAATTTATGATGATCAATCTAATGAAAATGACAAGCCCTAAGAAAATGTTCAAGGATTTGAATGATTACATGCAATGCTAAGCTATAATGCAACTAGTAAGCATCTAAACTATTTCTAAATTATGCCAAATGAAATGTAAATATGCCTATGACAAAATGACAAGAGTGCAATAAAATGACATGAGATGACAAGACAAGATTTCATGAGAACTAGAGAGCATGAGGTGACAAGATTGCAAGATGACATGAGATGACAAAATGAGACCAAAATTTCTATTTTATAGAAAATGCAATTTTGAGTGAATGGTCAAGATCAAAAGTTGACAAATGCCCTAGAATCAATGGACAAGATTCAATTTGACAACCCACAATCAGGGTTAGGGCAACATTAGGCCAATTTCAAAATGAATGGACATGATTGATTTTTAGAAAATCAAATCAAGGGTTGACAATGCATGTGACAAGAGATAAGATTGGAACAAAAAAAGAGGTGGCTGGAAAATCAAATAATAAATGGAAATTACTTGATTTTTGAGGAAAAAGACTATTTTGAATTAAAAATTAATTTAATTCAAAAGGTGGGACCACATGACAGTAAATAATTATTTCAAATTATTTACTAAAAAGAGGGAAATGTCAAATTAAATAATTAAATATAATTATTTAATTAGAGAATATGACCAATAATTAAATAAATTAAAGAATCTATTTAATTATAAGAAGACTTAAGAATTAGTGATATTAAAATGTCTTAATTATACTAGGAAGAAAAAGGTGAAAAATAGAGTCTACAGGCCAAGGTCATTTTTATGTGTCTACAGTCTCATCTAGAATGGGAGTGTCAGAAGTGGATGGGGACATGTTGCGGAGGGACAATTCGACAATTTTCTTTGCTTTAAACTTTTGGTAAGCAATGAAAAAAAATTTATTTATGAGGTGTGATAGGTTCCATGGGCTCGAGCCAAAAGGATTATAAGGAGAAATTTCTTTTAGAAGACAAAGGATTAAAGCCACTATGGTGAATCATGAATATGTCATTGTAATTCAGAAACTTGAGACATTTTTGTATGATTGAAGGAACAAATTTCATCGAGCAAATCCATGGATGGCCTAACCGCAAATGAAACTGCTCCGATTGTGGAATGATGGAGAATGTTACATCCACTGTCTTAGGCCCTATCTATAATTGAAGTATGATCGATCCTATCGTAGGGCACGCAAAACCATTGTGTGCTTTGATCCATGCTCTTGGTTTGTCATAATCATCTTCATAAAGACCAAGTAACACCAAAAATTCCTCAGTGATCACATTCTCGCCACAAGCGAGATCTATGAGTATACCATTAGTGGGATTATCAAAATACAACCGGCTATGTAAATAGGACCATCATGAAGATTTGGAAGAATATCCTTAGAAGAGAAAGTAATATCAAGGTATTTCTTAGTTGGGACCTTGTGAGGGATGACATCTATCATGCTTACCATATCATGCATAGGATTAATAGGAGTGGTATGTGGAATAGGATTAGGATGTTCACTATCTTTATGAATATTCATCACATCATTATTTTGAGTTTCACTGGATTTGACGAATGACACATCATGTTTGGGCATCGAGTTGGTAAAAAATTGCAAATTTTGATTGGGTGGGGAAACAAACATATTTCATTTAACATTAGCATTTGAAATGGATAGATGGCCAGAATCGATGAGGTCTTGCACTATGTGTTTAAGATGCTTACACTGTTATGTGTCATGTCCATTTTGTTTATGATAATGGAAATAAGTATTGGGTTGAAAGGTTGGATGCAAAGGCTTAGTTGGATCTAGTGGTTTAAAAGTAGGTAAAGTAATCATCTGTTGCTACAATATCTAGGATGTATGGTATTATGAAGAGTGTTTGGTAATGGTGTAAACTATCATTTTGGATCTCTATAAGTATAACGTATCACAACTTTAACAGTTGTGACTTGGTTGTTCACAGGTTGAGGTCGTTGTTGAGGTGGATTGAACTAAAAGAACCCTTTGTTTGGTTGTTGAAATGGTTGTGAATTGTTTGAAGTGATAGGTTTATATTTTTCAATTCAGTTGGAAGTGGACTTGGCATCATGACTACTAGATGAATTATGATAATCACAAAGGGTTGTACACAAGTGCATAAAGGAGGGAAATTTCATCATGGTCAATCTATCTTGAATGTGACTTTGTAAATTTTCAAATGAACATCTTTTGGAGATGCAAATCAGGAATCTTGACATCGAGCTGGGCATAAAGTGACTGATAGTGTGAGATGAAATAAATTACTTTTTCATCCACATTTTGTTTGCATCTCATGAAATCAGCCAATGTCTTTTTGGGATTCATATGCACTTGAAAATGACTTATGAATGGATCAACTAGTTCATTGAATGAATGAATTGAATTATTTGGTAAGGATGAAAACCACTCTGAGGTAGTGTCTTTTAAAGTCCTAGGAAATAGTTTGGACAAAAATTTATCATCAAGGATGAAGTCACTGCATAAGGTTGTGTAAGCATTAACATAATTAGAAGGATCTCCCTTTCCTCCATACTTCTAAAATCTAGGAAGTTTTATTCCTTGTGGCATCAGTGTTCTTAGGATTTCCAAAGATAGTGGGTTGCTTCAAAAATAATAGGTGGGTGGTCCATTCTGGTTTTGATTGATGGTGGATATTTGTTTTTGCATGGAGGAGATAGTTTGGAAAATTTGTTTGATGAGAGGGTCAGTGTAAGTGGTATGAGGTGGAAGGGAAAGTGGTGATGGAGTGTATGTATAGTGGTAGGGAAAGTGAATGGAATTCTAATAGATGGTATGGTGGAAGAGTAAAAAAACATTCGATGCTATAGAAGAAGTAGGAATGCTAGCAGGAATAGTCGAGGAAGGAATCACATTTCTAACTTGTTGCATTATGGTTGTGACTTGCAAAGTGGTGTAGGTAGGTATGGATTCTACTATGGAAGGAGGAGGAGTGTTAAGTCCTTCTTGACTAACCACAGTGTTTGTTGGTTGGGATGTGGAAGGTGCATGTTTGTTGTATATCTCAATAATTTATTTCATAATGTTTAATCCTTTGTCACTTTCAATCAGGTGATGGATATTTTCTATAGTAGGAATCATAATGGTTGAAATGTTTTCAAGACACAGGTTTTGATGCAAATGTGCTAAATCCTCATGAATGTTAATGACTTTGTCTTGCAAATTGTGATAATTTTGTGTGTCAATTTACATTTTATTGGAAGGAAAAGTATTGCTAAAGCTAGGATCCATGCCTAATGCACTATTTTCAACATCAGGAATAGTAGCTCGAGACAACCCAAGGTCCACAATGAGTGTGTTATTGTGTGAGGCCATGAGTTGTGAAATTCTTCTCACTAAAGTATTATCAATAGGGCACCAAACACTCATACAAAGTCTACTAAAGGTAGGGTGGGTGCAAATGATATGAAAACTAGGAGCAATAAAATGATAATAATAGAAATTTAGGAAACTGAAATAGAGATGCAGTAACAAAAAATAGAAATGCAAAAAATGTGCAGAAAATGCTAGAAATTATAGTGCAAAATGTGTAGAAGGACTAAGTCACCTAGTGTGGCGAATTAGTCCCAGTGAGGATTTTTTTTGTGTTTTTTTAGAAATTTTAAATGTAATTTGATGTTTTTCAGATGCACAGATGTAACTACAATATGAAAATGCAGAATTTTTGTTGTTTTCCAATGAAATATGATGCAAAAAATGCAAGCCATATGAGCTTTTCACTAATGCAATTTTTAAAACCCTAGGATGCAATTTAAACAATACAAAACTTAATGAAATGCTAATGCAAGTGAAACCTAGGATACACTTGAAATATGAAGCAAAAATGTTCAAAATTTGGGTTCACCAAAATGTAAACAAATATTTTGGCACACAAATGCTTTATAGTCCTTCTAGGGTTTTTCAGATAAAGATTGAGGCCAAATGCAAAGTTCACATTCAAAGATTGATGTAATGTGGGTGTAATATGCCTAATTATGATTTCTAAATGCAATAAACTAAAAGAACGATAATTTATTGATGCTAAACCTAAGAAATGCAAAGTGCTAGAAAACATAGTGATGTATGCAAAAACACCTAAGAATGCCAAGAAATGATGACTAAATTAAATAGAACTGGAGAGGTGCACCTAGAATTTGAAGTCTGATGTAGAAAGGCTTTGGATTTCCTCTAGAATTGATTGGAAATGTTGACTAGGACACTTACGCCAAGTTGTGCGACTTAGTCCAGTTTCGGGGAAAATCTATTGGAACAAGAATTTGCCAAATGGGTACTTAGAAATGTAAAAATCAATTTTCAAGCCTGGTAGTGGGACTAATTCGCCATAGATGGTGACTTAATCCTCTTGGGGATTTCTATAATTTGAAAACAAGATCCTGTAGCTTTTGGTCTACACTTGCTTTTGTGACAAGTGTCTGATCCTGATTCTGCAGAAAAATGGGTTGAAAGAGGTCTCCAAGCTTCAATTAGGGCTTTGTTGACTTTGATGAATTTGATGACTTTGATGACTTTGCAACACCTTTTTGACACTTTCCTCTTTGACAATCTACATACAAGGCCTGCAAACACACCTTTAAAGAGGTGAAAAAGGGTTAAGGACTAGATTATAGGGGTTTGCCTTGGTCAGACCCCACTTTGGTAATCAAACCCTAGAAAATGAAATTAAATGAGAAGAGAATGATAAATAAACAACATGCAATGTCATAAACTTACCAAACCCTTGTGTAAATCTAAAGATATGTAATCAAGTGCTCCAATGGATGACTTGATGATGCTTAGAGTGCTTGAATGCTTGAATGAATTAGGTGCTTGGGAATGAATAGATTGGTAGGTATTAAAATGAGAGGAAAAACCCTTATTTATACTTGATTTTCCATTATTTCCTGAAAATAACACATCACAGGCTAACCTCAAGGGTAAGAGAATAAAATCCCGCTAAAAAATTAAAATTATTTTGATTTTTGTGTCTAGTGGGACTAAGTCGCCCTAGGTGGTAACTTGGTCCCACCAGGGTAATTTCACTGGGTGTTAGAAATTAAAGTGCATTAAATAAGGTTTAATAAGAATATCCTCAAAAATACATTAAGTAGGGTTGGAAAGTGCATTAAGGGGTTATTTAAACATGAGAAAGGGTTGAATTAGTGAGGAAAAGTCTAGAAAAGGGTGAGAGTTTGTTACAACTCTATTGAACACTTTGAAATAAGACTTGGTAAGTGATAAAAAGGGGATATTTAGGTGAATTATAATGAAAGTGTCCTAGAAAAGTGTGAAAGTGGGTTACAACACTTCACAACACTTTTACAAGACATCCTAGAAGTATTAATAATTCTCAAAGGTCCAAGACCTAATGTGAATGTTTTGGCCACATTACAACATTAAATCTAGGAAAAATCAAGCCAAAGTCCAATAGAAGGGCTTGAACATGAGAAAAAGTAGAAGGGTTACTTTTTTTGTGTTCATAGTTTGATAATGCCTCTGTCTCTTAGTTTCATAAGCTCTTCCTACATTTTCGATGCTAATGTGGGGTTTATGGGTCATTTCTTTTGTCGAAATGGTTTAGCATGCATCAGGATTTAATGGTATTTTGTGTTGGAAGAGATCCTCTCTATATACTTTCAAATCATCATTAGAATAGGAAAATACATGCTTATATTTTTGGAGTAGGACTATAAGCATCTCTCTGACTTTAGGACTAATTCTTTTGCTAATATAAACTTTATTAGGAGCAAGTTCTATCCCAAGGTTAATTTATGCAACATCTTCATGTTTAATAGGTGTAGGTTTCAGATTGAATCTATCATGTCCATAAAATATCCTTTCTAATACCATGAGCCCCTTTGGAATCTTATTTGTCTTAAGTTGTACTACTTCTTGTCCAAAGATAGTTTCCTTTCCATCTACTTCCTCAAATTGAATTCTATTTCTTGAGACTCATATTGATTAATACAATGGAGAAACTTGATTAGGTATTCATCATCATTAAATACCTACCAATTATATATGTTATCTAGGATTGCAAGTCTTGTTTTGTGAACCATAGATTTTTGGGTAGGGATTTATAGGCTACTCTTGCACTCTTAGAATGTTTTACCTAAAAGGAGAGAGATAAACCCAACTCAAAAGTCTAGGTGGTTAGCTCAAATTAAGATGTGTGTGATGTTATTAAGGCTAAATGAGATTATCTAAATGCAACTAAGCTAAGTAATTGACTGATTTTGAATGTAAGACCTAAGAATTAAGCAATGTTGGAAAACATAACGTTATATGCAAACATGAACTAAACATGAAAAAATGAAAAACAAGAATGAAGAAGGTTGAATCAGAGTGCACTTGGAAGTTTGATGAAGATTCTGGAGAGTTTTGAATGCTGACATAAATCACTGAAAATCACCAGTGGGACTCATTCACCACTGATGGTGAATCAATCCTACTTCTGATGAAAACTTCTTAAAACTGGTTTTTGAGTTTCAGGATCTAGAATCTAAAAAAATATGGATTTCCATACTTAAGGTGGGACTCATTCACCATTGATGGTGAATTAGTCCACTCCCAAAATTTTGTGAAATCAAGGACCAATTTTGTAGCACCAGATCTGAGGTTGTTTGCTTGTCAAGTTGACGGAGTCAAATTTGCAGAAAATGGACAAAATGTCTTCTCCAAGCTTGAAATAGGTTATAGTTGACTTGAAACACTTTGTTGACTTGTCCACTTTTCAACACCTAAATTCTTGATAAATCTGCATACACAATTCTGTAAACACACATGCAAAAGGGGAAAAATGGTTAAGGGTCAGGTTTTAGAGATTTTCCTTGGTCAAATCCCACTTTGGTAATCAAACCCTTAATGAAATAATAAAATGGAAGAGAATGATAAAAAAATAACATGTAAATGCTATCAACTTACCAAACCCTTGTTGAAGAAAATATGAAGATATATCAATGGCTACTACAAGATACTTGATTGATGCTTGATTGAAAGATGCAAAGTGCTTAAATGATAATTGAATGCTTACAAAAGATTGCTTGAATGAGTTAGGAAATGTAAAATGAAGAGAAAAATACATATTTATACACACTTGTGCCTTAGTAACCCAATGATACCTCATCACAAGCTCACATAAGGTGATTTTAAATAAAAACCCAAAAGAAAATTTGAAATATTTTGAATTTTGAGCCAAGAGGGACTCATTTGCCACCCATGGTGAATGGGTCCCACCTTGGACTTGAAAGTGGGTGTCAGGAATTATCTTGCATTTAATGTTGTTTGTTGGGTTTACATTCTAATTAAGCCTTATGAGTGCATAAAGGGGTTAAATAAAGCATAATAAAGGTGTAAATAGTGAAAACAAGCCTAGAAAACCGTGAAATCTCATTACAAGACTTTACAACACTTTAAAATAGGACTTAATAAGTGATGAAAAGGTGATTTTTAGGTGATTTGTAATTAATAGAGTCTAGAAAAGTGTAGAAATGTTTTACAACACTTCACAACACCTTCACAAGATGCCATAATTTGAATTTTAAGGACCTAATGTGAATGTTTAAGCCACATTGCAACATTAAATCAAAGAAAAATAGACCAAGCATTATGAAGAAAGTCCTAAAAGACCATGAAAATGTCTAGGGGCCATTTTTCTATGGCACATTTAGCCCCCACTTTAGTGAGAGGATGAACTTGCTTCAAACTCACACTAAAGTAGCCATGCATATCGAGAAGGAGGTCCTAATGCACTTATGTTAGCAAGATGGAATGACAATGATCAAGAGGGATGATCAATATCCTAGGATGAAGATCCCATGGAAAACTAAACATAAGAACAAATGAACACACATGTGAAAGATAAAATTTAGATGAAGCTTCGATCATCTATCCAACTAGTTATGGATTAGGTCTAGGTTGTTTGTGAAAAAAGAGAATACATACTCACTCTAGGGTGGCATAACTCATGGTGGTCCGTCGAGTGAGAAAAATCAAAAGCTAAAGTACATACACTAGTTGGTACATGTACTCACACACACATAGGTGGCTATGGGGAAAGTCATGTCGCTGAATGGGCTTCCCGCTCAACCATACCAAAGTTATACCTCCTAATAACTTTAATAATCTTCCACAAAAGAAAATGATGGTTTGTGCTTCATGAGACAAGAAAAGCTTCATGTGCTTAGAACTCATAAAAAAATGCAAAGGTACCATAGGCATAAAAGCTACGTTATGCAAGGTGGAAAAGATGTAAAATGCAAAAATGTAAAATGTAAAATGTAAAAGAAAATGTAAAATGTAAAAGGTGTTCAAAGAATTCTTGTTAAGTTCATGCAAGGTCTATAACTAAGGGGGAATTGTGTCTAATGTCTCCAAAAGAGGACCAATCAAAGAATAGAATATTCACAACTTAAGGGATGCAATGTGTCACATAAAACCACCAAGAGGAATGTAATATGCTAAGAGAAATCACACTTATGAAGGACATCATACGCAATGTCATCCAAAAAGTGATAAACACATCATATGAAGTGACAAGGATGAAATAAGAACCAAGAATGCAAATGAAATGATGCCAATGTATTCCCCCCACTTTAAAGGAATTGCTACACAACATTATCTGAGCAATTAATTTAAAGTAGTGAAAGAAATTTGTAAAAAGAAAACAGGACACGAGAGCCAACTTGAAAAGCTCCTATGCCAAGTCATATGTTTCTGAAGAAGGCTATGTCATGTAAAAGAAAAAGAGAAAAAAATAAATGGGAGTTTCCCCCCAAAAAATAACACACCAAACACATAAGGGATCTATATAATTAGGGTCAGTATGTTCGTTGCTGCAATTTTTTCATGAAAGAGCTTGGAACTGTCATGTCATTCCTCGAATACATAGAACTAGAAGAATGACACAAAGAGAGTGAAAACAAAAGAAAAAGACAAGTTTGTTTTGAGTCAACATGGAAGAAACATTTTTGTCTCAACACTTTGCATTGTCCCCAAAAGGAAAAAAAAATAAAAAAGAAAACAAAAAGGAGAAAGAAAAGGGAAAGCTTTTGGGTCAGCATGAAGGAGACATTGTAGTCTCAATGCCTTGCATCATCCCCAAAGGGAAAAAACAAGAAAAAGAAAAAGTAAAAAGGAAAAGGGGACCGATTGGGTCCACATGGAAGAGACATAGGGAATCTCTATGCTTTGCATCTTCCCCAAAAGGAGAACACAAAACAAAAGGGATAAAGGACCTTTTGGGTCAACATGGAAGAGACATAGGGTGTCTCTATGCTTTGTGTCATCCCCAAAAGGAGAACACAAAAAAAAAGGACAAAGGACCTTTTGGGTAAATATGGAAGAGACATAGGGAATCTCTATGATTTTTTTCATCCCCAAAAGAAGAACAAAAAACAAAAAGGACAAAGGACCTTTTGGGTCAACATGGAAGAGACATAGGGTGTCTCTACACTTTGCATCATCCCCAAAAGGAGAACACAAAAAAAAAGGACAAAGGACCTTTTGGGTCAACATGGAAGAGACATAGGGCATCTCTACACTTTGCATCATCCCCAAAAGGAGAACACAAAACAAAAAGGACAAAGGAAATGCATGACATATAGAAGAATAGAGGTACAAATAGAAGAAGTGTGTAGAGAGAGAACATAAAATTCACATTACAGGGGAACACAATACACACATAAAATCAAACCAAAGAAAAAGAGAGGAAAATGAATACAAAAAGGCTAGTAAGGTGAATGCAAGTCAACCATCTAACAAGTCATCTACCACCCAATCATGTTTAGTGTACTGCGAGGGTGGTTGGCTATCCAAAGGAAGAATTGCAAGTGCCAAACTAGGAGATGTACCAAGTTCTGCACTTGGTATAGAAGATTTATCATTTAAGCTTATGGTAGATGAAAATAATTATTTTAGATCATTATGCACTTCTTCATCTATTTTTGTGATCTCCTTATCATCATCATCATCAATATTGATTATAATGGAAGGACGCGGGGTTATTTCCAAGTAAGGATGTGTCAAAAGTTGTGGTTGTTGGATTGGTTCATTTGGTTGTGAGGGCTGGACTATGTTATCTTGTGGTGGGTCAAAAGGAGGAGGGTGATCATCTATTGCTTCTATCAAAGGAAGAGGTTGTTTTTCTTTGTTTTCTTCCATTTGATATTGATGAGCAAGGAGACAATGACGCTGCCTATGTTCCCTAGCATCACGGTTGCATATTATTTTATTTTGAATTTTTTGAGGGGTAAGAGCGGGTTGATCCATCATAGGTTCCTTTTCTTCTAGAGGGGGAAGAATGAAAGAAACCGAAGAAGGCATGTCAATCAGTTTCTCTTTAGCTTTATATACTTGTTTAATGTGAGGAGGCATGATGGGATTGGTTTCATTTTCTCTTGGTTGTTTAAATGAGGAAGGGGAAGTTTTTATGGGTGGTTGTTCATGAGGTTGTGTGGTTTGTTCAATTTTGGACTCAGGTTGAAGCATGGTTTCATCTAGGATAGGAGGAGTGGAAGCAAATAGGGACATGCTACGAAGAGACAATGTGACTACACAGTTGGCTTTGAACTTGTGATACAATATTGAAAAAGAAATCCTTACAAGGGGTGATGGGCTCCATAGGTTTAGGCCAAAAGGATTCTAAGAAAAAATTACCTTTAGAAGATAATGGATTAAAGCCACTATGGTGGTAAAGATTTCATTTCCATGTGGAAACTTCAAACATTTGTGAACAACTAAGGGGACCGCTTTCATCGAGCGAAGCCAAGGATGACCTAGCCACACAAAAATTTGATCCGATTGTGGAATGGTAGAAAATGTTACATCCAAAGTTTTAGGTCCTACTTGTAATGGGTGTACGATCGATCTGATCGTAGGGCGTGCAAAACTAGTATGTGTTTTAATCCATGTAGTTGGTTTATTATAGTCATCTTGACACAACTCATGTAATACTAAAAATTATTCTATGATCACATTCTTGCCATAGGCGAGATCTATTAATATCCCATTGGTGGGCTTATCATAGATTCGGTCGACGATGAAAAGATGACCATCAGGAAGTTTTTTTAGTATATCTTTAGAAGAAAAGTGATATCAAGAGTTTTGTTGGTTGGGACCTTATGAGGGATAACATCTATCACACCCACAAGTTCATCCATAGGATTAACTTCAGTAAAATTTGGAGATATATCAGGTTGTTCATTATTTGTATCAATGTTTAGGACATGAGGGTTTGAAGGTTCACTAGCCTTGACAAATGAAATATTGTGTTTAGGCATGGGGTTTGTAAAGATTTGTAAATTCTGGTTAGGAGGTGCAACGGACTTATTGCCCTAATCATTGACACCCGCAATGGACAAACAACCCGAATCAATGAGGTCTTGAACTAAGTGTTTTAGACACTTACATTGTTTAGTGTCATGTCCATTTTGGTGATGGAAATGACAATAAGCATTAGGTTTAAAGGTGGGTGGTATCAAGGGGTTTAATGGTAGGAAAAGTGATCATTTTTTGTTGGAGCAATTGGTTCATTGTGTTATGGAGAGTATCAGGTAAGGGAGTAAATTGTCTCTTTGTCTCCCCATAGGTAAAGGGTACTATTGTGTTAACAACTATCACTTGATTTGGAACATGTTGGGTTGGTTGCAGAGAAGCCGGATTGAATTGTAAGAATCCTTGGTTTGGTTTTCTAAAGTTTTGTGCATTTTTTTAGTTATTTTTCTCAGACTTCTCAGCTTGGTTAGAAGTGGACTTTGAATTAGGACTAGAAACTAAGCTGTGATAATCACAAAGGGTCATGCATAAATGCATGAATGAAGGAAATTTCATCATAGTTAACTTATCTTGAAGGTGAGTGTGCAAGTTTTCAATAAACATCTTCTACAGATATGAATCAGGAATCTTGACATCAATTTGAGCATACAATGACTGGTAACATGAAATGAAGTCAGTGACTTTTTCATCTACATTTTGTTTACATCTCATTAAATCAGCCATTGTCTTTTTAGGAGTCATATGGATTTGGAAATGACTTATGAAGTCATCTACAAGTTGATTAAACTATCAGATGAAATGATTGGGTAAGTTTGAAAACCACTCCAATGTAGTGTCTTTCAAGGTCCTAGGAAAAATTTTGGCTAATAGTTTACCATTGAGGAAAAAACCATTGCATAAGGTTGTATAAGCATTGAAATGATTAGTAGGGTCTCCTTTACCTCCATATTTCTGAAAACTAGGCATTTCAATTCCTTGTGGCATCTATGTGCATAAGATTTCTAAGGATAATGGGCTACTACGAACATGATATTCTGGTGGATCATTTTGGCTTTGGTTAATGGTGGAGAGTTGTTGCATGGATGAGATGGTGTTAAAGAGTTGTGTAATAATGGGATTAGTGTAAGGGATATGAGGTGGAAGGGAAAATGGAAATTTAGTGTATGTAATGTTAGGGGAAGTGAAAGGGACACTAAGAGGGGTGAAGGTGGAAGAAGGAATATGCGATGCCACAAAAGAACTAGGAATGCTAGTTGGAATTGCAAAAGAAGGAGCCACATGACTAACCTGTTTCATAGTTGTATAAGTTGGTATAGATGCTATGGTTGAAGGGGGAGGAATATGAGATCCTCCTAGGATTGCAACTATGTTTGTTGATTGGGATGTGGAAGGAGCATGTTTATTGTATATCTCGGCTATTCATTTCTTAACTTGTAAACCATCATCACTTTCAAACAAATGATGAAGGTTTTCTATTGTAGGTGTGGCAGTGGTGGAAATGTTTTGAAGAGACAAATCTTGTTGTAAATGTGCAAAATCCTCATGAATACTAATTAATTTTTCTTGTGGAATATAATTGTTTTGTGTGTTAAC
The DNA here is from genome assembly GCA_007258455.2 of Sequoia sempervirens. Taxonomy (NCBI): domain Eukaryota; kingdom Viridiplantae; phylum Streptophyta; class Pinopsida; order Cupressales; family Cupressaceae; genus Sequoia; species Sequoia sempervirens. The sequence continues at coordinate 267,029,669 of VDFB02105785.1, forward strand.
ATTCATTGGATGGAAAGGGGAAGGCATAGAAGTGGTAGTATCCATGCCTAATGCACCATTGTCCATATTAGGAGTAGGAGCTCTTGAGATCCCAAGGTCCACAACAAAAGTGCTATCGTGGGAAGCCATGAGTCTAGAACTTCATCTCACTAAATTATTAGCAATGGGGCACCAAACACTCATACAAGTACCACAAAAGATTAGGTGAATGCAAATACAATGTAATCTAGGAGTGAAAAATGCAAATAACATAAATTTTGCAAACTGAAATAGAGAAATAACAATAGAGAACAAAAATGTAGTAATTACCTAGAAAAATGCCTAAAAATGTAGTATGAAATGTGCAGGTGGACTGATTCGCCTAGGGTGGTGAATGAATCCAAGTATGATATTTTTTGTGTTTTTCAAAAAATTAAAAATGATTTTAATGCTTTCTAGATGCAAACTAAGGATGCAAATGTAGATTTTCAGTTTTTCAATGATATGATATGCAAAAATGAAATCTAAATGAGTCTTTCACTAATGCAACTTGAAGAAGCCCTAGGATGCAAAAAAAAAAAACCCTAATTGAATGTTGATGCAAATGAAGCCTAGGATGCAAGATGAAATGGAAATAAAAAATATAAAGTTCTCACTATGCAGGTCCACCAAAATGAACAATAGATTTTTGGGGAGGGATTTATAGGCTACTCTTGCATCTTAGGATGCTTCACCTAAAAGGAGAGAGATAAATCCCACTCAAAAGTATAGGTGGTTCACTAAAATTAAGATTTGTGTGATGTTATTAAGGCTAAAGGAGATGGTCTAAATGCAACTAAGCTAAGTAATTGACTAATTGTGAATGTAAGACCTAAAAATTATATAATTTTGGAAAACATAATGTGATATGAAAACATGAACTACACATGAACAAATGCAAAAAAAAAATGAAGAAGGGTGAATCAAAATGCACTTGGAAGTTTGATGAAGATTCTGGAGTGTTCTGAATGCTAACAAAAATCACTAAAAATCACCAGTGGGACTCATTCACCACTGATGGTGAATTAATCCTGCTTCTGATGAAAACTTTTGGAAAATAGTTTCTGATGGTGAATTAGTCCACTCCCAAAATTTTGTGAAATCAGAGACCAATTTTGTAGCACCATATATGAGGTTGTCTACTTGTCGGGTTGACAGAGTCAAATCTACAAAAAATAGACAAAATGTCTTCTCCAAGCTTGAAATAGGTTATAGTTTACTTGAAACACTTTGTTGACTTCTTTTCCACTTTTCAACACCTAAATGCTTGATAAATCTACATCCACAAGTCTGCAAACACAAAGGAAAAAGCAGAAAAATGGTTAAGGGTTAGGTTTTAGGGATTTTCCTTTGTCAAATCCCACTTTGGTAATCAAACCCTTAATGAAATACTGAAATGGAAGAGAATGATGAAAAAATAACATGCAAATGCTATCAACTTACCAAACCTTTGTTGAAGAAAATATGAAGATATATCAATGGCTACTCCAAGATACTTGATTGATCCTTGATTGAAAGATGCAAAGTGCTCAAATGCTAATTGAATGCTAAGAAAATATTGCTTGAAAGAGTTAGGAGATGTAAAATGAGGAGAAAAATACATATTTATAAACACTTGTGCCTTAGTAACCCAGTGATACCTCATCACAAGCTGACATAAGGTGATTTCAAATAAAAACCCAAAAGAAAATTTGAAATATTTTGAATTTTGTGCCAAGAGGGACTCATTTGCTACCCATGGAAAATGTGTCCCACCTTGGACTTGAGAGTGGGTGTCAGGAATTATCTTGCATTTAATGTTGTTTGTCGGGTTTACATTCAAAAACATACTTAATTAAGCCTTATGAGTGCATAAAGGGGTCAAATAAAGCATAAGAAATGTGTAAATAGTGAAAACAAGCCTAGAAAAGCATGAAAGCTCGTTACAAGACTTTACAACACTTTAAAATTGGACTTAATAAGTGATGAAAATGTGATTTTTAGGTGAATTGTAATGAATAGAGTCTAGAAAAGTGTAGAAATGTTTTACAACACCTTCACAAGATGCCATAATTTGAATTTTAAGGACCTAATGTGAATGTTTAAGCCACATTGCAACATTAAATCAAATTAAAATAGACCAAACATCATGAAGAAAGGCCTAAAAGACCATGAAAATGTCCAAGGGCCATTTTTCTATGACACATTTAGAATTATACCTCTATTATTACTACCAGTGTAATGCCATCCTTTTTTAGAGCCACATTTTCTAATAAATCTGCCATTATGTTTTTGGATCTTTCTATCCAGTCTATCGAGAATGCATCAAAGAGTTCAATGGTATCCCAAACTATGTTTCTGTATATTTTGTCTTCTATTCTTCGATGAGTACTTGACTTTGACCTGAGAGACAACCAGTTAAGAGTCTCCATAGACTGCCAATGACTTAATTCCATATGTTGTAGTAATATTCAAACCTAACAATAATGATTCATATTCAACTATATTGTTGGTACACTCAAATGTTAACATGAACGAGTACTTAAACATTTTTCCAGAGGGTGAGATGAATATTATTACTACTCCATTCCTTCCTTTATTGAATTCCTAATCAAAATACATCTACCATACACCATTTCCATCAAGTTGAGCTTCTCTATTGATTAGTTTTGTGTTTTGCGTTTCATGTTGTGATTTTTCAGTTCTAAAATTTTTGATGTCCGCATCACAGAAACAATTCATTTGGTTTGGATCAAAGTGCACTATAACATGATCAAATCTTAGCTCCCTATACAGCTTGACCTCTTTCCCCTTTACTAGTTTTTTTGTATATGATAGGTCTAGTTGAACATTTCCCCTACTGTAGTAGTCCATTGCTTGGATAACAACATACCATAATAGGGAGGAGTATCCACCACATTGATATTAGTTATGTATGTTGCCTTAGGGTATGTTTCCAACTTCAGCTCTACATCCCATATAACTCTAACCATCAAGACAAACCTTTTGTCCATTGCATAGCATTTTTCATAAGTAGTGTTCACCCACAGGCCTAGTTCTTTCATAACAACCATCAATATGAAGTTTATTGCAACCCCTGAGTTGATCATACAATTCTTCACCATTTTTTTGTTAATCAATAACGTAGTGTAGAATGGGTATATCTGAGAGGGATTCTTTTCTAAAGTGTCACCAAGGTACACTTTTAGTGTCTTTGTGGTCTCTTGCTCAACACTATTCACCTTTCTTTCTTTATTTTTATTCTGATTTTGTTGCTTGTTGGACATATTAGAGATTAATTTGATAGCACTATCTCTGTATTCATCCACTCTCATCATTTACAACAATGGTACACACATCTTGATTTGAGACAATGTTGTTAAAAAGGCTTAGGACAATTGAGAGGGGGGTGAATGTTGTCACACATTTCAAAACTTAAAAGAAAACTTCAACACTTATTAATTCCACAACCATACTAGTCTATTATTAAGCATAAGCATGAGATATAGAAAATAGAAAGTAAGATAACACACACAACACCATATTTTACGTGGAAATCCCAAGGAGGGAAAAACCATGGTGAGGATTAACTCGCAATATAAGAAGTTCTAGAACTAAATAAATAAGGCTCACTACCCTTAAAGGACTCACTGTCCAAATACAAAAGCTCACTACTTACAGGGAAGCTCACTACCTACAAGGAGGCTCACTGCCTACAAAAAGAGTTACAGAACAAAATTAGGCTTCACAGCCAAAGAGAACTGAGAATAATGCACCTAACAAGTGCTGATGCAATTTTGGTGATGATCAATACACTGACTCAACACATTTCATTATTTTCACTCACTTTCACATTTACTGAGCTACCTCATTTGGTGTAGCCATGGTAGGAGGGTCCTCAAAGGAGAACAATTCGGACTATGCAACAAGATTCACACATCAGAAGCAACACAAAATGTAGGCACATAAAAATGGCCTAGACCTAAACAAATTTTTATGTCTTATCATATTTCATTTATAGTCCAAATTCAGCTATTAATTAAATAATTCATCATTATTTAATTAATTAATGTATTTTATTCCTCTTGATTATTTAAATAAATAAATTTAATTTATTTATTTAAAGACCACTAATTAACTAATGTCTCTCCATAATTAAATAAATTTCTTAATTTATTTAATTATCCTTGTCCATTATTTCCTCCTATTATTTAAATAAATAAGTTTTATTTATTTAAACGTGTCATTAATATCTCATGACCTCTTATAATTAAATATATTCTTTAATTTATTTAATTATCGTCCAGGATGGATTTTTCCAATTTTAAATAAAGATACTTATTTAAAATTGTCCACTTTCCATTTCTTGGCTTTTTCTAATTTAAATAAAATTATTTATTTAAATTATCCCACTTTCTAATTTTCCCTCTTTTTAGTAAATAATTAAAGAATTCAATTATTTACTATCACATGATTTTTCCTCCTTTTTGAGTTAAATTAATTTTTAATTCAAAATAATCTTTTTCCTCCAAAAATCAAATAACTTTTATTTGATTATTGATTTTTCAAATCTTGTCTTTTTGTCCAATCTTTATCTTCTTGATTTTCAAAATCTTTCTCTTTCTATCCAATCTTTATCCTCTTGTCACATTCATTTTCAATCATTGATTTGATTTTCTCAAATTGTATCTTGGTCGCTCATTTCAAATCTTTTCCCCAACCCTAATTAGGGGTTGTCACCACACAATCTTGACCTCTGATTTTAGGCTTCTGTCAAATTTTAATCCCGGTCATCTGTCCAAAATTGCATTTTTCTATAAAATTCCAATTTTTCTCACATTTTTATTTACACACACACTTACACACGCTTATATTCACATGTCACAACATTCATGATTTTTGTCATATTCAATTTCATTAAGTCTTAGGCATTTCTTGGCATAGGCTTACTCATATTGACATAGTTTTATACTTATCATTTGCATGATAGTATAGCAGAGTAATTCCAAATCCTTCAAAGCTTGTTTAGGACATTGTCTTTGTCATTAAATTGCTTGCACACTTGATCTAAGGGCAATAATTACATCAACAACAAGTTAGAAGGTGCTATGGAGGTGAATCAAGGAAGCTTCAAAGGTGATATGGTATAATTGTTTCTATTTTATTTAGCTTTCATTGTACTTCATAGTTTCTTTGGGTTTTTATATTATTGATCTAATCATGCAAACCTATTTGAAAAATTCCCATTGATACATTGGTGAACCCGATGCATTTAATTTTTTTTGTAGTTTTCGTACGGATTTTGGTTTACTATTATTTTTGTAGGTACATAGGTGCAAAACATTGCATTTGATGATATTCAAGCCACATTGTATGCATAGTGTTGCATTCACAAGTTAAAATGATACAATCACTCTGACGTACCACATACGTAGTCTAGAAAGCCACATTTGAAAAACTGAGACACACTCTCAGTTTCAAATGATGCATCTAATATTTGGGCCACATTTGTTTGTTAGAAACTAGAACGTAGAATCGAGCCACATTTTGTACACAGAGCGACACATTCACTCTGTTGTGACACATTTTCCTGGTAATCTTTCTTTCCATTTTTGCATTCGGGTTTTCTAGATTTCTCTTTTGCATTCAGATTTTTCTTTTTTTGCATTTTGACTAGCATAGATATTTTTGGGGTTACTAATCTTTGTTTCTAGTGTGTGGTACCAAGACTTCATGAGTAGAAGAAAATTTACTAAAACTACTAACTTATGGTTTTTCGGATTCGTTTGTCCAAGAAGTTCCCATTTGAAAACATTGTGCTTGTTATTTTTAAAAAATATAAAATATTTCATTTGGTGCACTTAAAAATGAACATGTCTTCTATTCAGTCTAATTGTGTTGGGAGTGGTAGGTGACTATTCTCTCACCTTGTGCAAACTAGGTAATCAGAAAACTAGACCAATCCATTTTGATTTTACCTTGACTCAATAATCGTAGTATCCTCTCCCCTTGCACACTTGTACGATCCTGCGTGTAAGAGAAATGGTTATTGACTCTAGAAATTGGGCCTGCTTTGGTGGGAAAAAGTACTCACCCCAAGGTGACTCAAACCAACAATGGAAATAAATCCAAGCTACCCTTGACTGGTATAGAAATGTGAATCCTAAGGGAAAGCCTAGGATTACAAGTGAGGATGTGTCATACGGACCAAGTAGTACTCCCCAAAACCCTGTTGAGTGTAACCTCTTCAGGCTAGAGTGCCTCCTAAATGGAGATTAATATTGCACCCCATGTATGGCCACTCGAATGGGGGTCTTGAATTAAACACCTTTGTGTAGTAGTCAAAAACCTTCTATTTGCTAGCACAACACCGATCGTTGTGAAGGCATCCACATCTTCATAGTCTATAGTAGAGGTGATCAATCTACCATGGGAGTTTCATGTGGGTTGAAAGCTTGGTTGGCCTAAGAAGAGAATGCACTATAAGGGGGAGTCCGTGTATCCAAGCTTCTAAATTTACACGCTACTGATATGCGATTGGGGAAACCCACGTGGAATCTAGTGAATATTGTCCTGGCTTAGCCATAGGATTGTACTTTTTCTCTTTTGTGTTTGGTTACATTCACAATATCATGTTTTCCAAGTGTTTGTTGGATACTGAAATGAAACAAACAAGCATTGAAACATCTTGAAACAAACAATCCGACTTCAAACAGTTTAGAGCTTTGACCAAAACATCTGAAAAACTAGGATTTTTTATCCAACACCACAATTGTTAAACCATGTTCATTGTTACAAACCACATTCGCAAGCCACTACAATGCATTCACTCTATCATAACACATTTGTAGATTTTAACACTGCATATGTTGTTTTGAAACCCGTGTTCAACATACTGAACCACATTTGCATTCTGTAAGGCCGCATTTGATAAACTACACTGCATTTGGAACCTGTGGTGCTGCATAACTACAATGCATTTGTTACCTGCAATGATGCATTTGTCTGGTAGAAACATAAACCCTATCTTAGACCAAAATTCAAGTCCAAATATTTTCACCTACTGTCAAACATCTTTTCTAGAGGTCTCTATCAGAAACCAAAACTGAAATTGCTCAAACATTCATCCATACCTTGCATTTTTACCATACTTTTAAGTCTTCACATGGTAGTTGCATTCCCTAGGCTTCATAATCATCATTCCTAGCATAAACTTATTCTTAGGTCCAATCTTAGTAGACTTAGAATTAAGTTAACTCGCCATCCTTTGCAAAAAAAAATTTTTCACAACTAGGTTATCTTGGGACATATTCATCACTACTCTTTTCAGTCGTTGTCCTTTTCATGAGAACTTCCAACTCAACAGTCTAGTTTGGAAAGATCACTAGTCATTTTTACATTGTCACTTAGTCCCCTTAGCAATTCCTTTGATAACCAAAATTGAGACATAAGTTAAGCTTAGAGTGGTTAGGAAAAATTTTCTCCAAAGTGTCATCCATCATAGTCCTCATTTCACACCTAGACTTCACATTCATATTGTTTACCCTAGTCATCATTTTGATCCTATACTCTACATTAATCATCTCCTTAGTCAAACTAGTCATCATTTTGCACCTATAATTTGCATTATCATTGTCCATCCTAGTCCTCATTTTGATCCTAGACTTTGCATTAATCATCTCCTTAGTCGACATTATCATCCTAGTCCTTATTTAACACTTTGGCTTTGACAACCTTGTCATCTTTCATTAATCATTTCCTTAGGAAAACATCATTATCACCTTTCTTTGACATCCTTTATCACAAAAATCCAAAAACATAGGCTAGTGTCATCCTTGCATTTGCTTGTCATTCTCGACATCCTCATTTGAGTAGTTCCCTTTTATGGTTGAGAATAGACTCCAAAGAAGGAGAAGACAAATGGAAAAATTTGGACAAGATTCCAATACCAACACTAGACTTTTTCTGACCCATTTCACAACATGAACACACAATCTTCCATGAGCATGCCACCTTCATCACAAAACCTTTTTGAACCATTCATACAAAGAGACTGCCATGGACACGTATACTTAGAAGACTTAGAAGTTGTAGTGCAAAATCCTAATGTATCCTCCTTTGTGGAAGAATTAGTCCTACATGACCCTAAAAGGTATCTATCCATGCTCTTGGACCAATAGGTTAAACTACCACATGGCTTTGACTTTAATACTTTGAGACCAACATCACCTATGTATCCTTCCTACTGACAATCCATGAGTCCTAGTCCTCCCTCCATCTACCCTCGCTACCAAAAGTCACTTAACACCATCCATGACATTAGTCCACAACAAAAATCCATTAGACCTCCATTTACTAATCTCATCCAAATCCCCACTAATCCCATCCAAATTCCCACGTCCTACCCTAGTCAACAATACACTAATCCATGTCAAGTCTCCATGTCCTTTCCTAGTCCTTCATCCATCAATCCAGCCCAAGTCTCCATGTCATCCACTAATCCCCTCAAAGTCTCCACATCCTATCCTAGTCCTATGGTCACTAATCCTTTCCAAGTCAATACCTCACAAGCCACATTTAGTCATGAAAATTCTATCATTTTCCAAAGTCAAATCCCATTTAATAAAATTGAGGATACATGTCAAAACAAAAGTCCAAAGCATGACATCATAACATCAACTTTATGTTAGGATCAAGGTAGTCCATTTAAGAAGTCCTTCAAGACAATCATGACATCCAAAATATACCTACCCTTGACAAAGACTCCAATCCCAATTATATCATCCATGGAAATCCCATCTTCAACCAAGAAACCACCATTGACTAAGAAGCCCAAAATGATCCACTCCTTGACCTTTACGCCATTCATTAATAAACACTTGACGACCATATTCAGGTCTCAACCATTGATGCTTTCCAAAATGAGACACTTTCCTCCATGGGACGCATAGACGATATTCCTCCAAAACAAGAGTCTTCCATTATGGACATATTTGCAAATGATCAAGCTATAATCGAATTCACTAGACTCTATGACATTAACCATAATGATGGCTTCGACATCGACTTGGAAGCACCAATAAAATAATCTGAACCTGACATGTCACAAGATTAGACCAAGGACATTAATTAGAAATATGTCCAACATGACAACAAATCTAAGATATCTTATCAGCTAGGATCATCTGTCTTTATCAGAGTAGGATTTCTCGCAGATGAGAGTATTCCAAGTAACAATGTCCACATATATCATGATGGGTTAGCATATTGCTTTCAAGACAATAAATACCCCATCACAAGTAGAATTTGTCAAAGCATGCATTATCAAGGAAAAGGACTAGGCATACATGAGCAAGGCATTCAAGAACCAATACAAATTCAAAAAAATTACAGACATCAAGGTCTTGGCTATTCTTCAGTCAGAAAATCTAATGATGTTAGTGAAACTTCCTCGATATTGGGGGAAACCTTGTCAGATAGAAACGCCAAAATAGAGTCCATGAGAAATCCTTGTCATAAGATTTCTGCCAACACCCCGTCCACCCACACCATAAACCGTCATTCTCAACATCTTAAACCTTCCCTTTGGAAACAACAAAAACAAAATTCATACAAATCAAAATATCAAAAGAAAATGTCAAAGGCCATTGAATTAAACAAAAAGACAAGTGGATAAATGAAATTAAAATGGATCCCAAAGACAACTAGATCAAGCAAAGAAAATATGTCAAAATAAAAAGTCAATCACAATGTGGAGCCACAAGACAAGAGGACTCCCACATTTAACACGTGTCCACCTCCTTCAAAATGGTCATCAAGTAAGGAATCTAAAGGTGTTGGTTCCAAATTCCATCCCTCCAAAATCCATTATCCACAATACCAAGTTTGGAAAATAAAAAAGTGATTCATCCAAACATCCAAACAATCTTTCCATGTCTACCATCATCAGTCATAATCCTACATCTCACCTACAATCCAAACATCCCATGTCACAATTCCATCGCATCTTGGCAATAACTCTTTATCATAAGGACTCTCATGTCACTCGATCATGATGTGTGTATTCTGATAAGGCCAACTCTAGTGTTGACAAGGATCACAATGACATCAATCATTTTTATGCAAGCACTATCATTATAACGAGACAATTACTTCAGAAAGAACATTATTGGCATATCATGGCACCAATCTCTACATCAGCACCGTCAGTGGATTCAAAACAGTCAGTGGCCATCTAAAGCATCAAGGCTATCTAGACATATCAAAAATACAAAAAAAATAAAAAATATAAAAAATTGTTACCTTGATGAAAACCTGGCAAACAGGCATCTTGGTGACACCAACAAAAAAAAAAAAGTCAACAAAATAGTAAAGAGAAAAAATTTCGTCCAACGATGAAAACTTGGCAAACAGGCACCTTGGATAAGTACCATGATGAAAACCTAGCAAATAGGTGTCATGTGTAAAATAAATTATCTATGTGCACTTTTTCACTTGGGGGAAAGTTGTCTCATTTCCCATGCCTTCCTCTTGACATTGGCATCTGACCATTGGATCCATATCATTCCCACCTATCTTGGTCTTGACATAAAACAGGAACACATATATTATGCTTTGGGAAAACTCTTGACATGTCTATCATTTGGTTATATACTGTTCATGAAATGTCATGTCATTACTTTCATAACCTCATTATCCTTATGTGACATAGTCCTTGAAAATCATATGACAATTCCCTTAGTCTCATGTATCCATCCTTTACCAAGGCCACCTCTCATCCTTTCATGTTTTTCACCTATCTTGGCTTTCCCTTGTCAAATGGTCTAAGGATACTCCATCATCCCTTTTAGTCCTAACCAAGTCATTCAAAATGTAATGAGTCTAATCCATACAAGCACATTATCCAAAAAATTACTTGACTTTGTTCCTGGCCTAATTGCAGACCTCGATACTTTCATCATCCTCACGTTGTTTTGGGATGCATCCTTCCCACGTCAAACAACGTTATCATCACCTGTCAATTGGTATTCAGCTTGACTAGGGGCACAATAATGTTTGTCCTTGTATTTTCATGCGTAGGCATCATTCACATGCATTTGTTGTGATCCTCATAAAACATCAAAAATCCAAAAAAATCATAAAATGACAAAAGACAAAAAAATCATAAAACGATAAAAGACAAAAAAATCAAAATATGTCCAAAATCCAAAAAAATCATAAAACATCTAAATAAAAAAATAATAATAATAACATGTCAAAAACACACAAACATCCAAATAATTGTCAAAATCCCAAAAATAGAGTCACATTTCGTCATGTCAATCATATTAGTCAAATCTTTGTTATTTGTTGAATTATGTTGTCTCTGTGCATTTGCTACGTAGGCAAGACTCATCTTTGAGTCCCTGATACATTAGGTCAGTCCTCTTAGGTTTTTAAACAATAAAATCATGATTCAATCTTTGGTCATCAAGACAAAGTCATTGGTTGTGTTGAACTATGAGGTCTCTGAGTGCATGATGTAGGCAAGGCCATCTGTTGACGAGCCCCCAAGATTGCACTAAGTCAATCCATTAGGGTTCATGGTACTACACTGGCACACACGTCAAAATATTCAAGTCAAGAAAATCATTGACAAACAAGCGAACTTCTAAAAAAAATTACGACAATCATTTATTCAACATGACAATCACATCAGCATGTCAGTATCAACATGTAGTCAACACAAGTCAATTTAGTCAACTTTTGTCAACTTTAGTCAAACTTGTTCAAAACAAGTCAAAGTATCATAACCAGTCAAACTATCAACTCTTGGTTTTTCTTTAGATGTATCCTTCTAAAGAACAACCTCTATCATGTATGCCTTAGGATGTGTCCTTCCTAGGCATCGTCGCTGTTATTTGGAATTTTGAGGGATCCGCTTGACATTTAAGGATCGATCCTCTCGACAATGACATCATTCAAGATGTGTCCTTCCTGAATTTGGAAATCTTTGGCATTCATCATCTCGGCATCGTCAAAAACCTTGACACCTGGAATCTCGACATTAAAACATCTGGCATTCAGACGCATTTGGAAAACACTTGACATTTTTCTTTGGCTCTTTCATCATGTTACTAGTTTCTCCATGACATCCTGACAATAAGATTTAGAAAAGCAGTGACATATCATGATGATTGTCTTTTCTTGTCTTTTTGGTAGTCATGTTACTAGTTTTTCGACAATGTCTTGGCAACAGGATTTAGAAAAGCAGTGACATCATGATTATTGTTTTGTCTTATATCTTTTGACTATCATGTTACTAGTTTTTCGATGATGTCCTTGCAATATAATTTAGAAAAGTTGTGACATATCATGGTGGTTGGATTGATTTTTCATCATGCTTCTAGTTTTTTGATGATGTCCTTGCAACAAGATTTAGAAAAGTAGTGACGTATCATGATGATTGTTTGGTCTTGTCTCTTTGGACTGTCATGTTACTAGTTTTTTGATGATGTCCTAGCAACAAGATTTAGAAAAGCAATGACATATCATGATGATTGTCTTGTCTTGTCTTTTTGGACTATCATGTTACTAGTCTTTTGACAATGTCCTGGCAACGAGATTTAGAAAAGCAACGATGTATCATGATGGTTGGCTTTATTTTTCATCATTCTACTAGTTTTTCGATGATGTCCTAACAAAAGGATTTAGAAAAGCAATGACGTATCATGATGACTAACTTATCTTGTCTCTTTCAGGCAGTCATGTTACTAGTTCCTCAAGGATGTCCTGGCAATAGGATTTAGAGGATCAATGATATTTCATGACTTGTATTTATTGTCTTTATTTGTCTTTATATGCTTGTGGTTGGTTATGGCAAAAAGAATGGGGAAATCACGCTCTTAGTATGAGTCATGATCATCCTTGTCTACGATGTTTGTCTCATGTGATGGTACAACCTTGCACACCTTGATCTATGTCATATCATGGTGTTTGTTGGCCATTACAATAATCCACCCAATGATGATTAAGAGCAATACATATTAAAGTCCTATGGTAATATATTAAAGGATTTGGTCTAGGAACTAACATGCATCTCCTTCTGTCTTGTCATCTTCTCTCATCCATCTCATATAGGCATTGCATCCATATCTTCATCCATATCTTTTGCACTAACATTTATTTGTCTCTTCATATTTTAGTCTTCTAATCAATTTTGAGAGCACACCTGTGGTCTTGGAACCCGTCTATCCTCTCGAGGGGGCATACTGCTACCTTCCTCGTCATTCTTCCTCATCCTATTTTTCACTGGGGCATATTTTTTACTTATATTCGTTGTCACAATGTGACAAACAACATTATGACAAAGAGGGGAAAAATGTAGACATAAAAATGGCCTAGACCCGCAAATCATATTTTTTGTCTTATCATATTTTGTCTATAGTCCAAATTCAACTATTAATTAAATAATTCATAATTATTTAATTAATTCATGTCTTTATTCCTCTTGATTATTTAAATAAATAATTTTTATTTATTTATTTAAAGGCATCACTAATTATCTAATTAATTATCCTTGTCCATTATTTCATCAGGATTATTTAAATAAATAAGTTTTATTTATTTAAATGTGTCATTAATATCTCATGACCTCCTATAATTTTAAATAAATTCTTTAATTTATTTAATTATCGTTCACCATGGCTTTTTCCAATTTTAAATAAAGATATTTAATTAAAATTGTCCACTTTCCATTTCTTGGCTTTTTCTAATTTAAATAAAATCATTTATTTAAATCATCCCACTTTCTAACTTTCCCGCTTTTTAGTAAATAATTAAAGAACTCAATTATTTACTATCACATGATTTTTCCTCCTTTTTGAGTTAAATTAATTTTTAATTCAAAATAATCTTTTTCCTCCAAAAATCAAATAACTTTTATTTGATTATTGATTTTTCAAATCTTGTCTTTTTGTCCAATCTTTATCTTCTTGACTTTTGAAATCTTTCTCTTTCTGTCCAATCTTTATCCTCTTGTCACATTCATTTTCAATCGTCGATTTGATTTTCTCAAATTGTATCTTGGCCACTCATTTTAAATTTTTGCTCTAACCCTAATTAGGGGTTGTCACCACACAATCTTGACCTCTGATTTTAGGCTTCCATCAACTTTTAATCTCGATTGTCCATCCAAAATTGCATTTTTCTATAAAATGCCAATTTTGCTCACATTTTGATTTACACACACACTTATATTCACATGTCACAACATTCATGATTTTTGTCATATTCGATTTCATTAAGTCTTAGGCATTTCTTGGCATAGGCTTAGTCATATTGGCATAGTTTTTATACTTATCATTTGAATGATAGTATAGTAGAGTCATTCCAAATCCTTCAAAGCTTGTTTAGGACATTGTCTTTGTCATTAAATTGCTTGCACACTCAATCAGAGGGAAATAATTACATCAATAGCAAGTTAGAAGGTGCTATGGAGGTGAATCAAGGAAGCTTCAAAGGTGATATGGTATAATCATTTCTATTTTATTTAGCTTTCATTGTACTTCATAGTTTCTTTGGTTTTATATATTATTGATCTAATCATGCAAACCTATTTGAAAAATTTCCATTGATTCACAAAATATGGAGGTAAATGCAGATGAAAATATTTTCATTAACATAAATCTCAATTACAATTGGTCGGAAACATCCAGGCTTACAGATTCGGCTCACAAGTCTACCACAACATGTTAAAAAAAAAACATTCCAATATGCTCCTATATGCGAGAAAAAATCGTACATATCAGATCTATATTAATCTACTTAATTGAATGCTACTATTTTAATGATCTATTACAAGCTTTATATCATATCCACAGATCTAGAATCTTTTGCGTCAGCTAAAGATCATCACAATCTCCAATGAAAGAAAATGCAATGTGCGTATGAAATAGGTTGGCCTCAAATTTGAATTTCTCCTCGGTGAATCCATAGGATGAAGTGCGGACCTATAATAAAGGTCAAGGAAACTCCATGGAACAATTCAAATCACACCGTTAAGATCTACAAGTTATGGGAAAGATCCACAAGCGATAGAATTAGCCAATAGGTTTGAAAATTATTCTTGTGCCAGTTCAAGAAATTTCCACTTAATTCAAAAGCGATAACTTTCCAGAAAAAAGATCCAATCATGCCCAAATCTTGGAATAAGGAAAATGAACATGTCCATGATGTAAAAATAGATCCGTGAGGTCTGGT
The DNA here is from genome assembly GCA_007258455.2 of Sequoia sempervirens. Taxonomy (NCBI): domain Eukaryota; kingdom Viridiplantae; phylum Streptophyta; class Pinopsida; order Cupressales; family Cupressaceae; genus Sequoia; species Sequoia sempervirens. The sequence continues at coordinate 267,044,906 of VDFB02105785.1, forward strand.
GAGAAAATATGATGAATCCACCAACATGAATTGAGAAAGAATGGAACAAGAAAAAAAACTAAAAGAAATTATTTTTGGTTGATGCAAGATTGCCAAGAACCAAGGATGCTCCTACATCAGACATTCAAGGTTAATGAAAAGTGAGTCCCTCACTTTAATGGGGCTAAAGGAAAACCAAAATGGTCTACCTCAGCTCGAGAAATCCAAGAAGAATCCTCCACTGGTCTACCTTTCCAGTTCACAATATATTCTTTGTATTGTTTTCCACGAGTTTTCCTCCCATCTCTGATATCCAAAATCTCTTCTTTCCCATCTAATTGTTGTTTAGGAAACTGATTCTCCAATTTTGTTTGACTATCTTCACTGAATTCTACTTCATGGTACTGATGTAGATCTGCAATGTTGAATATAGGTGATATACCCATGCCATCCAATAACTCTAGCTCATGCATTTCCTTAATCAAATTTCTTCAAAATATTATAGGGTCCAGACTTCCTCATCTTGAGCTTAATGTAGTTCCAACTCGAAATATTTTCTTCCTCAAATACACCATCACTTCATCTCCAACTTTGAACTCCTTATGTCTCCTATTTTCATCTACTTTCCCCTTATACTTCTAGTTCATGTTTTCCAATTGTTGTTTTACTTGAGTATGCACTTTCTTCATGTGTTCTGCAAATTCCTTTGCTTTTGTGCTCCTTTTATCTTCATTACTAATTTCTCTCAACTCTAATATTCCTATAGGATGAACTCTAGTAACAATCTCAAAAGGTGTCTTTCCAATACTCCTGTTCACTGAATTATTGTAAGCAAACTCTACTTGTGCAAGGACTAAATCCCAACTTCTGGTCTTCTCTCCAACCAAACATCTCAGCAAATTCCCCAAACTTTTGTTTACTACCTATGTTTGTACATCAGTCTATGGGTGAAAAGTAGATCTAAACTTCAAATCCTTCTTTAACTTCTTCCAGAGTGTCCTCCAAAAGTAACCAACAAACTTTACATGTTTGTTTGAAACAATACTCCTAGGTAATCCATACAATCTGACCGCTTCTTTAAAAAATAGGTCTACTACATGTATTACATATGTTGTCTTCTTACAAGGTATGAAATGTGCCATTTTAGAAAATATATCCACCACCACAAATATAAAATCATTATCTCTTTGTGTCTTCCGTAAACCAAGTATGAAATCCATGCTAATATCCTACCAAGGTCTCTTCGGAACTGTCAAAGGCTTATACAATCCAACATTCTAACTAATCCCTTTTGTAACTTGAAAAAATCTGCAACTTTGCACAAATTTCCTAACATCCTTATGAATCTGTGGCAAAAAATAATTATCACTTACCAACATTACTGTCTTATTAATTCCAAAGTGTCCTAACAATCCTCCACTATGTTTTTCTTTCACCAAGTTATCCCTCATTGAACTTCGGGGTATACACAACTGATTCCCTCTTAACAACATATCCTCCTAAATGAAGTAATCCAACCACTGGCTCCTATCCTCCAAAAATGGTTCTTTACAATCTCTCCAAGGTTTTGCAAAATCTGGGTCTTCCTCATACAAGTTCTTCAATTCTTCAAACCCTAATACCTCCACTCTCATCTCTTCCAATAAATTCTTTCTCCTACTCAAAGCATCAACAACTCTATTTGACTTTCCACTCCTATGCTTCAAAACAAAAGTGTAACTCTGCAAGAATTCTACCCATCTCATGTGTCTCTGATTCAACTTACCTTGACTATTCAAATATTGCAAAGCTTGATGATATGTATACAACACAAACTCATTAGGAAACAAGTAATGTCTCCACTTCTTCAAGGCTAGAAATATGGCATAAAAATCTTGGTCATACATTGAATATCTTCTTCTAGCATCATTCAACATTTCACTGAAATAAGCTATTGCTCTCCCTTCTTGACTCAATACTGCTCCAATTGCATTTCCACTTGCATCATAGTGTACTTGAAATACCTTATTAAAATTTGGTAAAGCAAACACAGGCTACTTAGTCACCTTCTTTTTCAACAACTCAAAACTTCAGTCTACTCTAGATGTCCACCTAAAATCTTTCTTATCTCCTCTCATTGTTTCTGTCATAGGACTACAAATAGAATTGAAATTCCTAATGAAATTTCAGTAGAAAGTAGCCACTCCATGAAATGATCTTACCTCTCCAATGCTTTCAGGTGTAGGCCACTCAATAATTGCTCTGGCCTTCTTAGGATCCATCTTCAATCCATCCACATATATCACAAATACCAAATATACCAACTCTTCCTTCATGAAACTACACTTAATATTTATCAACAACTGCTTTCCTCTCAAATTCTACAAAACTTGTCTTATATGCAACAAATTTTCTTCTCTAGTCTTACTAAAAATCAAGATTTCATCCAAATATACAATCACAAACTTACCCAAGAATTTCTTCCATACCTCATTCATCAACCTCATGAAAGTACTTGGTGCAATTGTTAATCCAAAAGGCATAACCAACCACTCATACAATTCTTCATTTATCTTGAATGATGCCTTCCACTCATCTCCTTATTTGATTTTGATATGATGATATCCACTCTTCAAATGTATATTTGTAAATTACTTAGCTCCACTCAAAAAATCCATAATTTCATCCATCTGAGGTAAAGGAAATCTATACTTCACCGTGATCTTGTTTATAGCTCTAGAGTCTGTACACATCCTCCATTCTCCATCCTTCTTATGTGCTAGCACAATAGGTATTGCACATGGGCTGAAGATTTCTTTGATCAAACCCTTCCTCAACAACTCTTGTACTTGTCTATTCAATTCTTCATTCTCTATCGGTGTCATCTAGTGTGTTGTTTTATTAGGAAAACTAGCCCCAGGAATCAGATCCATACAATGACTAATACTCCTCATAGGTGGCAATCCATTAGGTACATTATCTAAAATGATCTCTTCATACTTTTCCAACAACTCTTTCACCTCATCTGGTTGTTCTTCTACATGCTTCAAGTCTTCAACCTTCTTAGGAACCAAGGCATAGCACATACTCTCATGTCTCAATCCATCTAGAAATCTCCTTCCATCAACTAAACAAACTCTATCACTCGTACAAACCTCAACCCTAGGAACGTCTTCCAATGGAAACAAATTTTGCTTCATCCCATTAGCAACAATAGTATATGTATTATATTTTCCATCATGAATATCCTTTCTATGAAACTACCAAGGTCTTCCCAACAAAACATGACATACATCCATAGGCATGATATCACACAAAATTTCATCATGATAATTTCCTATCTTCAATTTCACCAAGCATTGTTCACTTACCAGTATCTTATGCTCATCTTGAATCCAAGCTATCTAATAGGGCTTCAGGTGTTTCAATCTCTCCAACTTCAATTTAGTCACCATTTCTTAAGAAAATAGGTTCTTAGAGCTTCCACTATCAACAATCACCTTGCAACATTTACCACCAACCTTGCATCTGGTTCGGAACAAATTCTTTCTCCAACTCACTTTGACATAATACTCTTCTATCCACCAATGGTTCACTTCTCCTTCTTCCAGTTTATTAGATGATCTAGCATGATCCTCCTCAACTAAGTTTTTTCTTCTATTGTTCTCTATCTTCCTACTTGTCTCTCCTTGATTACATTCAAATTCTCTATGTCCTTCTCCACCACATTTAAAACAAGTTCCCTTGAACACTCTTTTCTCCCATCTTCTACCATCTCTTCTATCCTTCATTTCGGTAAACACCATATCCTCCTCTTTGGTAAGAGTTTCCATCATCTCTACGGTATGAATTATCATTCTTACTGACTTCCTTATTCTGATCTAGAAAATATCTTCTTCCTCCAGTAAAATTTCTTTCTCTCTGAAATCTTCCACCTTTTCCTCTTTGTCTCTGCTTATGTCTTTTACTCAACTTCTCTTCTACTTTTAGGGCACATTGATATGCATCTTCAACACTCAACAACTTAATCAAACTTATCTCATCTTGTATAGACAACCTCAAACCATTCACATATCTAGATACTTTCTCAATCTCATCCTCTGAATGTCTAGATCTGATATTCAACTTGTAGAACTCCTCGGTATACTCTGTCACACTTGATTCCTTCTACTTCAAATTCTACAATTTTCAGAAGAAACTGATTTGATAATCAGTGGGCATAAACTTTCTTTAATTTTTCACCATCTGATCCTATGATTTTATCTTCTCCTTTCCTCTTCTTTTCCTATCTACCTACAAATTTTCTCACCAAAGGGATGCATGTCCTTTCAAATTTGTACAAGAAAATTTCACCTTCTTGTCTTCAGTGGTACCTTCAAAATCAAAATAAATTTCCATCTTTGTTATCTAATCTAGCAATTCCTATGAATCCAACTTACCTCTATATTCTGGTGGATTGAAATGTGGTTTTGTATTCACTCTAGTTAGGGCTCTTATGAACCTCTCTTCTCACTGATCAAGGCCAGGTTTCTCTTCTCTTCCCCTTTATTCTTTTACTTCTACCTCTTCATCACTCACATCATCAACTGGTCAACCTCTCCTCTAGGTCGTTTGAACTGCATCTTATCTGGTAGAAATTCCTCTCAACATCTCCATCATAGCTGGGTTTGCATTTCCACGCACTCAATTTCCTCAACCATTTATTCTTCCTTCCATCTTTACACAAGTCCTCTATAGCTATAGGTCAAATCCTCAATCCACCACCCTACAATAAATCTTCAAAAGGACTCCAGGAAATCTGGTGATCTCTCAAGGAACGAATCTCGCTCTGATACCAATCTGGTGCAGCCACGGTAGGAGGGTCCTTAAAGGAGAAAAATATAGTCTGTGCAACAAGAGTCACACAACAAAAGAAACATAGAATATTGAGGAAAATGCAGATGTAAATATTCTCATTAACAAAAATCTCAGTTACAATTGGTTGGCAACATCTAGGCTTACAGATTCGGCTCACAGGCCTGCCACAACATGTTCAAAATACAAAATTCCAATATGCTCCTATATGCGAGCAAAAATATTACATATCAGATCTATGTTAATATACTTAATTGAATCCTACTATTTTAATGATCTATTACAAGCTTTATATCATATCCATAGATCTAGAATCTTCTACATCAGCCAAAGATTATCACAATCTTGAATGAAAGAAAATATAACATGCGCATGAAATAGGTTTCTCCTCAAATTTGAATTTCTCCTTGGTGAATACATAGGATGAAGTGTGGACCTATAATAAAGGTTAGGGACACTCTATGGAACAATTTGAATCACATCATTAAGATCCACAAGTGATCAAATTAGACGATAGGTTTGAAAATTATTCCAATGTCAGTTCAAGAAATTGCCACTTAATATAGAAGCGATAACTTGCCGAAAAAAGATCCAATCACGCCCAAATCTTGGAATAAGGAAAATGAACATGTCCATGATGTAAAAATAGATCTATGAGGTCTGGTGAGCAAATATGATGAATCCACCAACATGAACTTAGCAAGAACAAAACAAGAACAAAAACTAAAAGAAAATATATTTGGTTGATGCAAGATTGCCAAGAACCAAGGATGCTCCTGCATCATCATTGATCACACACACTTTGTACCATCATACTTATCTCAAAAAAATTTCAACACACATATATATATACTTGATCTAATCACAAGCATCAATTAGGTTAGCCTAATTAGATGCACTTCACATTTACCAAAAATACTAAGTGTCGACTCCAAGTATTCACAAAATATTTCCAAAAGGAAATTCAAACATCCAACATGCTACATCATGTTGGAATAGACCTAAGATAGGTTGCACATGTATCTACATAGCAAAATTAATCTGCCATATCACAATTGATCCAAGAAGTCGGCTAGGAATAGGCTTCAATGCCAAAATCCAATCATTTTGTTGGATGCCACTACACCTTATGAGCACTAGAGCACATAATATTTAGAATGTGCATTCCTTCAACAACTATAATTTTTTTCCAGAACCACAAGTAGTAATTGTCAGCTACAGAGAAATGTGGACAAGAATACCAGAGAGTGCAACTCGAATATCAGTTTAGATACCTAACTAAAATACTCGATTAGGCACAGACATACACTTGTAGCCACAACATGGTGACATCAATGACAACACAACGTTGTAGAGATATTCATTCTTCTCCATTTTTCCAACAATATCCCCCTTTGTCATTGATGGAAACATGTTCCAAAAAAATGGTCTTCCTCCAAACTCTCCCAACTTCAAAAAAAACAATTTCTTCCCCTAACGCCAATCTCTCCCCATTTGACATCAATGGAAAAGGGAAACCACAAGATGTAAACTTGGTGACATAAATATTTACAAAAATATTCCAATTCTTCAAAAAATTCTAGCCGTCCAAAAACTTTTGAAATAACAATTCAATTATCTTTATTCAAATTCCTTTTCCTCTTCCTTTTCTTCTTCACCACGACAAACAAAAACAATAGAAATTGAACATTTAGGATTCAAGTAAAAATGACACTCTTCAACTCAAACACCCTCTTGTTCCTTTCTTTGAGAACTGGACACAACTTCTTCCAATTAAATGTAGTTGAATCCATCCAAGTGCATATGCTTTCCAATAAGCCCAACAAAGTAAAATAAGATGACCAATATGAACACTATTTTTCAGCATCTTCTACATCAGTAAGTATTTCAGAAATATGGTATAACCAGATCTCAGAAATCTCCTTAAGGATCCATAAAGTCTTTACTACATCATCTCTTTGTATTTGTACAACAATTAGTTCAACTTGTAATTCTCCAACTCTCAGCCTTTGTTTCCTTTCTTTGTCTTCAAAGATATCAAATTTTTTTCCACTTTTGTTAACTTCATATTCAATTGCTTCAATTCTACTTCTGAAATTATCTACTGCAGTAGGCCACCAGAGAAAATATTTGTAAATATCTAATATTTTTTTAATGCATTTCTTTGTTTCCACAATAAGTTTAGGCAGTATTAGCTTTGCTTTAGAACATCTCGTTTCAACCAAGGCTTCAAACTTACATCCTTTCAGACCTTCAAGTAGCATTCTTTCTTCAACAATTTCAACTAAATTTTTTGGTAGGGAGCTAGAGATACTTGTTACATCAATACCTTTTCAAAGTTGATAATTTACCAAAGCATCATCAATTTTTAGTCTGTCAATATGAGAGGTTGCATTCCATATTTCACCAATCTTCTTTATTTTTCCTTTAATCAACATAGTCTGGATGTCATTTGGATAAGAGAATTCGAATCCGGGCAAGTAGAGATTCTTTTTCCTTCTCTTCTAAATAGACAATGATGTCTTTAGTTATAGCTTTCTTTTCTTCTATTATGGAGGGGAATCACCAATAATAGCTTCCAATTCTCTTTTATCAGAAGATGAACCCACTTCAAATCTATTTGAAGCTGACATACCAAAGAAAATATTTTCTTTTAGGAATGTGAAATAAGATTTGCACATACTTACATTATCTACCAATGCTTCCAAGTATCTGTATATTTTTTTCCCAATAGGAATACTGGATTCCCACACAACATTTTCTCTTCCTGGTAGGAAACTCAAAAATTAAAACACTAATCACACAAGCAAAGATCCAAATTGAAAGGGATAACCCTCAACCACTGACATACAAACATTTTCAAAAAGATTCTCAAGCACTAGGCCACACAAATCAAACTTCCTATTCTCCTTAATCATCATATGTGCAATATAAACAACAATAGCCGATGTCAAACCTTCACGGTTTCTAAAATAAATTTTGTAAGAAACACCATAGGAAGCATACCTTATAGCCAAATCCTTGAGAGTGTTTATCAATAGGGCTCGAGGGTCTTTACTAATGCCAGTCAGTTCCTCCACATCTTTGTACTTCATAGTTTTCTTTCCTGGAAGATCCCCAATACTGCATAAGCTAGTAATTGCTTCGATCACTTCCTTTGAGATTAAGTAGGGTTTTTCCAATACAATACTATCATTATTGAAACAATTAAACAAGAACAAAATAAAAATTTTATCAGCAAACCATAGAAATTCTTTCCACAAATCCATACCTAGGGTTTTTATTCTCTGTAATTCATTTTTGTTCAACCCTAGTTTCATTTCTTTCATCTTTCTATGATCAAATTCTTCCAATTCAACTCCTTTCAGCTTCAATAGAATGACATCACTCGATTCTTTATCCATTTCTATGCTTTCTTGAATTTGTTAATCGAAACCTCTTCATTTTTCTTCTTCCCCTTTAGCAAACTAAGAAAAGATTCTAAATTACTTGTGATAATTTCTTTGAATTCTCTTCAGAATTGATTCAATCATGCTTCAGGATCATTCTAGGGTACCTTTCAAGTTCTTAAAATGAACAATTAATCAAGAAGACTCACAAATTCCAACTTATACACCATATAATTTACCCTAAAATGCATTAAATGTGACAAACAACAAAAAGATACTAAAAACATTCTCCCCAACACAAAAAACACTAATTCGGTCTGTAAATTTTCATGACATGTTTTCCTTCGGTTCCTTTTCCAAAACCTCTGAATACTCATTTTTCACACTCCATCGCCGTGCCATCCTCTAACACGCCATACATTAGGGGGTTTTATAATTTTTCTGATAATGCTCCCCCTATGACCATGCTAGGTCTAATTAGTGAACAAATTGTTTGTACCAGATGAGGGCACAAATCCATCAGTAGTTTCAATTTTTTCTTTTTCTTTCTCTTTCTTCCATTTATTATTCATCTCTTGTTTCATCTCTTCTTTGTCAATCTTCTTTATTAGATCATTCTTCTATACTGGAGTGGACTGCTTTCCTTTCTCACTTCTGTAAACCTTTGAGATATGTCCAGGTTTATTAAAATTATAGAAGAAAACATTTTTTTGATTAGTCTGACCTCCATTACCTCTCAACCTACATTCATTTTCTGTGTCCAAATTTATTATAGGTATAGCAATATCCATTAAAGGATTGATTCATTTTTCCTCCCTAAAACATATTCATCATCATCCAGCTGATCATTCTCACCTGTGATCTACATTCAATAGCCTTATGTCCAATCTTCTTGCATGAAAAACATTGTCTAGAGAAAGATCCAGGAAACTAATTCTGATTCATCCTACTCCTGCATTCTATTGCTTTGTGACCATATTTATTATAGGAAAAAAAACACCTTTGAAAGAGGGATACCTTTGTGCATTAGGTTGTCTCATAGGTTGTCTTCTTGCAAACTTCCTTGAATATCTCTTTTGCTTCCCTTTGTCTTGATTCATTTGATTTTCCTTAGAACTTTCACTTGCATCGTTTCCCAAACTAGCTTTGTCTTTACTTGATTTATGTCTAGCAAGCAATTCTCCAAGCTTATCGGAACTAGATTTGAAATTGTTCTCACAAAGTTTTGCCTTCTCCAGTTCAATCCTCAGGTTTACTACCTCATGTTCAAGTTTAGTGAATTCATTAGATTTATTATGCACCATTGTATTCAAACATTCTTCAATTCTTTTCTTTTCTTCTACCGACACCTTTAGTCCAATTATCTCTTGTTTCAACTGCTCACTTCTCTATGTCTTTCCTTGAATTTCTTCAGTTGTTACTTCATCTTCTAGACACATTCATTTGCATCATTAAGATTCTCTTTTTGATCTCTTTTTCCTCTTTCCACTTTGTCAAGATCCTCAAGAGCAGTTCAAAGCTCTCCTTTATCATCCATCTAACCAACCTTCAAGATCCTCCTCAAGCGGTTAAGCTCTTCACCAAGGAACCAACTCTTTGATACCAATTGTTAAACAACCTCAGGACAATTGAGAGGGGGGGTGCATCAGTTGTCACACATTTCAAAACTTAAAAGAAAACTTCAACACTTATTAATTTCACAACCATACTAATATGTTATTAAGCATGAGCATGAGATACAAAAAATAGAAAGTAAGATAACACACTGAACATCAGATTTTACGTGGAAGACCCAAGGAGGGAAAAACCATAGTGAGGATTAACTCACAATATAAGAATTTCTAGAATTGAATAAATAAGGCTCACTGCCAGGGGCTCACTACCCTTAAAGGACTCACTGTCCGAATACAAAAGCTCACTACTTACAGGGAGGCTCACTACCTACAAAAAGAGTTACAGAACAAAATTAGGCTTCACAACCAAAGAGAACTGAGAATAATGCACCTAACAAGTATTGATGCAGTTCCAGTGATGCTCAATACATAGACTCAACACATTTCATTATTTTTGCTCACTTTCTCATTTATTGCTACCTCATTGATCACACACACTCTGTACCATCATCCTTCTCTCAAATCTTGTTCAACACACACACATATATATATATACTCAATCTAACTGCAAGCATCAATTAGGTTGGTCTAATTAGATGCACTTCACATTTACCAAAAATACTAAGTGTCATCTCAAAGTATTCACAAAATATTTCCAAAAGGAAATTCAAACATCTAGCATGCTACATCATGTCGGCATAGACCTAAGATAGGTCACACATGCATCTACATAGCAAAATTAATCCACCATATCATGATTGATCCAAGAAGTTGGTTAGGAATAGACTTCAATGCAAAAATCCAATCATTTTGTTGGATACCACTATATCACATGAGCACCAGAGCACATAATATTTGGAACGTACATTCCTTCAACAACTATAAAAAAATTTCCAAAACCGCAAGCAGTAACTATCAACTACAGAGAAATGCGGATAAGAATACCAAAGATGTAGCTTGAATACCAGTTCAGATACCAAACCAACATACCGGATCAAGCATAGACATAGACTTGTAGCCACAACATGGTGACATCAATGACAACAAAAGGTTGTAAAGATAGTCATTCTTCTCTATTCTTCCAATAAATTCTTGTGTTATGTCAAATGAGGGGATGGCTACTGATTCTTCAGCCTTCTCTATTTTAGTGGCATTCTTTTCTTTAGATTATATCTTAGCATTTTCCTTTATCTTCCCTTGCTCCAACTTTCTGTTTCTTTTCGTATAATTTTTTTCTCCTTTTCTTTCTCACCTAAATATTTTGGTTATCCAGGCCATTTTTCATTATGATTTTGATCTTTTATTAACATTCTTATAGGTGTTCCCTGATCTGTATTTATGGTTTTGTTCCTCAAGTTGTAATTGCTTCTATCCCATGCCACAACAACTAATGTAAGGGCCCTTTTATCTTCTTTAGTTGGTGTCCTTAGCTAGAACCATCGCATTACATTATATGCATAAGCAGTATCTTCTTCATCATCCTTCTAATTAGAGAAAAATTCCTATTGACCCACGTTGACATTGTATTTTTTATTACCTACATCATATTTGAATCCTTCTTTAGAAGAGGATTACTCTTCATTAGTTTGATGGGATACCATCCCTAGCATATTTATTGTATGATCATCCCTTTCCTAATCATATGACCATTCATTTTCTTGTAGGGGTTGAGCCACTATACAATATTCTGGTGAATGTGGTAGAATGTATGGTAAACACCATGGACTACTTTCTACCATGTGTGTCCCATGTTTCTTTAGGGGGTTCGGGGTATCCTTACTAAAATTCTATCTCTAAATATTATCCATATACCTCCCATCCTTCCAATTAGTGTTATATGTCATGTCATGTAATATAGTCCTTTCATTTTTATAATAATTATCTTGTCTGATTTGTTGGTTGCTAGGATTTTGTGGGATTATAGCATTATCTCATTTTCTTATCATTCCTGCACCTTTCCTATTGTTCTCAATGTGTATGGAAGCATTTTGAGATTTTGCAAGGGTATTGGGAGCTCTATTTTTTAGTTCATACCTGATCTTAGGGTTGAAATCTCTTAGGTAAATGACCAAGGCCATACCATCTATAGGATTTGATCCAGGAGAAATTTTGTTGCATGTCTTTTGGAACCTTTGGTTGAAATCAATGACTAATTCATTATAATTCTTTTGGATGCCTATTAACTCATGTAAAACAAAATTTTGGTCATAATGGCTTCCATATTATTCCTTGAATTGATCTTTGAAGTTTTCCAAAGAACATATAGAAGCATCTGGTAGGTTCTTATACCTGTCCCTGACATCTTCAATCAGGGACATCATAAATAACTTCATTGAGATATCTTCATATTGTACATTGTAGTCATCCATAACTGCCTCAAAATTTCTTATATGTTCTTCTATTGTGATGGCATGATTTCTAGAAAATTTTAGGATTGCACTTCTTAACTCACCACTTATTCCAGATTAGGATATAACTGACGTCCAGATAAGTCTAGTTGTCTATACCTATTTATATTTACTTGGGTCCTTGCAAGTATGGATTTTGGTTAGGTTGGTTAGGTTGGTATTGTGGTCCTTGTTGATACTGACGGTGAGGTATGTGTTGTTGTACATTCTGGTGAGGGTATACATTGTTGTACACATTTTTTTGAGATATATGATGTTGGTGAGGTGGGACATGCTGCTGACTAGGAGGTGGATATGTGTTAACCATGTGTTGAGAAGTGGTTTGAGAATTTTGTAATTGTGAAGTTTGTGATGGAATGTTCTATTGCATATAGTTTGTACCGCTTGAATTTCCCATTGCACTATGAGGTGTCTTTGGAACCTTAGGGATGCCTATATTCTGGTGTGACTCATATACATTACTTGTACTAACATTCCCACCCTGCTTATGGGGGGCATGTATTTTGAGTTACTTGTTGTACTTCAAGATTCCATTTGTTGTAACTCTTGTTTTGCTCGTTCTTCTTCTTCCTTGATTCTAGAAAACCTAAGCTTTTCATGTATTTTTTCTATGTTTTGTAATACCTCCTCAGCAATCTATGTGTCCTCTTGTGGATTTTCATGAGTTTCTATAGATACCATCTGCTCCATGGGTTCATATTGGACATCTTTACTGTGTTGAAGAGACATTCTATAATCATATTTTCTTTGGTTTAGTATCCTTTCTTCTTCTACGTGGGTAGTAAACTCACTCATTTTTTGAGGGTCAACTCTAAAATGGAGAAAATTATCACTCAAGTTGTTTTTCTTAGGTTGGATATGAAGATGTCTTGACTAAAATTCATCATTATGAAATTTTGATTCATGCAAAGGAGTGAACCTATTGTGCACTATGAATGGTTGTTCTCTTATATCTTGATCACTATGGCTATTATTTTGTGTGACCTTTGGTTGACTTGATGTTGTTCCACCCCTATTGGTCGTAACCTTTAGAGGAGGTGACGCCTTTTTTTTTTCCATTTACCATTGATTTTATTTGGACTTACCTTATGCAAAGATCTTCTACCATCCATTTTAGGTGATATTGTAATTCTTTGATGCCTAAGATCCAATCTTTCTGATCTGATATTCAATTTATCACTCATGCAATAATCTTAAAGATTTGATATAATCACCAATCACCTTTTCAATAGTGAGAAAATGATACATATTTAATGAAATTATTCTTGGTTTATCCCTAGTGGAATCCCTTACATAGTTTCAAAAAGGTGTAATTACACAAATGTGAAATCTAATGACTCTATAATGGAATGGTTTGGCCTCAGAGTTGACTAGGCTAATCCCGAGTAGAGTTTCCAATCTATTAGTTCCTAAAAACATAGGTTGTAAACCCTAAGAGGATTCCAAGATCTATGGCAAGGCTTACAATGTTTTTGGCTAACAAACAAAGTCAACCAATGTGGTTGAGAACTTCCTGCACTTCATTCTCTTCTAAACCTAGGCAGGTGAACCTTAATAATGAGGTATATTTAAAGATATTGTGTAATCTCTACCTTGGGCAATCTATCCACAATGACATGTAAAGGTGAAATAGATGCAAAGCTAATAATTGATCCTACTACAAATTTTTGAAAGTGTAAATGAGTTTTCTATAAAGTGTTATTTTGAAATGATCAATGCCTATTCCTATTGGGTAAATGGAGTTGGGATGTATAAGATATGCGGATCCTCTCCCTTGGCGTAACTCTAATTGCTCGACACTTCTGGATGTTTATACTTTGTATAAAGGTGCAAGTTTTTCAATTATTTGGGCTCTTCTTATTGATCCTAGTTCTATCTCCCTAAGTTACTATGATGTTTGAAAGGACTTTTAATTTTGATGTGAAGGAAACCAGTTAAGATAATCAATTCAAAAAGGACTTTAATTTTGGACAGAAACCTATTAAAAATGAACTCTTAAAAGGATTGTAATTCTCTTCTAATACAAACCAATCAATGGAATCACACAAGCGTAGAAAATGTGTCTTGGCAAGTTAAATATATATTGATATACCTAATTTGAATAACAGAGAAAGACCACTCTAGAGATAGCCAAAACACATATAATAATTAACACTAACAGAATAGTTGAACACTAGAAATTGGGCCACCAATTCAAATTTTCTCCTCCACTATATTGCTTCAAAGGATATTACAATTCATACTAGAAGTATTTTATGCTTATTGTAATATGATTATATGCTAATAAATATGATTATATCAAAACTTGGCCTTGTTTTCCCTTATATACATGAAGCAACAAGCTTTAGGCCATTACAAAAAGTGGTGTCATTTCATTTATGTTTGCTAAAACCCTAAAAAATGTAATTAGCAATAAATAAGAGATGACTAAGGGAGTTCACAACAATTTATGGCACACTACAGCCCATTAATCTTCATTAGGTACCCGTGATCACTAAAGATCTATTCAATTTCCATGCTCCATGATAATGCATTTGATGTTGAGTAACTCTGATGAATTATATTCCTTACGTTGCTTGAACAATAAACATATTAACCTTGGATAGGTTCTCGATGTATTTTATCTTAGCATATGTATTAGAATTGGTGATGATATCCTTCATAACAAATTCTAGAGTGAAAATCTATTCTAACTACATATGTGTATTTTTTATCACCATCACTTCATCATTCACCTTGTCAAGGGCCACTAGTAAATACTGGGCTAGTTCATCCTTCCACATAATTTGTTCCTTTAGCTCTCCCTCATCATCAAATAAATCAAGTAGAGCCATATTCAAGGGTTGGTCAAAATCACTAAGTTCTTGTGTCAGCACAATGTGATACTTCTCATGCATATGAATTAGTTCCTTATAATATTTTAACACTTTTTCATCAATGTTTTCCTTCGTTGCTATCTCTTCTTTTGTCTCCATCATTCTTAGGTGTAGCCTTTTAAGTTCTTGATAAGAAGCATGTGTTTTGTTGTGGATTTCCCACACCCTGTTAGCTTTCCTGAGCATCTTTTCAAATCTTTTATTTATTAATTTTGAGGCCATGTCAAACTTGGAAATCTTCATCTTCCTTTGTAATTCATCATATTTCTTTTGGGATATTTCATTTTTACACTTCCAATACATGGTTTTCGACATAGCTTCTAGTACTTTATTCTTACATTCCACCAATGGAGAGTAGATCCCTAGGGAAGAAGGTAATTTATCCATATATTTGACCACTTCTTGCCACAACCTCTCATTCTCAGAAATGTACTTCTTGTTATCTTTCACAAATTTTTCAATTTGTACCTTGGTAAATTTTGCAACATTGATATTCAAGTCAGAATTCTCCATGGGATTAGTGTCTCCCACTCTCTATTCAAGAAGAAGGATGAATACTTGACCCGGGTCACTGATAATAGCATACCTTTTCTCTAGTGGTTACAATGCCCAAATTAGAAGAGTGGAATTATCAGGGTTGTATCCAGAACCAGTATAGATATTTTCACTTGCTTCAGTGGTCAATTGCAAATATTTGTCTTGTCTTCTCCTAAAACTATCAAATGCAATGGCAGAGTTGATATCACATCCTGGTATGAGCATAACTCTAGCCTCCTACAAGAACTCTCGCCCCTTTTCTAGAGTAATTTTCTCCATCTCTTGATCCAATTCTCTTTGCAACTCATCTAAGACCTTAGCTTCTTTGTTAGGAGGTATTTATTTCATTATTTCTCTTATCATCTTACCCTTGTATTCAACAAATGCTTTGAACTTGAAAGACTTGAAAAAATCATCATCTAAAGTAAACTTTTGACTTGCACTATTCTTGACATCATTAGAGAGTTGATTAAATGCTTCAAATACAACACTCCTTTCAAGTGGAGGTTCATACAAGTTCTCAATAATAGGTTCATTTGTCTACACAAATTCAACTGTATCCTCAATATCTTCCTCACTTTCCATATGTGTATCAACAAAAAAACTAATGTCTGAAGTGGGTTGTGGTGATATGTGACAAAAAGGTGTCACATCCTCAACTTGTGTCACTGCAACATCTCTTCTTTTGAATGCTAAAGAAGGTACATCTTTGGTTAGTTCATTTTTATGTTGAAGCATCATGTCCACTCTCTCCATAGGGTCTTCAATCTCATGAAAGGCCCCAATGTATAGTGTATTGTGACTCCTTTTCCATGCTTCAACAATCATTATCCTGTTATACATATCCCTTCTTCTTGATGCATGGAATTTGTCAGTGTTCCTAATTAAATCATCATCTACAAAGAGCTCATGTTTATACCCTTTCAATTTCTATTTCAACTTAGCATTTTTAATGAAATGCTTAGGGTCAAACCATTTTATTTCATTTCCTTTGGGTAGATTGTAGTGATCCAATTTATCATCAATATCTTCATGTCCTTTATCTGAGCTGGTCATGCTCCTTCTAGTTCTTTGCATCTACACTCACCATTGAATTCCTAGTTTCTTTCCTCCTTAGGTGCAAGAGAATTCATCCAACTAGAGTTAAGTATATTTTCTATCTGTAACTTTCTTGGCTCTATTTCATAAATGTCGAATGATGCCAACTTTCCTATCACTACTGCTATTTTGAATATCAATCATTGATTTGCTTTCCATCGCCACCAATTTCTATTTTTTGAGATATCACTTGTCTTATCACCTTAAGTGAGTTTAATGCTTTCGCTACATTAAAATTACTAATTTCATACCCCTATCGATATTCATCGCTTTCCCTGATAAATGCTAGGTTTTTCAATCTTTTGGGACTTCGGAGGTACCTCCCATGACTTCATACCGATATCATCATGTCTACTCGAAACTCTCTTTGTAAGTGATTTCTTTGATATTCCTTTATGTTCACAAATTCATGAATAAATGTCATCGCTTTATTGGGATGATTGGTATCCTTATTCCTCTGAAATTCATTCTTCCTTCCAATGGAATTTTCAGTTCAATTGCTCACTTCTTGCTTTTTAGGGCTATCGAAGGGATCAATTCTTGACTTTTTATGATATAGATCTCTCTCATCGATACTTCTCCTAGTTGATAAGTTGTTTTTTGGTTTTGGAGGTGATTAGGAACCAGTTACTCTAATGTTTTAGATCCTTTTCTTCTTTCTTCTATCCACTTTCATTATGAAGACCATCGATTTGTCAAAGAGACAACTCTCCTTTTCTTGTCGATATACATTTTTTTTTCTATAAATTCTTCCCCTTTTCACTATATCAACGGGATTTATAAAGTACTTACTCCAACATTCCAAAGTCTCTTTGATTTTTAATTCCTAGTGTTGTTCCTTCAATATTCTATTATCATCTTGACGTATCACTAAATCATGTTTGACAGGGAAATCTAATGTGTATTTACACATTAAAACATTTTACTCCTTGATAATCATTGTATTGAGTTATTGAAGAGACCCGAAATGTTACTCTTTGATGTATCAAGGTGTGTCTGATAAGATCTTGATCGGATTGTCAGGGGAACACAAAATTATGTCTCCTCAACATGGTATACTCTCTCTAAGAAATTTTATGTTGTTTTTCTTCATTGCTTCTTCTAAGAGACCTCGAAGTGAGTACTACTAATGTGATGTAGTTTGGGTGACATGGATTACCTTTTTCATGGGTATGATGAGGAAATTTTATTAATGTGATGGTATGGAGAGTGGGTAGATGAAATGTTGTGAAATTAAAATGATAGGTTGGGGAATAGAGTATTTAATGAAATAAATTTTAGGGAAAATTTTAAGGCTGATTTTTCCAATCCTAACATATCTTTCTGTGGTGAAGGAAACTCTTACCCAACTGTAACTTGTCATAGTATTTGAAAATTGGTACCTAGTCATGGGGAAGGTTGCTTGGCATCAAACCTAGCCAAGGTCTATTGTTGGGAATGGAATAGATTAGATACGAGGACATGAAAAGTCTTGTTAATTGTAAAGAAAACAAGCAAGTTGTGAATCTTGTCACTGATAAGCTACACCCAATCTAAAAATTGATTCCCTGATAGCACAATTTGGATGAAGACATACATCCAATCTTGAAACCCATGAGTGTCTTCATTTCCCTTGAGTCTATACAATAGCATAATGACATTTGATATTTCCTTAATGAAGTTATTCTTGTGCAAGTTTCATGGCAACTAGGATTTTCCTCTCCTAGGTTTTTCTAACCAATTCTTTTCCATCTCATTACAGTAGAATCCCTTCTTAGTTGAGAACTCAATCTATGAGTTAGTGAAATCTAGATCTTATAAATTTTCCCTTTCATGGATTCTCAAACATGAGGCAAAGGTGGTTCTTTGAATTTATCGACCAACCTCATATCTTTTGTTCTAATTTCACAAACCTGAGAATCATAATCCTTGATATATTCAAGGACCAATTTTGGGCACTGAATTGCTATGGGGAATGTGGTTGCCTCAACTAATCCACTATTGATAACTTGTTGTGTGGCGGGTGGTGGATTTGGTTTACTAAATTTTTTCCCTAAACTCATCCAAATTCACCTACCCTAGTTTAGTATCCCATATCTCAGGCATGGAACAAGTTAACCTGAAAATGTATTCATAACCCTAAAATTTGTACCTTGTTGTGTCTTGGACATTAGGGTTTGTATTTAATTGCATTGGAATAGATGGTAATGCTAAAAATCCTTGGAATTCAAATTGAAATTGGAAAAGGCTACTAAACCAAGTAGGGAAAGAAATACCTCAAACATCTATGGAATCCAAGAATCAATGTCTTCACTAACATGCTCTCCTTCTTTCATTTTTCCTAGTATCACAGCTGAATTATGCTCTTCTCAGCTAGCTTAAATTTCCTTTTATCTCTGTAATAAGTGCATAAGTAGATATGAATTTAATGGTACCCCCTTGTCATTTTTGCACATGTAAAACTTTACATCATCACCTCGTTATAAATACCTTTTGAAAATTTGAAAGGAAACAACTAACTTATCATTGAAAAATGTAGTTCACATAACTTTGGAAAACTCTGCCATGAGTTCTATAACTAATGAGAAACACTTCCCATACTTTAATACTCAGTTCATGACATATTCAAAACCTCCATCATATTCTTGGTAGCAAAAGAAATATTTTGGATAACTTGGTAAAACACCAGCAACTTATTACATATAAACTCTAAGAGATGCTGAAATAACTTGGGAGATGACTAAAGTGGAACATACAAAATTTCACATAACTTCAAAAAACACCACCACACAAAAAACAAAACAATGCAAGTAAAGAATACCATTGTCACAGGGAATGAGAAAGTTTTAACAACTTGAGCGATTACCAACATAGTTATGATAACTGATTGAAATGTTGCCAACATGAGACTTAACCAAAAATTTGGGTAGAAAGAAAATTTTTGAGGGATGAACAAAAGTGTGGTAACAAACGCTTAGGTGAGTCAACCTTAATGGATATTTGGTTATTTTCATTATGACTGAGGATGGGGTGAATTAGAATGAAATGAACTTTTAGGAGATAAATGAAAAATACTAAACGAATGTAATTATGCAATTTAAAACATGAATCAGGAATTTAAAATGAAATGCACTTTTGGGAGATAAATGAAAAATACTAAACGAATCTAATTATGCAATCTAATAGAATCCACAAACTTTCGGTAGATCTGAGATGAGTATGAATTTATGTGCCTATCACCAAAAGTAGTTGTTTAGTGTCCTCTTGGGATAGATTTTCCCTAAGGTGAATGAGTCTTTGTAGGGATTTTCTTTTCAACTTCTAGGGCCCTTTGGAGATGGATATGAGCTTCTATTTTCCCTAGGTTTCATTGTCAAAAAGTTGGAAATAAATTCAAGATTTGAGTTCCTGTGGCTTGACGACAATATTGATAACTTTGAAAATTTGAAAAATTTCACTTTTGATCACTCTTGAATCCTTCTTCACTCGCAAATCTACAAACACACAAAGAGGAGAAAAATATTTATTTTTTGTGAATAGGGGTTTTCCTTGGTCAAACCCCATTTTGGTAATTAAACCTTGAAATGAAATAGAACATGAATGGAATGAATGGTGAATGAACACTAGTTTGTTTCAACTCACCAAACCCTTGAATGGAGATCATTAGAAGAATAAAGTATAACACATCTCTCTAAGGTCTTGATCTTGCATGAAATGGCTTGATTGGATGTTGATATTGATGCTTGAATTATTGAAACCTACATCACAATTTTAGCTCCAAAAAAATGCATGAGCACACATAAATCTTGACATCATGATAGGATCTTAAATTTTGTTGTAGATGACTAATAAATCTTCTCTTCAATGCTCTTGACAATAATATTTTCTCATATGAAAGTTTCCCTTGTTCTATAGGTTTTGAATTGATAAAAAGACTAGGTATTTATAGGTATTTTTCTAATTTCTCAAAAATTAAACTTCAAAAGCTGACAATTGCAAATTGAATTTGAATCATAAAAATTCCACTAGAAACATATTAATAAATTGGGGTCCCAAACTTAAGGAGGACCTAAATCCAGGACACTCCAATTCTAAGGAAATTTATTTAATGTTTTCAATTGTCAAGTTTCCCTTTGGAAAAATGGGATTAGTTAGGCTTTTAAATACATAATTGGGTCAATTAGAGGCTTAATTAAGTCCAATTTAATTAAGGGACCCAAACATAGTGTGAAAATGTAAAGGTGTATTTTTTTCTACACTACACCCCCAAATAATAATTCTCCAAATTGTGTGGAAGGAATCCCTAGTAGAGAGAAAACATAACCCAACACTCTTGAAAATATTTCATCTATTCTTAGACCTCCTCATGAGACATAAGCACACTTATTATGTTAAATTGAAATCAATAAACATGAACTAAAAAAAAAAAAATTATATATTGAAAAATCTTATTGCAATTAGTTCACATCAAAGAGCCCTTGCCACATCATTGAAATCTATTATTTATCAAATACATTCCATTAGTGGTCAAATAAATGGATATTATAATCATAGGGAGAACACACAACAATTATACTCTACAATCATTTTATAAATAACTAAAAGAGAAAACAAAATTATTTAAGTGTATCGTTTGTTGATTCAAGAAGTAATGCATTCTTGCATAGAAGCTGCAAGAGATTCTCTATTCATTGGTGCATGTTGATGGTCCAAATGACACAATACAATACAATTGAAATAATTTATCTAGCCTCTCTTGGAAAGATAATAGGTTCGGGATATGTCATCTCTAATGTCTCTATAGTTGGGTCACAATGTGTTGGTTGTACTCAATTGTTGATGAGGATGGTTTGCTTAAGGGGTCTTTATGGTTCATTAAATCTAGAAGCATACTTATTATTTATTGAGATTTATATTATATCCTTTTTTATTTTCTAATTTATAGTTTAACCTACTCTACCCAATTTCAAAGAAAAGTTAAAATATTAGGGTAACACGAATGAATTAAGTGACAAAATGGGTCAAAATATTAGGATAACAAGGAAAAAGTGAATTAAATAAAAAAATGGTTCCTTCTTAATAATTTCAAACTTCATGTGATAATACCTGCAAAATAGTACTCCATCCCACTTTAATGAGATCAAAATTTATTCAATTTCAAGAAAAGTGGATGCCATCTTCTATGAATTTTAAAATTAACAAGAACTAACATTAATCAAATCACTATATTGCACACACAAATTTAATGATAATTAATTTTCAAGGAATAAACATATTTCAACATGTATATATGTTCTTAAATTTTCCACAAATTTTAATAGATAAAGAATAATATAAAACACTCTACCATTCATATACAAGAAACAAATGAGCAAAGGGAGATAGTTATTACTTTATAAAAAAAAATTACACCAAATCTTGATTTCTTTCTTCAAAATTTATTTCTCAAAATACTATGGAAATTAACTAAATATTGTCTCAATACCAAAATTCAATATCAAAAGGGACAAGCCATTTACAATATTCAACAATTCCTTTTATAAGGAAAATAAGAGGCTACTCATTCAACCTAATATGAAATTAATATCTACAAAAATAGTATGCAACTAGTTCTATCTACTAAAAATAAACATCTAAATACCAACTAACACATGCATGCATTTGCATTTATTTGCATGACCTAAGAACTAATTCTAAACTACAAATAAATTGCATGAAAGGATAGAGTACACTTTATTTGAGTGAGACCCACTTTGAGAAATTGTTTATTACAAAGCATTGATTAAATAATTACACAATAATTGTCCATCAAACTAATTTCCAGTTTGACTTGGCACCAAAACCCATTTAAATTCAAAATTGAAGACCTCCACCCTACTCTGCATCAAATTGGTATCAGAGCATAGGTTTATGTCATTGAAGGGAAAAGGTTGAAATTTTAAGAAGGAAAGATGCCTCCTAAAAAGAACTTTACATCCAGAGAAGTTAGAGAATTGAAAGAGAAGCATGCCAAGGAGTTAAGAAAAATGAAGGAGTCTCAAGAAGTTGTCCTAGATAGACTTGCAGCATTGGAGTCAAATCAAAAGAGTGGTGTGGTCATTGGAGACCAAAGTGGTGAAGATGAAGAGGAAGAGGGTGAGAATGAAAACCCTCAAGGAGGAGTCCAAGGTGATGATGAATTGGACCCTAATGAGTTGAGAATGGTTAAGTTGTTAAAGGTTGTCAAGGGAGATACTCCTAAGCTGAATATGGAATTGCCCATGTATGGTGGGAAGATGGATAGTGAAGAGGTGTTATATTGGGTTGATGCACTAGATAATTATTTTGAATACAAGGAGGTAGTAGATGAACAAAAGGTGAAATTTTCTAAAACAAAGTTGAAAGGCCCTACCCTAACTTGGTGGAATTATGTGTAGGAAGAGAGAGTGAAGAAGGACAAAGAAAAAATTAATTCATGGGATAAGATGGTGTCTAAAGTCAAGGGTCAATTTATGCTCGGTGACTATGCAATTCTGACATTTAAAAAGCTTCAAAATTTCAAAAAAAAGGAGATGGATGTCATGGCTTACAAAAAGGAGTTTCATAAGTTAATCCTTAGAGCAAGTCATGTTGAGGATGAGGTTGAAAAGGTAGCAAGGTACCTAAATGGATTGAGGTTCCAAATACAAAATGAAATGAGTCTTACCACCCCTAGAATGGTGGAAGAATGTTTCCAATTGGTTGTTAAGGCAGAAGAAAAGATAAAAGGAGACAAGAGAAGCAAGGAAGAGGTAGAGGAAATAACTTCAAGGGTAGAGGATCCTTTGGAGGAAGAGGACAATCTCAAAAAGCACAAGGTGAGTCAAGTGGGAATAGAGATCAAAGCTCAAAATTAAGAGGTGGTTTCAAAGGTAGGAGGTCAAATAGTAGGGGTAGATTTGGAGGACAAGGTAGAGGATCAAGAACATTTTTAGGAATATTCTATCAATGTAATCAATTTGGCCATAAAGCATGGAAGTGCCTAGATAAACAACCTTCTACATCACATGGTGGTGAAAGGAAAACACAATTGGTGCAAGAGGAAGATTGTGAGAGTGTCAACTCTCCTTCTCAGAATGTTGCTCCAGAAGTTGGAGAAAATATGATGATGAGAAGAACATGCTCAAAGTCCCTATGGTGAAGGATCCTCCACAAAGGAAATCCTTGTTTAGGACAACCTGCAAATCTCAAGGTAAGGTGTGTAAAGTTTTTGTTGCTTTTGGTTCCACAAATAATTTGGTTTCCTTAGAGATGGTTGAAAAGTTAAAGATGAAAAGAATCCCACACCCACTCCTTACAAGGTTTCCTGGTTGAATAAGGGTCAACAAGTCCTAGTTAATGAGCAAACATGGGTTGAATTCAATATTGGAGGGTATAAAGACAATATATTGTGTGACATCATC
Organism: Sequoia sempervirens; assembly: GCA_007258455.2. Classification (NCBI taxonomy): domain Eukaryota; kingdom Viridiplantae; phylum Streptophyta; class Pinopsida; order Cupressales; family Cupressaceae; genus Sequoia; species Sequoia sempervirens. The sequence goes on from VDFB02105785.1 coordinate 267,069,039, forward strand.
CCAATGGATGTTTTTCATCTATTGTTAGGAAGACCCTAGTAGTATGAAAGAAAAGAAAAACATGATGGATAGAAAAATACCTATGTGATTGAAAAAGATGGGGTTTAATTTACACTTACTCCTTTGCAACATGAAAACCTAGATACACAATCAAGTGTTATGTTAGTTGGGGAAAAATAATTCTTAAAAAACATGAAAGAAGAAGGTGGATAGGGGTATGCAATTATAATCAGACCTAAATTTTCCCTGACAGCAACAAAGCTTGAAGATGTCCCTAAATAAGTACAAACCTTGTTGAACAAGTACCAAGACATTGTTGTAGATGAGCTCCCTAGTTCTTTTCCACCAATAAGGGATTTGAGCCACCATATAGACTTCATACTAGGAGAAAACCTACCCAATAAAGCTGCATACAAGATGACTCCTCAACAAAATGAAGAGATTACAAAACAAATTCAAGAATTGTTTGGAGAAATCCTTATAAGAGAAAGCTTAAATCCATGTGTTGTCCCCACTATTTTGGAACCTAAAAAAGGAGGAGATTAGAGAGTGTGCACTGACTTAAGGGAAATTAATAAGATCACTATAAGGTATAGGTTGCCAATACCAAGAATGGAAGATTTGATGAATTTTTTAGGAGGGGCTTGTTACTTTTCAAAGATTGACCTCAAAAGTGTTTACCACCAAATTAGAATAAGAGAGGGGGATGAGTGGAAGACTGCCTTCAAAACTAATGAGGGGTTGTATGAATGGATGGTAATGCCATTTGGGCTTTCAAATGCACCAATCACTTTTATGAGAATAATGAATGAAGTTTTGAAACCTTGCATAGGCAAGTTTGTAGTTGTCTACTTGGATGATATTCTTGTGTTTAGTAAGAATAAAGAGGAACACTTGCAGCATTTGGACATGGTGTTGAAGAGGCTGAATGAAGAAAAGTTGATGATGAATTTGAAGAAGTGTGAATTTATGAAAGAGGAGTTGGTATATCTTGGTTTTGTGATTTCAAAAGGCACTTTGAAGATGGACCCCATCAAGGTAGAAACAATTCTCAATTGGCCTACTCCAACTTTAGTCAGTGAGGTAAGAAGTTTCTACAACCTAGCTAGCTTTTACAGAAAATTTGTGAAGAATTTCAGTCATGTTTTCTCCCCAATCATTGATACAATCAAAGGGGATAAAAGGAAAAGGTTTGTATGGTTTGATGAGGTAGAAAAAGGCTTTCAATATCTGAAACAAAGAATAGCACAACAACCCATCTTAGCATTGCCTGATTTCAATAAGGTGTTCACAATTGAATGTGATGCAAGTGGGTATGCAATTGGAGAATTATTGAGTTAAGAGGGTAGACCTGTAGCATTTTTCAATGAGAAGCTCAATGAGGCAAATAAGAAGTATTCTTCTTCTGACTTGGAATTGTATGCCATGGTTCAATCAATTAAAAGGTGGAGACACTATCTCCTTCCTAAATATTTTATTATTTTTACTGACAATCATGCTTTGAGTTTCTTAAAAAACCAAGAAAAACTCAACCATAGACATGTGAAGTGGTTGGAGTACCTCCAAAGCTTCACCTGTACAATCAAACATAGAAAGGGAAATTCAAACAAGGTTGCATGCTTTGAGCAAAAGACAAATGTTGTTTCAAGAAATTCAACTCCAAAGTGTAGGTATTGATGCTTTGAAAGGTATGTATGAAGGACACGATGATTTCAAGGATGTTTATGTTGTTTATAATCAATTTAATGGCACTTTCCATGAAGAATATTTTGATTTCTTGATACAAGATGGATTATTGTTTAAGGGTACTCAGTTGTGTATTCCTAAATACTCTATGAGGACTTATCTAATTAAAGAGAAGCATTGTGGCAGCTTAGGGGATCACTTTGGTGTGGAAAAAACCTTGGACTAGGTAAGAAGGTATTATCATTGGACAAAGATGCAAAGCGATATCAGAAAGTTTATGGAAAATTGTATTGTTTGTCAAAGGGCCAAGGGTTGTAGTACAAATGTAGGTCTTTACCAGCCATTTCCAATCCCAAATAGGCCATGGGAATCCATTAGCATAGAATTTGTGTTGGGGTTGCCTAGAACTCAGAGAGGCTTTGATAGTGTATTTTTTGTTGTTGACCAGTTTAGAAAAATGGCTCATTTTATACCCTGTAAATGCAAAAATGATGCTTCACACATTGTTGGGTTGTTTTTCAAGGAGGTGGTCAGGATTCATGGCTTACCATTGACAATTTTTTCTGATAGGGACAATAAGTTTGTGGGTCACTTTTGGAGAACCCTTCAGAAGAAGTTGGGAACAAACTTGACCTTTAGCTCTGCCTATCATCCACAAACAGATGGGCAGACTAAAGTTGTTAATAGGAGCCTTGGAAATCTTCTCAAATGTTTGAAAAAAGAGCATTTGCAACAATGGGATCTCATTCTTCCCCAAGTTAATTTTTCATATAATGGATTTGCCAATAGAAGTGTTGGAAAGAGCCCATTTGAGATTGTGTATGGAATGAAGCCAAGGGGAGTGTTTGAACTCAGAGATTTGAGTGGTATGGAGAGGAGTGCTAAAGGAGAAGAATTTTTAGTGGTCATGAAGGACATACATCAACAAGTTAAGGAAAACCTTCAAAAGAGTGTGGAAAAGTACAAGCAACATGCAGATTTAAAGAAGAGAGATGTTCAGTTCAAAGTGGGAGACTTAGTATTGGCTCATTCGAGGAAAGAAAGGATACCAAAAAGGAAGTACACAAAGTTGTAGATGAATAATATTGGGCCATATAGGGTGGTCCACAAATTTGGAGCAAATTCCTATGAGATAGAATTCCCTCCTAGAGTGGCTATCTCTCAAATTTGTAATGTTTGTAACCTTTATTCTTTTAAAGGATTTGTGATTGCAGGTGAAGATGCATGTACATCAAAAGTTTCAAATGAAGATTGGGTCAAGGACTTACCACCAAGTCAGCTATTGAAGCTTGAAATAATTTTGGACATAAAGGAAGCAAAAAGGACAACTCATAAGGTGTACAATGAGTACCTAGTGAAGTGACAAGGCCTTCCAATGGAGGATGCCACCTAGATGATAGAAGAAGACATCAAGAAACATAGTACCACAATGCAAGATCTAATCTCAAGTGAATCTTGAGATTTTGTTCTCCCCGAGTGTATGGTGTAGGGGCACCTAGATTTAATCTTGTAAAAGGGTGTAGTTGTAATGTTTTTGTGTTGTTGATTCCAATTTTGATGTAATAAGGTCTACTTAGACCAGGGGTATTGTTTTTATGTCATATGGGGTTGATTGTGTAAAAGTTGTCATATTTTGTAATGTTGCAAATGTTGCATCAACAACTTAGCACTTTTTTGTTGTTTTTGGAAGTTGAATGGTCACATATTCAAAAAATAGTTTGAGGCCATTAGTTTTTGGTTGGAAAGATATAAATATTGCCTTGTGTGGTCGAGGTAACTCTCTGGTGTGATTTGGAGTTTGTACAACTTTGTACTGTGTAAATGAGATAAAGTGTATTGGAATCGATGTTGGGATGAGTTAGCTTTTTTTTGGTCTTGATTTGATCTTATTTCATAGAGTTTGAAGAAAGTTAGAGGCAATTTGGTGACAACAACTAGAAAACCCTAGGTTTGAGGGTTTGAGAACAAAAATATGAAGTAGGGCACCATTCCACTGGTGAAAAATTCTATAAATTGGTGGAATGGGATTAGTTAAGTTTCTTTTCATGTTGGTAGGGTTTGTAGATGTAGGGAATGGAGGTAGGGAAGTGTTTGATCGAGCCCTAGCCTAATATCTCAATGTATTAGGCTTCAGAGTAGAGGTTAGAAGTAGGGTTTTGATAATTGATGAACTTGTGGATGTTTTTGTTGATAAAATTTGGTGATTTAGACCCCATGTGACTTGAGGAAAGTCCTAGAATGGAGTTTGGTGGTTTGGAGGAACAATTTCACAAAGTTGCTTTGTAAAATAGGGCTAATTTGACCTAGTTGTTGCATAGTAGTCAATTTTAGAGGGTGTTGTTACAAAACAAACATATCCCCAAAATTGATATGTTACAAAAGGGAATAAAGGGTATAAAAAATGGTGATTCCTTTGTGGGTTTGAAATCTTCTTTGAAATATATGATCAAAAATCATTGTTTGGAGTGCTACATGGAACTTTGAAGGAATTGTGAACAAAACACCAAGTTAGGGTTTCCAAGTTTAAAATTTTGTTCAAGTGTGATTGAATTGAATACCTCCACCTTGCTCTGCATCAAAAATCCCAAAATGTCACTTTTTTTGAGCTCTGCTCTTGTATTCCACATATGCATTTGAGCACTTATTCAATCTTTCAAGTTTCAAACCTTTTAGATGATCCAACTTGAACTTTGAATCCTCACATACCTTGGTATAAAATTCAATTTTGTTATTCATTTCATGTATATCCTTATCCAAACCATTGAACTTGGTTTTTACTTCCATTAGTTGGTCTACACAATGCCTATTTTCTTTTTTATGCATTTCTTATATCTTATTTTTGAATACACGCACCTCAATTGTTGATCTTATGGTGTGATTTTTTCATATTCACCATATCTAGTTTGATTATATGTTCAATAGAATTTTCAAAAACCATCTCTTACCCTATACATCTTTGTCATGTTCCTCAAAAATGTTTTATTTAAACCATATCAATAAATCTTGTTTGAAAGTTATAAACTTAATAGTGCTCCCAACAAAACCTTTTTCACTTGATTGTAAAATATTATATTGTTTGTTAGTACCTTAAAAGGAACCTTATTAATTCCATGGAGTATGGGAAAAGCATGCTCATACATATCATCTTCAGTTATGAACAAGTACAAAAATTTCTCTGTTATCTAGTTCAGATGGGATATTTGCTAATAAAATTTACAACCAAACCTTATTTGTGTACAAGCTTATCCACCTCACTCTCCTTCATCAAAATTGGACTATCTACAAAAGAACTTGGGATTGAAGTTATCACAGTTGTCAATTCACAAAACTTTTGTAGTGGTTGTAGTTGTTCTTTCAACTCTTTCTTTGTGGATTGATATTTTTCATTCACAATTTTAGTGTTTCTACAGTTGCATCTAGTATAATTACTTCCTATCCTCTCGAATATTTTCCCAAGTTGACTTGTATTACCTACAAATCCAGAGGATTCATATTAGAAGCATCTTTATTATCCATAGGGGTTGCAATCTCTACAATTATTTCCCTATTTTGGTTCAATCCTTATAGTTGATAATATCTATGTATTCATTTGAGTTTATTTATTGCTAATCATATCTTGAACTATTTCCAAGTTTAGGCATTAGACTTGTGCTATTCTTTTCCTAGCTACAAAATATAACTTGAGCCAAGTTTTACTAGTAGGAACATTTTTTACTATTGAATTTGTGATACCTTGTTGCTATGGTGATAGAGGAGAGATTGAGGGAGGCTGCACAAAACCTTGTTATTTTGGACAAGGAGGAGGAGAGGGTGTTAAGGAATGGTGATGAGTGTTATGCCCAGCATACATGCCCCAAATTTTTCTTGGAAAATTTGGGGACCCCCTTTTGTTTTTCTTCGTTTCATGGTTTGTTTTGTCGTGGTCATGTTTTGTCGTTCTTATTTCCATCCTTTCTCATGCCTTGTTAATTTTCTTTGTCTTTGTCAGATTTGAGTATTGGACCAGAACTAGAACAAGGAACCTTTCCAAGGTTCATGTTCTTGGTTTTGTCCTGACCTAAGTTCCCCACTTTTCCTTCGAGTGTTGTTCGGGTTCACGCCCCTTGTCTAGTCCTGATCCTGACCCTTGTCTCTTCGTCGTTGTCTTTTTGTGTTATTGTCTCATTTCTTTTCCACTCTTCATTTCCATTCATGTTCACCCTTGCTTCGTCTTTTCGTCTGGCCATCTCTCTGGTTCAATTCTCGTGTCTTTTGTTTCTCATTTTCGTGTAATTCATTTTGGTTGTTTTTGTTTCCTCATTCTCGTCCTGCATCCATTTTTTGGTTTTCATTTGGTTTCCTTCATTTCTTCATCTTTGGTTTTGCTTTGTTGGTTTGGTTTTCCTATTCTTGCCTTTGAGTCCCACAAAATAAAAAATAATGCAAAATAAATAAATAAATATTTTATTTTAAAAGATTTAAAATATTTAAAGTTAGAAAATAAATAAATTAAATTTGAAATTAAATTGATTTTAAAGTTTTAAAATTTTAAATATTCATAAATAAAATCTTTTAAATTCAAATTTAAAAGATTGAAATACAAACAAATCAAAAACTTAGAAATAAATAAATAATTAATTAATTAAAAGTTTTAAATAAACACATTAGAAATAAATTTATTTTAAAATTTAAATAATATAAATCTTTTTATGATTTTAAAAGATTTATAAAGTTTAAATTAAAAGTAAATAAATAAATAAAGTTTTAAAATGTTTGATAAATAAATCTTTTTATTTAAAAATATTTTAAAATCTTTGAAAATCTAAAATACATAAAAATTAAAAAATTAAAAAAAAATGTATAAAAATGTAAAACATTTATGAAAGAAAAGAAAATTTCTTCAAGTGGGAAAATTTTTCATGTCTCCCCCATAGCCTGATTGCGAAATCTGCACTCAACGAAGAAATAAAATAATAATTTAAAATTCCTATTACGGGTTCAGAAAACATTGAGGGAAATAAAATAATAGATTTAGGTTCGGAAACAATCTCGCCTCAGAGCCTTTTCAGATCAGGACCCGAGGAGAACCCTAAACCGGGCATAAAGAAAAATATTCCTAGTTCTAACTTCATTCTGCTCTTGCAAGTTCCTAGTTTTGACTTCATTTGGCTCCCACAAGTTCCCCGTTCTAAATTCTATCCACTCCCACAAGTTCCTAGTTCAAAATTGAATCTGACCTTGCATGTTCTTGGGTCTATAATGGTTCTGATCATGCACAACATACAATATGGAAGCATACACATGACATGTGAATTTTTTGTAGAATATATCAAAGAGGCAACCTTATGGAATATTATGATGGTGGAAAAGGCATAAATAGATATGGTAACAAGGTTCTAAAAACACCTCCAAACAAAAGAGTCTGAGTTGCACATGTTGGCATATGGATTCTAGTGTTGTCATTGATGGAAACCTAAGTCATTATTCTAGTCCACATATCAGAACTTGTTCATACTGGTAGGCAGAGTAAAGAACAAATTATTATCGAAAGTGAGAATGAAGAACAGGGTATCCATTTAAAGTTTAGTATGTCGATCTGTATGCTTCACCGGATCATCATTTTGAGTTGTGGATCTTTGGGAAGTTTGTTAAGCATCTATATTATCTTATTGTTAATTTTTGTGTTGTCGCATTAATCGGTGTGTGAGTTAAGAGATCCAATAGGATGATTTTTCTATTTATCTGCTCAAGGTAGCTGACTTGTTGTATGTTGCATGTTGCGGATGTATAAGGAGTAATTGTGTAATTGCTCAAGAATTTTGTTTTGGGTCCCAACTTATTTTTAGTTGACTTTGGTGGGTACGCATCGAATATCAAATATGGATTGAGCTGACAGTTGGAAAATATATTTGTTTTTCTGTTTCAACATGAAGTGATTAAAATCCTTGAAGCGGATATATATATGAGTTTGGGTAATTCATTTTGCGTGTGTGTGGAAGTGTGCAAGTGTGAGTGAAGAGCAGAGTAGATATATGTATGAATATTAGAAGATTAGTGGAGAAAATTTTGCTTGTGCAGAAGAGGTTTTTGAAGCGAATTAAGGCAAAATAAAGTGAAGTGCAGAATCAGACAGAAGGTTTAGAATTTGATCAATGAACTTAACTGGAATTGTAATCAGGTATTTGTAGATGCTATCTCCTCAGTTCAAATTTTTGTTGTAATCCAAATTTATTGTAAGGTAGCGAGCCTTTCTTTCTTTTGAGTAGTGAAATCTAGGCAGTGTGCCTGAATGCATGTGCATTCCTTTTCTTCATACTTTTAATAGCGTATAAATTATGGATTAACCTCCACTATGGTTTTTCCCCTAATAGGGTTTCAATGTAAAAATCTTGGTGTTATGGTGTTTTGATGGTTTCCTTCATGTGCTTGCTTTTGTTTCAATGTTGTCAATGGTTTAAGATCTGGATTACAATTTAAAATTTGTTGAACACTAATTCACCCCCCCCTCTCAGTGTTCCTTGAGTCCAACAATTGGTATCAGAGCATTGGTTCCTCTACAGAAGTTTAACAGCTTGAGGTGGATCTTGGAATGCAATGGACTATGGTGGTATTCAATAGCAGCTTTTGGTGGCACTTGATGATCTTGATCAGTCTAAAGAAGAAGTCATGGAACTAAAAGAAAATCTTAAGGATGCTAAAAAAATCATTCAATCATTGAAAGATAAAATCAATGAGTTAAGAGAAAAGAGGAAGGAACTATGTGATCAGTTGAAGCAAAAAGAAAGTAAATGCTTGGAAGATGTTCATCTAAATCGGACCCTAAAAGAAATAACTAAGGAATGTGAAAAGCTTGCTAGAGACAATGCTACTCTAAAGCATGAGATGGAATATATGGTGATGAAGCTAACTAAGGAGAGTGAAAAAAGAAATAAGAATGAGGACAATATGGCCTACTCCTTAAAAGACAAATATGAAGAATGCAACAAAGTTAATAGTGAATTCATATTGCTGGAGATTGAACTACAACAATCCAGAAATAATGAACAAGAGCTTGAAAGATAGATAGTTATTCTCAGAGATGAAATCAATACTAAAAATGAATACAAGGAGAAGTTTAGGATCAATTCTGCTAAGCTTGATGATTTGACTAAAGGAAAGAAGGATGCAAATGACAAGTGAGGTCTTGGATATGAGAATGGAGAAAGCTCTGGATCTAAACATAAGGATTCTAGACAAATAAATCATATGAAAAAAGGTAGAAGGTATCTGATAAGACAACCTAATGCTCAAAAGTTTAATGGTCACTACTTTGCCTATAATAAATTTGGTCATATGGCTTCTCAGTGTAGAAGTGAGATAAATTCTAGTGAACCATCATTCTCAAGTTAGTGCTTTAATTGTAATAAGTTTGGTCACCAGTCTAATGAATGCAAAAATGCAATGAACAAATTTCAAAGAGATGTCAGATGCTATGCATACAATAGATTTGGTAATATTACTAAGCAATGCAAATCAGGAGGAAATCAATGGAATGATTGGTCTAGACAAATAAATCATGTGTGTTACAATTGAAATAGATTTGGTCACATTGCAAGATTCTATAGAAACAGAAACATGAATAGAAGAGGTCTAGTATACATATTCATAATTTCATAGAAAGATGATAAAGGAAAAGGGAAAGTGACTGTGGAAGAAATAAGAGATTAGATGAAGAAAACATGGGTAAGGAAGAGTGAATCTAATAAAGGAAATAAGCCCGCACTAGAATATGCTTTTGGTAATCCTTCCAGAAATTGATCATAGGCCATTAGCCTAGGGGGGTTTTTCAAGAAAATCCTTTGACCCCCTATCAGTAGTTGGCACCAGATTGTAGGAAATTGTCAGTAGTTGTGCTAGTGGTTTACAAGTGTATCAATGATCACTTGTGTAGAAATTTGAAGAGTAGAAGGTCCACAGTTGAATTCTTCTTTTGTTGTCTGAGAAAACAAGAGTATTCAAAACGCCTAGGGAAAAACATTTAATGCAGTAAAAAGGTCAGGTGTGTGAGTTATAAAAGGGCATTTGGAACCCTCATTTTCCACCTTGCATTTGAAGAATAGAAGGAGAGCCTCTGTAGCAGAATTTTGAAGGAGTTAAGTCAATTCTGTGGCAAATTCATTAGGTATTTCGGTTGCTTGTTAAATTCTCACTTAATTTGGTGCTCGATAGATACTTGTTTAGTATGAAAAAAGAAAATGATGCAAATTAAAGGAATGGTGAATTTGGATGAGTATAATAGTGACAAGATTAGGGAAGTGAGAAATATGTTGTCAACCAATGAATTGAAATGGCTTGAAGGTGTGAAAAACAAAATTTTGGACATTTGGAGTGAGTTTCCCTATTTTGTTAATGCGGAAGTCATTAGGTTTATCCTGAACAAATTGAATGATGAAATTCTAACTTTGGATAAAGCCTATCTCATTTTGAAAGAGGTGATTAGAAATATAACTGGTTTATGCAATGTTGGGGATATTTTGAAAAAAGAAGTCGATTTAGAACAAATAAGTCAAAACCCTAATTGGAGTAACTAGAGATCAGAGGGCTTTGATAATTGTGATGATCAAAGATCCAATAACAAGGTACATTGCACAAGGAATTTCATACAAAATATTTTTCAGAAATAGGGAAGGCACAACCTCAGCAATGTTGGATCTTGTGGTTATGTTTCTAATATGTGGTTGTCATTGATGTCAACACTATTAACATTATTGTATTGAAGGTTGTATATGTCAAGGATATTGAAAAATTTATTAAAGGAAGAGTTCCAAGTTGCCAATGGAACAGTGAAGATCATGAAAGTGTCTTTTTCTATACATTGAATATTAGTTGTTGTGGACTAAAGGGTTTATTGCTTAGAGTATCTAGTCCATCTACCAAAAGTTTCAGAGGTCTGTGTGAAGATTTGATCGTGCTATGAACAGTTGTGTTCTGACAGTATTTCTATGGGTTTTGTCAATGTTCCTGATTGAATTTTATGTTTTTATGATAATTTTTGTTGCTGCAAATATTTATCTATTAGTTCTTGTTGTTTGTGGATTCCTCTAGATCATTCTCTATCCTTGTTGTACATCCACGTTGATCAGTGTGCCCATGGTCGAAGATTTTTCTTGATATATTTAGGTTTTCATGTTCTTGGCTGACATGATGGTTGTGGCGTGTTGTGGATCCTTGAAGATTTAAATTTGAATGTTTGGCATGCTCACGAATATTTTTTTGGGTCACATCATGATATTATTCAACAGTGTTTGATCCACATTGAATTTTTTTTTGTAAATTTGGTCTGACATTGAAAATATGTTTTATTTTGGCAGAAAAGGTTGTTGATGTAATTCCATGTTGTGGATATATAAGAGCGATTGTTTGAGAAAAGTTAGTGTGTGCATAAGAGTGAATGTATACTAGAGAAAGTGTAGATGTGTGAATAGTGTCCTAATCATTCAACTGCAGAGGACAGTGAGAAGAAGTTTGAGTGAAGTATGAAGAAGGTTTTCTATGCTTAAATAGAATTGTAATCAGGCTTGTGAAGAAGTTATTTTCTCAATTCATACCCTACAGATCTAATCCGTATTGTTGTGTATTATTGGGAAGTGATCCCTAATATTTGAGCAGTGAGCTCTAGGTAGTGTGTTTGAATGCATGTGCATTCCCATTATTTTTCTTATACTTTTAATAGGGTATAATATTGTGGACTAACATCCACCATGGTTTTTCCCTTAACAAGGTTTCCACATAAAAAATCTTGGTGTTCTTTATGCTTTTGATGTGTTGCTTGTTCATGGTTTGTTGTTCATTCATCAGATATGAGATTAAGTTAAGTAATGTTTGAAAAAATTTAAATATTTTGTGATGACTGATTCACCCCCCCTCTCAGTTATATGTCCTTTTTTTTTCCAACAATTGGTATCATAGCAGGTTCCTCTAAAGAAGTTTAAAAGCTTGAGGTGATCCGAGATGGCATCGTACAAGAAGGAAAAACCTATATTTGATGGAACAAACTACTCATTGTGGAAAACTAGGATGGAGTGTCATTTGAGGTGTATTGGTGAACCCTTCTGGAATATTACAAAGAATAGATATGTTATTCCTCAGAATGGTCCTTCCACTACTTATGAGATTAAAGAGGCTAAGAATAATGTCAGGGCTATGGAAGCTTTGTTGAGTGCTCTAATAGATTTGAAAATGACAAATGTGATAGGTCTGAAGACAACTCATAAGATGTGGACAAAGCTAGAAACTTTGTTTGAAGGAGATGTACATGTGAAGATGGCTAAGCTAAAAAGTTTGAAAGGAAAGTATGAAAATTTGAAGATGGGTGAAGATGAAAATATTTCTTCTTTTATGCAAAGAGTAAATGAAATAGTGATGGGTATTAGATGTGCTAGTGGTACCCTAGAAGAGGAAGAAATTGTTGCTAAAGTTCTCAAATCATTGCCTCCCTCCTACAAAGAAAAGGCTCATGCTATTGAAGAAATCAGATCATTGACAAATGTGACAAGGGATACAATGATTGGTAAACTTGTTTCCTTTGAGTTGATCGAATTTGGTGAATCTATTCACAAGACTGAAACTGCATTTAAGGCCACTATATCTGAAAGAAACAAGCAAAGATATATTTCAAGAGAGAGTTCTAGAAAGACATTCAAGTATGAGGAAGAAATGAAATGGCTTGAAGATGAAGAAAGAGAGGTAGAAGAGTTGGAAGCACTGATTGTGAAGAAAGAAGGTAGAGGACAAGGTAAGTATAAAGGAAAGCTACCTATCAAATGTTTTTCTTGCAGTAAAATAGGTCATTTTGCATCAAGGTGTCCTGAAATAGTTCCTAGATATAAGCCTTACAAATATAGATTCCAAAAGAAATGTTACTATGCTGAAGAAGGTGTGAATGATGAAGAATATGATAAAGAAAACGGAAATTAAGATGATTGGGTTTTCATTGCTATCAAGGAAAATAGTCCAGTGGCTACTGAATCTGCTAAAGTTGAGAAAGCTCTTACAACCTGAATTGAAGAAAAGGATGAGTGGGTCATTAACAGTAGAGGCTTACATCATATGACTGGTGACAAAAGAAAATTTGTAAGTCTAGATAAGTATGACAGTGGGATTGTAAGATTTGGAGATAACAATACTTTTCTGATTCGTGACAGAGGATCTATTTTTCTTGGTGGTAAGCATAACACTGATGATGTTCTTTATGTTGAAGGCTTGAAGCACAACCTATTGAGTTTTGGATAGATGGTGGACAAGGGTTATGATCTTCAGTTCAAAGATGGAAGATGTAGGATATATGGAAGTTCTGGAAATATAATTGCTTCAGGTAAACAGACAAAACGTAATATTTTTCACCTGAATGCTACCAGTGAAAGTTTTTTAATTGCTCAAGTAGATGAAATTTGGTTATGGCATAGAAGGTTGTGTCATGTGAATATAGATAACATTGTCAAAGTAAGTTCCACTCAAGCAGTAAGAGATCTACCTAAGCTAGTGAAACCTGGTAACACAATTTGCAAGGAGTGTCAAATGGGAAAACAAACTAGAGTCTCTTTTTGGAGAAAACAACATCATTCAAATGGATTATTGGAGATGGTGCATACTGATCTATGTGGTCCCTCTAGAGTCAAAAGTCTCCATGGTGAAATTTACTTTATGTTGCTTATTGATTATTATTCTAGAATGATATGGGTTGCTTTCTTAAGAGAAAAATGTGAAGCATTAGAGAAGTTCAAAAGTTTCAAAGCTATGGCAAAAAATGAGAAAGGTTTAAAAATCAAATGCTTAAGGTTAGAAAGAGGTGGTGAGTTCACCTCCAGGGAGTTTAATTTTTTCTTTGAAGAGCATGGAATCATAAGATAGTTATATGCTCCCCAAACCCCTCAATAGAATGGAGTTGCAGAGAGGAAGAATAGAACAATTTTGGATGATGCTAGAACAATGATGATTGAAGGAAATGTGCCTCACATCTACTTGAGTGAAGTTGTAAGCATTGTTGTGTACACTTTGAATTGGGTAAATGTGAATGGTAATTCTGGTAAGACTCCTTTTGAACTATGGTTTGGTTATAAGCCTACTGTTAAATAATTCAAGATCTTTGGAAGCAAGTGTTACATCAAGAGAGATGACGATATAGGAAAGTTTGATGTAAGAAGCAATGAAGGAATCTTTCTAGGTTACTCTACTAGAAGCAAGGCCTACCAGTGCTATAACAAAAGACTTAGAAAAATGGTTGAGAGTGAAAATGTTAGAGTTGATGAGGATTCTACTAGATCATACAAATATTGTGGATATGATTCAGATGAACAAGAAGGAAAAAAAAACAAAGGGAAGAATTCTCAAACATGGAATCAACTTCAAATTGTGCCATATGTTCTGGTAAGACAACTTCAATTTGTTCTGGTAAATCAAGTTAGTCAGGAAGTGGAGACAAGTGCAAGTGTAGAAGAAAGAACAAAAGAATCAGAAGTTCAAGAGAATCCTAAAACTCTGAGGTATGTAAAGCTAAATAATTCTGAAAATCAAGTTATAGGAGACAAGAACAAAGGTGTGCAAACTAGAAGAAAGATTGTAGAAGAGTATTTCCTAATTTCCAAGATTGAGCCTAAATATGTCAATGAAGCTTGCAATGATGAACGTTGGATGGAAGCTATGAAGGAAGAACTAATGCAGATTGAAAATAATGATACATGGATACTTGTTCCTAGACCTAAAGATAAAAATGTGATTGGTACTAAATGGACCTTTCAGAATAATTTGAATGAACAAGGTGAAGTGGTCCAAAATAAAGCAAGACTAGTATGTAAAGGGTATTCATAAATGGAAGGTATTGATTTTGAAGAAACTTTTTCCCCTATTGCCATAATTGAAGTTGTAAGGTTATTTCTTGCTTATGCTACATATAAAAATTATAAATTCTATCAAATGGATGTGAAGTTAAATTTTCTGAATGGTGAGCTAGAAGAAGAAGTATACATTGAGCAGCTAGATGAATTTCAACTGATTGATAAGGAAAACATGGTTTTCCAATTGAAGACAACTCTATATGGACTCAAGCAAGCCCCCAGAGCCTGGTATGCTAGACTAGACAAATATTTACTAGAGCTTGGATTCAATAAAGGTATTGTTGACAACAACTTGTATTTCAAATTGGATCATGACAAAGAGTTAATTATTGAGGTCTTTTTTTATGAAATTATTTTTGGAGGAGATGAAAATTTATGTATGAAGTTTGTTGATGAAATGAAGAGTGAATTTGAGATGAGAATGATTGGAGAGATGAAGTTATTTCTGGGATTGCAAGTTACTTAGTTCGACAAGGGGATCTTCATATCTCTGTCCAAATATGTGAGAGAGTTGCTAAAGAATTTTGGCATGGATGTCTCAAAACCTATTGGTACTCCCATGGTAACTAGATGTAAGTTGACACAAAATGATGATTCTCCTAAGGAAAATCATACAAGATACAATTCAATGATTGGTGGATTTCTCTATTTAACTCAGACCAAACCAAACATTATGAATGTTGTATGTATGGTTGTAAGATTTCAAGTTGATCCAAAAGAGTCTCATGTGACTGGTGTAAAGAGAATCTTTAGGTATCTGAAAGGAACAACTAATTTTTTGGCTTTGGTATCCTAAGGACGATGATCTTACTTTGAATTCATATACTAATGTGGATTGGGCAGGAGATGTATATGACAGGAAGAGTACTAGTGGTGGTGCCTTCTTCCTAGGGAAGAAGTTGGTGTCTTGGTTAAGCAAAAAGTAGAATTCAATTTCTCTATCTATTGTTGAGGTAGAGTTTATTGTTGCTACAAATAATTGTACTCAAATGATGTGGATGAAATAGATGTTGAAAGATATCAGAGTAGTATATGATGAACCTATTTCCATATACTATGAAAACTCAAGTGCAATTAACATATCAAAGAATCTGGTGCTACACTCTAAAACCAAGCATATATCAATCAACATTCACTTATTGAGGAAAAAAAGTGAGTGAGAAAGAAGTCAGACTAGAGTATGTGCCTACCAAAGAACAAATTGTAGACATTTTCACTAAGTCATTGCTGAAGGATACTTTTGAGTATCTCAGAGGGATGATAGGGGTGATTACCTCTCCTGATATGAACTAAAGATGCATTTACTTGCATCAATCCATGTAATCCATAGATATTTCTTGATCTAGATTGATGTTTCAGTGGTTATTACTCAAGGGGAGTAGTTAGATGTGTAGATATGTGGTTCAAAGCTTGTATGTGGGAAGATAATGCTTATCTTTTCCATTGATGTCAAAGGGGGAGAAGAGTCATGTGAAAACTATTGCTTATCTGGAGTGAAGATTCTTGTGGGGAGAATTTCATGTTAAAGAGGTTAAGGAAGAAGAGTCAGAATCTAAGGGGGAGTAAGTGTTGATTAAGAAGTTGGGTTGATGGTGTTTTTCACATCATGTGTTGCCATCAATTCATAAGGGTCAGATTATTGGATGATGTGGTTGTGTTTCTGATATGTGGTTGTCATTGATGTTAACACTATTAGCATTATTGTATTGAAGGTTGTATATGACAAGGATATTGAAAATATTGTTAAAGGAAGAGTTCTAGGTTGCCAGTGGAACACCAAAGATCATGAAAGTGTCTTTTTTTGTACGTTAAAGATCAGTTGTTGTGGACTAAAGGGTTTATTGCTAAGAGTATCTAGTTCATCTACCAGAAGTTTCAGAGGTCCACGTGAAGATTTGATCGTGCTATCAATAGTTGTGTTCATACAGTATTTTTGTGGGTTCTGTTAGTGTTCTTGATTTGATCCACATTAAAAACTTGTTTGTAAATCTAGTCTGACATTGAAAATATGTTTAATATTTTGGCCAACAAGGTTGTTGATGTAATTCCATGTTACAAATATATAAGAGTGATTGTTTGAGTGAAGTTAGTGTGTGCATAATAGTGAATGTATGCCAAAGAAAGTGCATATGTGGGAATAGTGTCCTAATCATTTGATTGCAAAGCAGAGTGAGAAGAAGTTTGAGCGAAGGGTGAAGAAGGTTTTATGTGCTTAACTGGAACTATAATTAGGCTTGTGAAGAAGATATTTTCTCACTTCATAACCTACAGATCTAATATGTATTGTTGTGTATTGTTGGGTAGTGATCCCTCTTGTATTTGAGTAATGAGCTCTAGGTAGTGTGCATGAATGCATGTGCATTCCCATTATTTTTTTATATTTTTAATAGGGTATAATATTATGGACTAACATCCACCATGGTTTTTCCCCTAACAAGGTTTCCACATAAAAAATCTTGGTGTTCTCTATGCTTCTGATGTGTTGCTTGTTCATAGATTAATGTTCATTCATTAGATCTGAGATTAAGTTAAGTAAAGTTTGAAAAAATTTAAATATTTTGTGACAATTGATTCACCCCCCCCCCCCTCTTAGTTGTTTGTCCTTGTTTTTCCAATAGGCAGGTGCATTTTACATCTCTCATAAGATGCTAATGGAGGATGAAGATTTTGATCTGTGTGGATAGCTAAAAGATAAATTGATGGAAAATGTGCAACTAACCAAGGAGGCAGATTACCCCTTCAGGTTTGGTACCTTGTTCATATGTCTTTTGATGTATTTTCTGAATTGATTTCCTCAAATCAGTAATATTGTATGGAAAAATAATGAACTGGTTTGCAAACAAATTTTTGAACATTCTAATGCTTTGGGAAATTGTAAGCAAGAATATGCAAACTTCTTTAAGGAATTGCTAGGGAATTTTGTAGCAATTAACATTTCCATTCCAGTAAGAGCACTTGAAGTTGGATCTTCTAGTGAGTTGGAGAGGAAGAAGAAAAGATCTCAAGAGATTGCCGAGTACACTCCTCTGACACACAAGGCTCTTAAAATTGAAGGAAAATGTAAAGAACAAAAGATTGTGGAAATTTCAGATGAGGAATCTGATGAGTACACTCCAAGGGATGAACCTGAATCAGTTGAACTAGATGCAGTAATGGTAGAAGGTAGCGAAGAAGAAGGTGTTTTATTCAAAGAAAAGATATTGCAGATTGTTCAAGAGGAAGATGGGATGCAAAATATTGTTGGCATATGGTCTGAGAGACCCTCATATGAGTAGGACCTGATTGAAAGCACACTAAGTACTTATTTTGTGCACAATAACATTGGTTTGGAGAGTTTGCAAAATGTGTTTCCTGAAGAGATGATTGAATGCATTAAGGAAGCCATGGTCTATGAGTCTCAAGACAAGAAAGAGGGAGAGATAATTCTACACTTGAAGGAGTAGTTTAGGATATCTGTTACCAAACTAAAATGGAAAATGAATGTATTGAAGAAATGCATAAATACAACAAATAACATCTACAACTATTGTCTTCGTTGGCCTCATGCAGTTGGGAGATACAAAGATAAGCTAGAGCAGATTAAGACTGAGTTGAATAGAATTGGTCAGGATTATAACATGTTTCAGGATTAGGATGTAGTCAAGAAAAGGATTCAATAGTTGTAGTATGAGCACATAAAAGTTTAGTTCACCAAAAATAACCTTGTGGACATTTTTTGGAAAGTGAAGGATTTAACCGAATGCAGGTTGGAGCAGTTAATTGAGGTTCTGAGGAAATGAGAGAAATTAGAAGAGGAAATCACAATTCCAGAATCTCTCATCTAGATTATCAACTGGACATCAAAAACAACTTGATCATAATCATTGGGATTGCAGTGGAAGCATGGAAGAAATTTCTTCCAAAAATGAAAGATAAGTACAAGATAATTTTCTAACTCGAGCAGTAGTTGTATTTCTTCAAAAATTTGATCCAATTTTTGAAAATGGGAGAGAGAGAAAAGTAAAATATGTTGTCATTGATGTCAAAGGGGGAGAGAGAGTAGAGAAAAATTCCTTATCACTCTAAGGGGGAGTTGTGTTTTGAAATTTTGGACTTTATTTGTTCCAACACTTAATCATTTTTCACTAAGTGTTGCCATCAATGCCAAAGGGGGAGATTGTTGGCATGTGGCTTCTAGTGTTTTCATTGATGGAAACCTAAGTCATTATTATGGTCCATAGATCAGAACTTGTTCATACTTGTAGGTAGAGTAAAGAACAAAGTATTACCAGAAGTGAGAATGAAGAACAAGGTATCCATTTAAAGTTTAGTATGTCGATCTGTATGCTTCACTAGATGATCATTTTGAGTTGTGGATCTTGGGGAAGTTTGTTAAGCATCTATATTATCTTATTGTTAAGTTTTGTGTTGTCACATTAATCAGTGTGTGAGTTAAGAGATCTGACAGGATGACTTTTTTGTTTATTTTCTCAAGGTGGCCGACTTGTTGTATGTAGCATGTTGTGGATGTATAAGGAGAATTGAGTAATTGTTCGAGAATTTTATTTTGGGTCCCAACATAGTTTTAGCCAACTTTGGTGGGTACACATCGAATTTCAAATATGGATTGAGCTGACAATTGGAAAATATTTTTATTTTTTGTTGCCAACATGAAGCAATTAAAATCCTTGAAGCGGATATATATATGAGTTCGGGTAATTCATTTTGGGTGTGTGTGGAAGTGTGCAAGTGTGACCAAAGAGTAGAGTAGATATATGTGTGAATATCAGAAGATTAGTTGAGTAAATTTTGCTTGTGCAGAAGAGGTTTTGTGAAGCAGATTAAGGAAAAGTAGAGTGAAGTGCAGAATCAGACAAAAGGTTCAAAATCTTATCAATGAACTTAACTAGAACTATAATAAGGCATTTGTAGATGCTATCTCCTTAGTTCAACTTTTTTTTGTAATCCAAATTTATTGTAAGATAGTGAGCCTTTCTATGTTTTGAGTAGTGAGCTCTAGTCAGTGTGCCTGAATGCATGTGCATTCCTTTTCTTCATACTTTTAATAGAGTATAAATTGTGGATTAACCTCCACCGTGGTTTTTCCCCTAACAAGTTTTCCATGTAAAAATATTGTTGTTATGGTGTTTTGATGGTTTCCTTCATGTGCTTGCTTGTATTTAAATGCTATAAAGGGTTTAAGATCTGGATTGTAATTTAAAATTCGTTGAACATTTATTCACCCCCATCTTATTGTTCCTTGAGTATAACAGCACAACCTTAAGAGATGTCATCTCATCAAATGCAATGATGGTGGGATGTGGAAGGATCTCCACCAAATAGGTTTGGAAAAGGATTTAGAAACTCCCAAGAAATGTAATGGGTGGGTGGAAACATAGAGAAATGCATGAACTATTTGATCAATCATTGATGCAACCTCATGGAATGCGATGTTGCAAAAGGAAAACACAATGAAAATGATGAAAAGGCTTTAAATACTTTCAAGTAGATGTTGTTGGCAGGCTTAAAGCTAGATTCTCCAACCACTCACAACATCCTCCTTGCCTTACCCATGGCCAAAGCGAAGGTGGAGAGACATAGGCAATGCACATTCAATGTTTGTCAAAATGCTTCAGGAAATGCCTTTCATAAAATTCAATGAATGTGGTTGGAAAAAAAATGTGGAAGCAATACACAGAAGCCTTGTGAAATGTTGTCTCAATGAAATTCTTGCCAAGTGTCATAAAATGGATTTCATGAAAGGACTTAAACAATTTGGTAGAAAAAAAAAGGTGATCTCATGGGTCGCCATGATTGTAGGATATGTGTAAAATGAATTTGTTGAAGAGTTTTAAATAACTTTAAAGCAAATGAAATTCACATGTATAGAGGAAAATGCTTCTCTTCACCTGTAGCTTTGGGACAAGAAATATATGCAAAATATGGAGGCACGTGAAGTGTTTACAGAGTGCCCCAAAGTGATGTCATCTCATGGAAAGAAATGATTTAGAATGGAAGTTACAAAATGGGGTGTGAACATGCACCAGAGCATTTAAGAGGTATTTTTATCATATCTTGTGGATTTGATTGCCTTAGACATGCATGTCAAATGAAGAAGCATCCATAAATGAGGTGTTGTAAACCATTCCACTGAATGCCTCATGCGCCCTAGTACAAAATGTCTACAAAATGTGAAAACATAGCCAAATCTTATGAAGTGTTTTACAGAACACCTCAAAGAGATGTGATTTCATGGAATAACATAATCATAGGAAATGCATAGAGTGAGTTGGTTGAATTGGATTTAAGAGGGTGATTACCCTACTGAATATGCATGCAAACTGTGGACACATAACACAAAGACTTACGAGATCTCATGGAATGTAATGATTAAGGTATGTGAGTTGTTCAATTAGAATGCTTCAAGGAAAATGGTTTCATGGAATACCATTTGGTAAAATCTTTGAGAAAATGAAATTGGTTGTTGTAAAGTTGATTCCCAACCACTACTTATCATAGGATATTAATTATAATTTAACATTTATGTATGAAGCATGCTAACATTAGAAATGAATGCAAAAGGTGGAAACACTAGAAGGCGCATGAATTGTTTGACTAAATGCCCCCCAAATCATGAAATCATGAATGCAGGAAGAAAAAAATGGATTTGAGGAGGCCGCTTAAACTGTAAACAAAATGCCTCAATGAGACATCATCTCATGAATGCAATTCTTGCATGTTACACAAATCAATTTTTTGACTAGTCTTCAAAAACTTTTTAACCAATACAACCGGCAGTCTAAGACAAATTTCACAAACTTTCACCAGCATTTCTATGACCATAACATAAGGGGCTTTAGAAAACTTCATGTAAATTTAATGTTTCTCTATAATATTTCCTTAGTTGGAAGTGAGCTTTAAAGAAATGTAAGTGTAAGGGAAAAAAAAAGTAACAGAGCTTTCATTTTTGGTGATTGATGTATGGAAGTGGGATATGCTCAATATGGGTGGAGGTGAAACTTTTGATAAAGGTACAAGTGCAACTGTCAATGAAAGAGCATCATAGATCTACATTCTTATCTAGAGGAGCTATGTTTTTAAGAAAGGAGTTTATTCCATCAATTTCACATAAATTTGATCATGGGAACTTTTGAATTTATAGTGTCTGATGAACATAAAATGCATACAGAACGTAGAAAGTATCCAAAACATGAATTGTTCAAACTAATGTCTCTAGGAAATATGATCTATTGAATGCAATATTTGCAAGGATATGCATAGAAAATGAATTTGACAAGATTATAAACTAATTAATTTTATTAATTAATTATACTCTTGTTATGAAATTTATCAATTTGGTTGATTAATTATATCCTTTGTGAATATTTGTAGGTAATGGATTCATGATGCGGATTGTGCTGAAAATAAGCAAGACTTTTTGTTATCAATTAATGTTATTTCATTTTAACATTGATGTGGAATTAGTTGTAAATGGGGGTTTTATTATTATTTCTATTATGAAAATTTGGAAGTTTATCATATATGTTCAATATAGATATTTTGGAAACTTAATTAATTTTAAGAATTAATTAAAATGGCTTATGTTTACAGGTACTTTTGAAGAATGGGAGGATAATAAATCAAAGTTGATTTGGAGAACTCGCATACAAAGAGGTGATTTTCTAAAAAGATAATCAAGATGGAAGTGAACTGAGTCTTTGATGGTCTCATTTGGAGTAATTTTTGGAGAAAGATATTTCTTTACATTGTGCAAAAGGATAAACTCTGAGTCAAATTGGAGGGTTGCAATTATGAACTAAAGTTAAACTCAAAGATGGAGTTTCAACTAAGACTAACTAAGGTCAAACTGAGATCAAATAGAGAGCTTAAACAAAGAGTTTTCGATTGATTGCTACAACTTTTGATGAGTTGTTTGAGCAGAAATTATGTAAATGATTGAGTTATTAATTGTCAAATCAAGCTCATTGTGGAGGGTTAGGCACTTAGAAAAGTTAGTGAGACATTTTAAAGATTAGATTATTAGAGTTAGTAGTAGAATACATAATGGAATTTTTTGCAATTCTTGGCTTAGTTGAATCAATTTGAAGACATTGGTTTCTATGCACTGGTGAATCTTGCCAGATTTGTAAATGCTATTTATCTATTTTTCAATAGTAGAAGCAACTAGATTTAAACTTGCTTTAAGTTGTATTTTGGAGTGATGTTTGTTTTGTTAATCATTTGATTTGGAATTTTTCAAGGAATGAAGTTTTATCTTTTCTTTTGTTTAAACTGTGATTTGTAATCTACCATTAATATTTGCACTGTGAATGAATAGCTTTGTATTGATTAAAGGTCGATTTGTTCTATAGTTTAGTTTAGGAATTCCTTGAAGAGTAACAAGTTTGGTTAATTAGATGAATCAATATTCTTGTCTTTTTGTGTCCTTGATCTATCTTTTTCCTTTTTTTTTATACCCCCCAATTACAATAGGTTTAGATAGGATTTTGATCTTGCAATAATCAAGAAGCTCAATAACCAAGAGGCCCCTTAAACATTACAACCTCATTGACTGTTCAACAAAACAACACAATAGAGAACCAACTACAAAGACCTTGGAAGATAGGTGGTTTTAGATCAGTTATCTTTTTCAGGAGAAATAGAGTAGAAATATTTTTTTTTAACGTTGTTGTGTCAATTTGGCCATCAACTGAAGTGGTTCTAGAAGGAGTACCTTGAGCAATTTTTCTTTGTTGTATGGGAGTGGGTTAGATATTGGAAAACCCAAATCTGATGGGTAGCCCTTTGTGTATACCTTGTTTTATTCATGAAATCCCTAGTCACATGTATGATAGGTTTTCTTTATTTTTCCCTAATAGTGGACAAAATGCTCCTAAACATGTCAATATTTGCATGGATTTAGTCATTTTATCTAGATTCAACATGAGGAAATTATCTATCAATTGTTCAACAAAACACTTCAAGGTACAGCGAGGCAATGGTATGTTAATCTACCACCAAATTCTATTTGTTCATGGATAGAATTAGAAATATTATTCCTAGATCATTTTGATCCTCATGCGTGTGCACCACACCCATCACATGAATTTGTAGCTATGAAAAGGATACCATTGGAACCCATTTTCCAATTCAATCACAGGTTCTTGTTTATGTATCAAAGGGTTCAAGCTTTAAATTTTGTTATTGATGATCATATCCTAATAGAACATTATTATTGGGGTTTGAACCCTCCATTTACAAAAAAAAATTAGATGTTGTGGTGAGGCTACATCCCTACATGATGCATTGAAAAAATATCTCTTATTGGCACAATCTAGACATGACATGAGAAATTTGGGTAGCCAAAATCAGGTTTATAATCCTCTTGTGCTTACAAACTACCATCATTTGCAGCCTTACGTAGGTTTACCCACCATCCCTACCTGAATGCAATCATTCTCACCAAGCAACTACAACCTTCCTATTCTTCCAAGCACTAAGTTTTCCATCGCTTCATATCAAGCCAATCCCATGCAAGACCACTGAAAGAACCTATCTCTGCAAAATCCATCCACAGAGGTAAGTATTCCACTTATCAATGAAGTTGTAACTATATCATCTCTTTTCCATCATACTCCTACACATAATGCATTGGATCATGATGAAGTTGTAAACAAAACATTTGATGAGCAAGTATATCATTTTGATGTTTTTTTTGACAAAGAGTATGAAATGAATATAAAGGTAGAGCATAATAAAAATATCATATTAGAATCTAGTTTCGTTGGAAATGTTAATACTAACGATGATATTGAAAGAAATGAGATATCAACATAGGACTGCTATCATGAGAAATCAGCAATACCTTCCAACACTTTGAACAACTCGTCTAACCAAGATGAGAATTAGTGTGATGAAGGATGGAAAAAGGAGCACAATTCATGTTGGCTAGATATCCCACGTATGCAAAGTCAAGTAAGGGAGAAATTGGAAGAATTAGGAGATCTAAAACTATTAGAACTTGTTAGGTGAAATGGATGTAGGATACATCGAACAAATCAACATTCTTAGATGGAATGCTTATAGAAGATCCTTGGAATACTTGTCCACTCAATGAGGAAGATGAAATAGCTAGCACACATGAAAATGATAATTAGTCCATCCAAAATGATGAGAGTAACTATGAGAGCATGTTGAGCTCTTCCCCATCATCTGATGACATTGATCCTTGCATTGAGATGGATCCAATAACTAACAGAGCTTCCCTACTTGGTGCAGACTTGATAGATGTGGAAAAAAAGTTTATTGATGCATTCATAGGTTCTTTTATGATGGTGGACAAGGAAGAAACACCTTGTGATGAGTTAACATAGGAAAATGACTCTACTGATCTAAATAATGAACATATTGAAACAAAGAACAACACACTTTTGGATAGGATTGCAAATGAATCTCATGGTCAAAGACAAAAATTTGAATGCCAAAATGATTTTTTGAAAGGAGGTCAAATGGATTTGTAGATTCACCAAGTGTTTCTTGATGATCAAGTACATCAGATTTCTATATGCCAAGAAAATAGATTGGATTTTGATGCTAATTAGAATATTGACATGAATGAGTTTAATGTTTTATTGCAGCAAGGAATGCATGATAAGATTCAGCTAGATGAAGCAAAATAATATGAAGCGGACTGTCAAGGGGCTACTCCGAAGATTGAGCCACTTCACCATGATGAAGAGAACAAAATGGGGGAGCATCCTCTTAGTTTTGATTATATTTATTCAAATGTGATTTTTGAAGAAATTTCTTGCTTAGCATGCACTAGAAAATTTGATTTTAATAGTGATGAGCTTGATGTTAACTTGCACATTCTAGTTGATATGTAGAAACATGAACTAAAGAAGTATTTTCCTAGATTTGACTATGTGAATTCAAATGAGTTGTTTGAAGACAATCCTTATTAATCATGTACCAGTATCTCTAGAATTAATGATGATGAGTTGGATGCTAATTTTCAAACTCTTTTGGGTGACATGTTTGAAGAGAGTGCTGACATCAATGCTCCATTTCTGGAGGAAAAGGGTTTACAAACCTTACAAGTTGACAACATGGGTGATTTGTTGCTTAGTTATTCTGAGGAGATCCAAAAAAATTATGACTTTGTACCCGGGATGAATACAAAGATGTTGGTAAATGGATATCCCAGCTGCAAAACAAATCTCACTTCAGGTGATCCATGCAAGATTCATCATTTTGGTTCTCCTTCTGAGGTAAGTTGCTCTGATTTCTTATTAGTTGGGAAGGCTGCCATAATATGTAAGGAAAACGTTGAACAAATTGATTTAAAGGTTGAGGAAGCTGACCATGAAATTGGTAGAGTCTATGCTATTGAGAATGTGATTGAGGTTGATAATCCTGGTGAAATCAAGCATACTGGTTTGTTGTTTGAAACTAGTAATGATAGGGACGTGTATGTAAATTTTAAATCTTGTTGTGACCTCTTGAATAATAGTGATGTGCCCCTAATGGATGCCTTTTATGTTGACATGCATGAATCAGAGCAAAACAGAGTGGTGTTCCATGAGTTGATACCTTTTGAGAAGGAAGTGGTACAACACAAGTCTCCATCAGCAATTGATGATCTTCTAAATCAGGTGGTATCTTTTCATTACCTTCTGTGTTTTAATGATTTTCAGTTTGATTATGATGCTAGGGAAAATAAAATGTGTTTATGGGTAGATCATGACAAGGATGAGAACCCAAAAGTATTAATATTTCAAACTTTATACCCTCAGGATGAATTTACTGCACATAAACTTTACATTTCTGAGTATAAAGACAAATTTGCTAGATTCAGAACTGTACCTAGTAAATTAAGACTTCTGCACATAATGACAAATCAATCAAGTGAATGTACAAATTTTCACAGTTTTATGTATGTAAAGCTTGGTTTTAGAGTTAGTTTAGGATTAGGATTAGTTAGTGTTAGTTTTTATTTTGGTTAGTTTTTCTTTTTGTTATGGTTTTTGTTGTTTTTTTTTGGTTTGTTTTCTTTCATTTTGCTATTTTCTTTTTTTTAGTGTCCTCCTTTTTTTTTCTTTTCACGGGTTTGTTTGTTTTCTTTTGTTTTGGTCTTTGGTTTGTTGTTTGTGGGTTTTTGTTCTTTTTTTCTATTTTGGTTTTGTTGGTTCATCATGTTTGTCCGCTCTTTTCTTTTGATCCTCTCTTTTCTTGTATGTTTCTTTTCTTTCTTCTGGGGGTTCCTCTCATTGATAGTAGAAGCTAAGTTATTGTATGCAAGCTATGCCGAAAGTTGAATCTATTGAGAGTTTGCTATCTGTATTTTCAGAAACTTGATCAGTTAGTAGCTTTGAAAAATTTGATTTACCTTCATCCATTTCAAATTGGGGAATGTTAGTATGGATTAGGATTTTGTACATTGTGAAGTTTCTAGGGAGTTTTGAAAGTCTATCACGCTTTACACATCTTAAGAAATTCATCAATTAGTTTACATCGGGTGGGGTATCTCTATTCCAAGTGAAAAATCTAAAGGGTTACATTTCTTTCATGATGTCCATTGTGGTTCTCAACCCACTACTTAGGTTTCACTTCTTAAGGATTGAGAGAAATGAGAAATTATACTTCAAAATAATCAACACCTAAAAAAAATAAAAGAGGAAATAAAATAATTCTGAAAATGAAGTCAATTAGCAAGGGTGATTTGAGTATCTCTATTAGGGCTATAGATGCCTGGTTGGTAGTAGAGCAATGCTTGAAGAGAACCAAAGGTATCTCTGTCGAGGCTATAGATGCTTGTCTAGTAGTAGATCTATGCCTAGAATATCATTGGACATTGGAAATGTAACTCACAACTATGTAGCTTGGGTAGAGTCTGCTCCACTTTGATCATGACAATGCTAATGGAGGGGAATGAATCATTTGTACACACAAATAGATTTCAGTTTCATCTTAAACCTTTGTCATGTCCCTATTTTGAATGTGTTTGAACTTCTTAGGTTGCTTTGAATGAACATAAACTAGATATTTTAGGTATTTGGAGGGTTACATGTTTTAAAATGCTTAGAACATTTTCCCAGTCAAGTCACCATTTGTTATTCCCTGCATACACACCCCAAATTTTGCTTGGAAATTTTGGGGACTCCCTTTTTTTTTTCTTCATTTCATAGTTTGTTTTGCCATGGTTGTGCTATGTCATTCTTTTTTTTTCCCTTTCTCATGCCTTGTTCATTTTCTTTGTCTTTGTTGAATTTGGGTATCAGACTGGAACCAGAACAAGAAACCTTTCCAAGGTTCCTATTCCTGGTTTCGTCTCGATCCCAATTTTGTGCTTTTCCTTTGGGTGTTTTTTGGGTTTGTACCCCTTGTCTAGTCTCAATCTCGACCCTTGTCTCTTCGTCAAAATATTTTCTCTTTGTCATATTTTTTCTTCTCTGCTCTTCATTTTCATTCGTCTTCGCCCTTGCTTCATCTTTTCATTTGGCTATCTCTCTGGTTTGATTCTCGTTTCTTTTTTTTCTCATTTTCGTGTCTTTCATTTTGGTTGTTTTCATTTCCTAGTTCTTGT
This sequence comes from Sequoia sempervirens, assembly GCA_007258455.2. NCBI lineage: Eukaryota > Viridiplantae > Streptophyta > Pinopsida > Cupressales > Cupressaceae > Sequoia > Sequoia sempervirens. The sequence continues at coordinate 267,097,140 of VDFB02105785.1, forward strand.
CACATCTCCATTTTCCATTTTTCATTTGGTTTCCTTCATTTCTTCATCTTTGGTTTTGCTTCATTGGCTTGGTTTTCCTATTCTTGCCTTTGAGTCCTGCAAAATACAAAAAAATGAAAAATAAATAAATAAATCTTTTATTTTAATAGATTTAAAATATTTAAAGTTAGAAAATAAATAAATAAATTTTGAAATCAAATTGATTGTAAATTTTTAAAATTTAATGATGCAAGAGCATCCTTGGTTCTTTTCAATCCTGCATCAATCAAAAATATTTTTATTTTAGTTTTATTCTTGTTCTTGTTCAGTTCAAGTTGGCGGATTCAACATATTTTCTCACCAGACCCTGCAGATCTATGTTTTCATCATGGAAATGTTCATTTTCCTTATTCCAAGATTTCAGAACATTTGGATCTTTTTCCAACAAGTTATCAATCCTAGATTAAGTGACAACTTTTTTAACTGGCACCAGAGTAGTTTCAAACCTAACGGCTAATTTTGTCTCTTGTGGATCGTTCTCGTAACTTGTGAATCCTTTCGGTGTGTTTTGAATTGTTCCATGGAGTGTCCCTAACCTTAATTTTGGTCCAAACTTCATCCTATGCACCTGTCGAGGAGAAATTCATATTTAAGGCTGACCTATTTCATGCACACATTACATTTTCCTTCATTGGAGATTGTAATGATCTTTGGCCAACGTGGAGGATTCTAGATCTCTGGACATGATATAAATCATTGTAACGGATCATTAGGAAGCAAGTTAAGAAAGTTAGGAATTAAATTGTTTTTGATATGTAAGATTTTAGCTTGAATTAAGGAGCATATAGGAATAATGTATTTTGAGCATGTTGTATTAGGCCTGTGAGCCGAATCTATGAACTTGGATGTTGTCGGCCGATTGTAATTAAAATCTATGATAATATGAATGTTTGAATCTACATTTGCCTCCATATTTTGTGTGACTTCTGTTGTGTTAATCTTGTTGCATGGTTCAGACAGTTCTCTTTGAGGACCTTCCTACCATGACTACACTAGATTAGTATCAGAGCAAGATTCATTTTGTGAGAGATCATCAGAGTTTGCAAAGTCCTGTTGAAAATTTGTTGTGGGGTGGTAGATTAAGGATCTGACCTACAACTATAGAGGACTTCTGTAAACATGGCAGGAAGAAGAAATGGTAGAGGAAATGGAGCGCATGGAAATGCAGACCCAACTATGATGGAGATGTTGAGAGGAATTGCTGCTAGATTAGAAGTAGTTGAAATGGCCTAGAGGATAGGTTGACTAGTTAATGATGTGAGTGATGAGGAGGTAGAAGAACATGAAGAAGGAGAAAGAAAAAATCAACCTGGCCTGGATTAGGGAGAAGAGAGGTTCATAAGAGTCCAAACTAGAGAAAATACTAAACCACATTTCAATCCACCAGATTATAGTGGTAAGTTGTATTTGGATGAATTGCTTGATTGCATAACAAAGATGGAGAAGTATTTTGATTTTGAAGGTACTATCGAAGAAAATAAGTTTAAATTTTATTGTACAAAATTGAAAGGAAATGCATCCCTTTGGTGAGAACACTTGCAAATAGATAGGTGAAGAAGAGGAAAGGAAAAGATAAAATAATGGGATCGGATGGTGAATAAGTTAAAGACAAAGTTTATTCCTATAGACAATCAGATCAGTTTGTTTTGGAAGTTGTAGAATCTGAAATAGGAGTTAAGTGTGGCAGAGTATATTGAGGAGTTCTACAAGTTGAATATCAGATCCAGACATTCAGAGGATGAGATTGAGCAAGTAGCAAGATATGTGAATGGCTTGAGGTAATCTATATAGGATGAGATTAGTTTGATCAAGTTGTAGAGTGTGGAAGAGGCATATCAATGTACCCTAAAAGAAGAGGAGAAGATGAAGAAAAGACGTGAGTAGAGACAGAGAGGAAGAGGTGAAAGATTTCAAAGAGGAAGAACTTTTACCGTAGGAAGAGGACCTTTTTCATATTAGAATAAAGATAAGGAAGTCAGTAAGAATGACAATTCATATTAGAGAGGAGGATATGGTGGTTACCGGAATGAGGGTTATAGAAAATATGATAGAGGACATGAGAAAAGAGTATTTAGGAGAACTTGTTTTAAGTGTGGTGGAGAAGGACATAGAGAATTTGAATGCATTTAGGGAGAGACAAGCAGAAACATAGAGAACAATAGAAGAACAACCTTTGTTGAGGAAGATCATGTTGGATCATCTAATAAACCAGAAGAGAGAGAAGTGTTGGTGAACATAAGAGTATTGTGTCAAAGTGAGATGGATCAGGAACCGTTGCAGAGAAATAATTTGTTTCAGACCAAATGCAAGGTAGCTGGTAAATTTTGTAGAGTGATTATTGATAGTGGAAGCTCAGAGAACCTGGTTTCTAAAGAAATGGTGACCAAATTGAAGTTGGAAAGATTGAAACACCCAAGCCCTATCAGTAGCATGGATTCAAGATTATCATAAGATATTGGTAAGTGAACAATGTTTGGTGAAATTGAAGATAGGATATTATCATGATGAATTTTTGTGTGATATCATACCTATGGATGTGTGCCATGTTTTCTTGGGAAGGCCTTAGCAGTATGATAGACAGGATATTCATGATGAAAAGAATAACACATATACCATTGTTGCTAATGGGATGAAGCAAAATTTGTTGCCATTGGAGGATGTTCCTAAAGTTGAGGTTTGTACAAATGCTAGAATTTGTTTAGTTGATGGAAGGAGATTTCTAGATGGAATGAGGCATGAGAACATGAGCTATGCCATGGTTCCTAAGAAGGTTGAAGACTTGAACCATGAAGAAGAACAACCAAATGAGATAAAGGAGTTGCTAGTAGAATGTGAAGGTATCATTTCAAATAATGTCCCTGATGGATTGACACCTATGAGGAGTATTAGTCATTGCATGGATCTAATTCCTAGAGCTAGCTTTCCTAATAAAGCAACACACTGGATGACACCGAAAGAGAATGAAGAGTTGAATAAAAAAGTGCAAGAGTTGTTGAGGAAGGGTTTGATCAGAGAAAGCTTAAGTTCTTGTGTAGTACCTGTTGTGCTAGCACCTAAGAAGGATGGAGAATGGAGGATGTGTACAAAATCTTGAGCCATAAACAAAATCACTGTGAAGTATAGATTTCCTTTGCCCCGGATGGATGATATTATGGATTGTTTGAGTGGAGCTAAATACTTTACAAAGATAGATTTGAAGAGTGGATATCATTAGATTAGAATCAGAGAAGGGGATGAGTGGAAGACAAATAAAGGATTGTATGTGGTTGGTGATGCCTTTTGAACTAAAAAATGCAATGAGTACTTTCATGAGGATGATGAATGAGGTATTGAAGAAATTCTTGGACTTTAATAAGGTATTTCAAGTAGATTATGATGCAAGTGGGAATACAATTGGAGCAATATTGAGTCAAGAAGGGAGACCAGTAGCTTATTTCAGTGAGAAATTGAATGATGCTAGGAGAAGGTATTTGGTGTATGACTAGGCATTTTATGCCAAAGTTTAAGCCTTGGAGAAGTGAAGACATGACTTGTTTCCTAAGGAGTTTTTATTGTATACAGATCATCAGGCATTGCAGTATTTGAATAGTCAAGGTAAGTTGAATCAGAGACATATGAGATGGGTGAAATTCTTGCAGAGTTATACTTTTTTTTTGAAACATAGGAGTGGAAAGTCAAATAGAGTTGTTGATGCTTTGAGTAGGAGAAGGAATTTACTGGAAGAGATGAGAGTGGGGGTGTTAGGATTTGATGAATTGAAGAACTTGTATGAGGAAGACCTAGATTTTGTAGAACCTTGGAGAGCTTGTAAGGAACCAGTCTTGGAAGATAGGAGTTAGTGGCTGGATTATTTCATTCAGGAGGATATGTTGTTCAAAGGGAATCAGTTGTGTATACCCCAGAGTTCAATGAGGGATAACTTGGTGAAAGAAAAACATAGTGGAGGGTTTTCAGGACACTTTGGAATTGATAAGACAGTAGCATTGGTAAGTGAGAATTACTTTTGGCCATAGATTCATAAGGGTGTTAGGAAATTTGTGCAGAGTTGCAGAGTTTGCCAAGTTGCAAAAAGTAGTTAGAATGTTGGATTGTATAAGCCTTTGACAATTCTAGAGAGACCTTGGGAGGATATCAACATGGATTTCATACTTGGCTTGCCAAAGACACAGAGAGGTAATGATTCTATATGTGTGGTGGTGGATAGATTTTCTAAAATGGCACATTTCATACCTTGTAAGAAGACAACAGATGTAGTACATGTAGAAGACTTGTTTTTCAAGAAAGTGGTTAGATTGCATGGATTACCTAGGAGTATTGTTTCAGACAGAGATACAAAGTTTTTTGGTTACTTTTGGAAGACACTTTGGAAGAAGTTAAAGATAGATTTAAAGTTCAATTCTACTTTTCACCTAGATATTAATGGATAGATGGAAGTAGTAAACAAGAGTTTGGGGAATTTTCTAAGATGTTTGGTTGGAGAGAAGACCGGAAGTTGGGATTTAGTCTTTGCACAAGCAAAGCTTTCTTACAATAATTTAGTGAACAATAGTACCGAAAGGAAACCTTTTGAGATTGTTACTGGAGTTCATCCTAGAGGTATAATAGAGTTGTGAGAAATCAGTAAGAAAGATAAGAGAAGTATAGAAGAAGAAGAATTTACAGAACATATGAAGAAATTACATACTCAAGTAAAGCAACAATTGAAAGATATGAACCGAAAGTATAAGGAGCAAGCAGATGAAAAGAGGAGACATAAGGAGTTCGAATTTGGAGATGAAGTGACGGTGTATTTGAGGAAGGAAATATTTCCAGTTGGAACATACAATAAGCTCAAGATGAGGAAGTTTGGACCCTGTAATATTTTGAAGAAATTTGATTCAGGAAATGCATATAAAGTAGAGTTATCAGATGGCATGGTATATCACCTATATTCAACATTGTAGATGTACATTAGTACCATGAAGAAAAATTCAGTGAAGACAGTAAAGAAAAATTGGAGAAACGGTTTTCTAAACAACAATCAGATGAGATATAAGAGTTTTTGGATATCAGAGATGAGAGGAAAACATGTGGAAGACAATTCAAAGAATATCTTGTGAAATGGAAAGGAATACCATTGGAGGATTCTTCTTGGATTTCTCAGGCTGAGGTAGACCGTATTTGTTTTCCTTAGCCCCTAAAAAATAAGGGACTCACTTTTCAAATAACCCCAGATGTCTGATGCAGGAGTATCCTTGGTTCTTTGCAATCCTGAATCAACCAAAAATATTTTCATTTTAGTTTTGTTCTTGTTCTTGTTCAATTCAAGTTGGTTGATTCAGCATATTTTCTCACTAGACCTTGTGGATCTTTGCTTTCATCGTGGACATGTTCATTTTACTTATTCCAATAGAACGTTTGGATCTTTTTCCGGCAAGTTATCACTCCTGGATTAAGTGACAATTTTTTGAACCAACATTTGAGTAGTTTCAAGCCTAATAGATAATTTTGTCTCTTGTGGATCCTTCCCGTAACTTGTGGATCCTTGCGGCATGTTTCGAATTGTTCCATGGAGTGTCCCCAACCTTAATTTTGGTCCACACTTCATCCTATGCACTTGCCAAGGAGAAATTCAAATTTAAGGCCGACCTATTTCATGCACACATTACATTTTCCTTCATCGGATATTATAATGATCTTTAGCTGATGCAGAGGATTCTAGATCTCTAGATATGATATAAATCACTGTAGTAGATCATTAGGAAGTAAGTTAAGAAATTTAGGAATGAATATTGGTTTTGATATGCAAGATTTTAGCTCGAATTAAGGAGCATATAGGAATAATGTATTTTGAGCATGTTGTATCAGGCCTGTGAGCCAAATCTATGAACCTGGATGTTTCCAACTGATTGTAATTGAAATATATGATAATGTGAATGTTTGAATCTGCATTTTCCTCCATATTCCATGTGACTTTTGTTGTGTTACTCTTGTTGCACGGTCCAGACAGTTCTCTTTGAGAATCCTCCTACCATGACTACACCATTTAAAATGTTCATAAATAAAATATTTTACATTCAAATTTTAAAGATTGAAATACAAACAAATCAAAAAACTTAGAAAAATACAAAAAAATAAATAAATAATTAAAAAGTTTTAAATAAATGCATTAGAAATAGATTTATTTTAAAATTTAAATAATATAAATCTTTTTTATTTAAAATAATTATAAATTTTAAATTAAAAGTAAATAAATAAATAAAGTTTTAAAATGTTTGATAAATAAATCTTTTATTTAAAATATTTAAAAATATTTGAAAATCTAAAATACATAAAAAATTAAAAATTAAAAAAAATGCATAAAAATGTAAGAAATTTATGAAAGAAAATAAAATTTCTTCAAGTGGGAAAAATTTCCATGTCTCACCCATAGCCTGATCGCAAAATCCACACTCAACGAAGAAATAAAATAATAATTTAAAATTCCCATCGCAGGTTCGGGAAAATGTTGAGGGAAATAAAATAATAGCTTCAAGTTTAGAAACAATCCTGCCCCATAGCCTTATCGGATCAGGACCTAGGGAGAACCCTGAACTAGGCACAAAGAAAAATGTTACTGGTTCTGACTTCATTCTTCTCACCAAGTTCCTAGTTCTGACTTTGTTCCGCTCCCACAAGTTCCCCATTCTGACTTTGTTCCGCTCCCACAAGTTCTTGGTTCTGACTTCATTTTACTCTCACAAGTTCCCCCTTCTGACTTTGTTCCACTCCTACAAGTTCCTAGGTCAAAATTGAATCTGACCCTACACATTCTTGGGTTTGTAATGGTTCTTATCCCACACGACATACAATATGGAAGCACACACGTGACATGTGAATTGTTTGTAGAATATATCAAAGAGGCGACCTCATGGAATATTATGATAGCGATAAAGGCACAAATGGATATGTTAACAAGGTTATAAAAACACCTCTAAACAAAAGAGACTGAGTTGCGTGGCCTTAAGAGATGTCATCTCATCGGATGCAATGATGGCAGGATGTGGGAGGATCTCCACCAAATAGGTTTGGAAAAGGCTTTAGAAACTCCCAAGCAATGTAATGGGCAAGTGGAAACACAAAGAAATGTACGAACTATTTGATCAATCCTCGATGTGACCTCATGGAATGTGATGTTGCAGAAGTAAAAAAAAATGAAAATGATGAAAAGTCTTTAAAGACTTTCAAGCAAATGTTGTTGGTAGGCTTAAATCCAGATTCTCTAACCACTCACAATGTCCTCCTTGCCTTCCCCATGGCCAAAGCGAAGGTGGAGAGACATAGGTGATGCATATTCACTATTTTTCAAAATGCTTTAGGAAATGCATTATCATAAAATGCAATGATTGAGGTTGGAAAAAAAATGTGGAAGTGATACATAGAATCCCTGTGAAATGTCATCTCAATGAAACTCTTTCCAAGTGTACATAAAATGGATTTCACTAAAGTACTTAAACAATTTGGCAGCAAAAAAAAAAAGTGATCTCATGGGTCTCCATGATTGTAGGATATGTGTAAAATGAATTTATTGAAGAGTTTTAAAGAACTTCAAATAAAATGCAATTCACATGTATGGAGGCAAATGCTTCTCTTCACCTGCAGCTTTGGGACAAGACATATATGCAAAATATTGAGGCGCATGAATTGTTTATAGAGTTTCCTAAAGTGATGTAATCTCATGGCAAGAAATGATTTAGAATGGAAGTTACAAAATGGGGCGTGAACATGCACTAGAGCATTTAAGATGGATTTTTATTAGATCTTGTGGATTCGATTGCATTAGAAATGCATGTCAAATGAAGAAGAATCCATAAATGAGGTGTTGTAAACCATTCCACTGAATACCTCATGTGCCCTGGTACAAAATGTCTACAAAATGTGAAATAATAGCCAAGGCTTATGAAGTGTTTTACAGAACGTCTTAAAGGAATGCCTCAAAGAGATGTGATTTCATGGAATAACATAATAATAGGAAATGCACATAGTGAGTTGGTTGAATCAGCTTTAAGAGGGTGATTACCCTACTAAATATGCATGCAAACTATGGACACATAACACAAAGACTTATGAGATCTCATCTCATGGAATGCAATGATTAAGGTATGTGAGTTGTTCGATTAGAATGCTTCATGGAAAATGGTTTCATGGAATACCATTTGGTAAAATCTTCAAGAAAAATGAAATTGGATGATGTAAAGCCAATTCCCAACCACTGCTTACCATAGGATGTTAATTATAAAGCAACATTTATGTATGAAGAAAACTAACATTAGAAATGAATGCAAAAGGTGGAAACACCAGAAAGCGCATGAACTATTTGACTAAATGGCTCTCGAATCATGAAATCATGAATGCAAGAAGTGTTGGCAACACAAGGGTAGACAACTAAGAGGGGGGTGAATTAGTTGTCACAAAAATTCAAACTTATTAAACTTGTTAACCTTATTCTTAGATCTAATTAATAACTATGAAAGCATAAATCATCAACACATCAAAAACACACATAACACCAAGATTTTTACATGGAAACCCTGTTAAGGGAAAAGCCATGGTGAAGATTAGTCCACAAGATTATAGCTTGTTAAAAGTATAAAGGAATAAATGGGAATGCACATGCATTTAGGGGCGTTGCCTAGAGCTCACTGCTCAAATACATCAAGGCTTACTGCCCAAGGAAGACACACTATCTTATAGAAAGTTTTGGATTACATCCGCAAGATTGAACTGAGAAAATAGCATCTGCTCATGCTTGGCTATAGTTTTGGTTAAGCATATAAAATATGTTCACTCTTCTTCACTCTTAACTTCTACCTTCCAATGATTAGAACATTATTCATACACTTCACTTCACAACATTCTCACACACTTCTTCAAATGATAAAACAAACACTCATATGTATCTGCAACAAAGAATAACATCATCTACATGTCGACTTCAATAAAATATAAAATGAATACAAATTGTCGGCCCAAAACATAAATAATTATCAATGCGAATCAACTAAGGTCGGCCACAACATAGTGAGGACCCAAAAAAATATCCTTAAACATGAAACAACCTCAATAATTATTCCTCAAAGATCCACAACATTCTACAATAACCCTATCGGCCAAGAACATGAAAACCATGAACACACAAGAGAAAATATTCAATCGCGAACACACTGATCAATGCGGATGTGAAAAAAAGATAGAGCATGATCTAGAAATTTCCACAAGCATCATGAAACAATAGAGAAGCATCCGCAACAATTCACGTTACCAGAATCATATCATCTTCTTTCAGGAACACCAACTGAAGCAATAAATATTTTTTTAGAACATAGATACTCATGATTTGATCAAATATTCATGCGGATCTCTAAAATTCAATGTGGATAAACTAGATATAATCGACAAGAAACCGCTTGATCCACAACCTCTAATCGTTAACATACTGAGCTAGCCAACATCATGAACTTAACTACACCATTGACAACATGAAACTTACTTTATTACAATTTTCTCAATATCCTCGACATATACAACCTCAAATACATTAATTCTAATAGTGTTGACATCAATGATAACCCCATATCACAACATCAATCTAGATCAAGATATGAGTATGAAATGCATAGACTGATGCAATTCAAATGCATATTAGTTCTGATTAGGAGGGGTAATCACCCCTAACTTCCCTATGAGATACTCAAAAGTATCCTTAGGAAAATTCTTAGTAAAAATGTCTACAATTTGTTCCTTAGTAGGCACATACTCTAGTCTAACTTCCTTTTCACTCATCTTCTCTCTCAAAAAGTGAAACTTGATAGATATATGCTTGGTTTTTGAATGCAAGACCAAATTCTTAGAAATGTTAATTTCACTTGAATTATCACAAAATACAACAATAGGTTCGTCATACACAACTCTGATATCTTTCAACATCTGCCTCATCGACAATAATTGAGTACAATTGTTAGTAGCAGTAATGTATTTTTCCTCTGTAGTAGATAAGGAAATGGTATTATGCTTCTTACTCAACCATGAAATCGGCTTCTTTCCCAAGAAAAATGCACCACCATTGGTACTCTTTTTGTCATCCACATCTCCTGCCCAATCAACATCAATAAAAGCACTCAAAGTAAATTCATCTTCTTTAGGATACCATAGGCCAAAATCAACTACCCCTTCAGTTATCTGAAAATCCTCTTCACAATAATCACATGAGATTCCTTAGGATCAGCTTGAAATATTGAAACAATGCATACAACATTCATGATATCAGGTCTAGTTTGAGTCAAATAAAGAAATCCACCAATCATTGATCTGTATCTAGTCTGGTTTGCTTTAGGAGAATCATCGTCATGTGTTAACTTACATCTAGTCACCATAGGTGTACCAAATAGCTTTGAATCTTCCATACCAAACTTCTTTAACAGTTTTTTTCACATACTTGGACTGCAATGTAAAGATCCCTTTATCTAACTGAGTGATTTGCAATCCCATAAATAATTTCATCTCTCCAATCATAGGCATCTCAAACTCACTCTGCGTCTCATCAACAAAATTCATGCACAAACTATCATCTCCTCCAAAAATTATATCATCAAAAAAGACTTCAACAATCAAATATTTATCATGATCAATCTTGAAATATAGATTACTATCAACAGTACCTTTGTTGAATCCAAGTTTTAGAAAATACTTATCCAATTTGGAATACCAAGCTCTTGTGGCTTGCTTAAGTCCATACAGTGCTTTCTTCAATTGACAAACCATGTCTCCTTGATTAGTCAATTGAAATCCATTAGGTTGTTCAATATACGCTTCTTCTTCTAGTTCACCATTTAGAAATGTTGACTTGACATCCATCAAATAAACCTTGAAGTTTTTGTAAGCAACATAAGCAAGAAATAATCTCACAGCTTCAATCCTAGCAACAAGGGTAAAGGTTTCTTCAAAGTCAATTCCTTCCATCTGTGAATATCCTTTACACACCAATTAGATTGCTTTGTTTCTCACAACTTCACTTTGCTCATTTAGCTTATTCTAAAAGACCCATTTAGTTCCAATTAAATTTTTGTCCTTAGGTCTAGGAACAATAATCCATGTATTGTTCTTCTCAATTTGTAGTAGCTCTTCTTTCATTGCTTCCATCTAATGTTCGTCTTTGCATGCTTCATTGACACTATTAGGCTGTCTTTGAAATCAAACAATATTCTTTTGCAATTCTTCTCCTAGTTTAAACACATTTGTTCTTATCACCTATAATCTGATCTTTTGAATGATTTAGCCTTACATACCTTGGAGTCTTAGGATGTTCTTGAATTTTAGGCTCTTGTGATCTCACTTCTACACTTTCACTACTTCCTCTTGGATTTCCTGATTCACTAGAATGATCTATACTTGATTTTGAGTTTGAACTAAACTGACATTCTGATCATCTAAATCATATCCAAAGGTTATGGATGGTCTAACTATCTCTTCATCAACCTTGACATTAGCACTTTCAACTACTTTCCTCAATCTCTTGTTAAAGCACCAGTAAGCTTTACTTTTAGTAGAATAACCAAGAAAGATACCTTCATCACTCCTAGCATCAAACTTTCCTATATCTTCATCTCTTTTGATATAGCATTTACTCCCAAAATATTTGAAGTATCTAGCAGTAGGCTTATGACCAAACCATAGCTCATAAGGGGTCTTACCGGTATCACCTTTGATATGCACCTGATTGAAAGTGTAAAGAACAATACTCACATCTTCTCTCTAGTAGATATGAGGGAAATTTCCTTCAAGCATCATAGTCCTAGTGGAATCTAGAACTGTCTTGTTCTTCCTTTCCACAACTCCATTTTGTTGAGGGGTCTGTGGGGTAGATAATTATCTCTTTATCCCATGTTCTTCAAAAAAATAATTAAACTCACTAGAAAGGAATTCACCACCTCTATCTAATCTCAGACATTTAATCTTCAAACCTATCTCTATCTCAACCTTAGCCTTAAAAATCTTGAATTTCTCTAGAGCTTTATATTTTTCTCTTATGAAAGAAACCCACATCAATCTAGAATAATCATCAATGAGTAACATGAAATACATGTCTCCTTGTTAACTTCTGACTCTAGAAGGACCACACAAATTAGTATGCACAAGATCCAATACTTCATTTGAACAATTTTTTTTGCTCCAAAACAAAATTCTAGTTTGCTTCCCCAACTAACATTCCTTTCATATGGTATTAGTAGGCTTTACCAACATAGGAATATCTCTCATAGCCTGAGTAGAACTTATCTTGATAATATTTTCGAAGTTTGCATGACACAAATCCTATGCCATAACCAACTTTCATCAACTTGAGAAATCAAACAACTTTTACTAGCAACACTCAGGTGAAAGATATTACCTTTTTTTTTTGTACTTGATGCAATCATATTTCTAGAACTCCCCAATATTCTACACTTTCCATCCTTGAATTGAAGATTGTATCCCTTGCCAACCATCTGTCCAACACTTAAAAGATTATGCCTCAAACCTTCAACATATAAAACATCATCAGTATTATTCTTACCATCAAGAGAAATGGATCCTCTACCATAGATTACACCAGATTTATCATCACCAAATCTTACAACACCACCATCATACTTTTCAAGACTCACAAATTTACTTTTATCACCTGTCATGTGATGAGAGCATCCACTGTCAATCACCCATTCATAATTTTCTTCAATTCTGGCCACCAAAACTTTCTCCACATTCATACAACTAGCAGATTCAGTAGGTACCAGATCATTTTCCTTGATAGAAATAAATACCCATTCATCTTCACTTGCATTCCCTTTATCAAATTCATCATTTGTCACACCTTCATCAACATCATAATAACATTTTCTTTGGAATCTAGGCTTGTTAGGTCTTGTCTTGGGAACTCTTTCTGGACACCTTGAAGCAAAATGACCTATCTTATTGCAAGAAAAACATTTAAGAGGAAATTTCCCTTTATACTTACCTTCTCCTTTGGGTACTCTCTTGACAAGAAGTGCTTCAAGCTCATCTAGATTTCTCTCTTCTTCAATCTCTCTCATTTCTTCCTCATACTTGAACACCTTTCTAGAAGAAATTTCTCCTGGATCATATCTCTACTTGTATCTTCCAGAGGTAGTAGCTTTAAATGTAGATTCTATCTTAGGAAGAGCATCACCAAACTCACTTAACTCAAAATCAACAAGCTTACCAATCAACATGTCTTTGGTTACATTTGTCATAGTCTGAAACTCCTTAATAGTAGAAACTTTGTGTTTATATACATAAGGCAAGGATCTGAGCACTTCAAGAACAATATTTGATTCTTCCAATGTTCCACCAACACATCTGATATTACACACAAGTTCATTCACTCTCTGCATAAAGGAAATAATGTTTTCATCTTCACCCATTTTTAATGTTTCATATTTCCCTTTCAGACTTTGTAACTTAGCAATCTTCACATGGGTATCACCTTCATACAAAGTTTCCAACTTTTTCCAGATCTCATAAACAGTCTTCAATTCCATTACATTAGTCATCTCAGAATCAATCAAAGCACTCAACAATGCTTCCTTAGCCTTGATATTGTACTCAACATCTTTGATCTCAAAAAAAGTAGAAGCACCATTCTGTGGGATAACATACCTATTCTTTGCAGTGTTCCAGTAGGATTCACCAATGCTTCCTAGATGACACTCCATTTGAGTCTTCCACAAAGAATAATTTGTTCCATCAAATCTTAGACTATCCTTATTATATGCCACTATCCCGAATTACCTCAAGGTATTAAACTTCTTCCAAGGAACATTCTCTAATACCAATTGTTGGCAACACAAGGACATACAACTAAGAGGGAGGGGGGTGAATTAGTTGTCACAAAAATTCAAACTTATTAAACTTGTTAACCTTATTCTTAGATCTAATTAATAACCATGAAAACATAAATCATCAATACATTAGAAACACACATAACACCAAGATTTTTACGCGGAAACCCTGTTAGGGTAAAAACCATAGTGGAGATTAGTCCACAAGATTATACCTTGTTAAAAGTATAAAGGAATAAGTGGGAATGCACATGCATTCAGGCACACTTCCTAGAGCTCACTGCTCAAATACAATAAGGCTTACTACCCAAGGAAGACACACTATCTGACAGAAATATTTGGATTATATCCACAAGATTGAACTGAGAAAATATCATCTGCTCATGCCTAATTATAGTTCTAGTTAAGCACATAAACATTTCTCACTCTTCTTCACTCTTAACTTCTGCCTTCGAATTATTAGTACATTATTCACACATAGGACTCACACACTTCACTTCACAACATGCTCACACACTTATCCAAATGATAAAACAATTGCTCATATATATCCACAACCAAGAATAACATCATCTATATGTCAGCTTCAATAAAATATAAAATGAATACAAAGTGTCAGCCCAAAACATAAATAATTATCAATGCGAATCAACCAAGGTTGGCCACAACATAGTGGGGACCCAAAAAAATATCCTCAAACATGAAACACCTTCAATAATTATTCCTTGAAGATCCACAACACGGTACAATCACCTTGTCAACCAAGAACATGAAAAACATGAACACGCGAGAGAAAATATTCAATCGTGAACACAACAATCAATGCAAATGTGTAACAAAGATAGAGCACAATCTAAAACACATCCACAAGAATCATGAAACACCAGAGAAGCATCCACAACACTTCACATTACCAGAATCATATCACCTTCTTTTAGGAACACCAATTGAAGTAACATAAAAACTGTCAAAACATAGATACTCGTACCTCGATCAAATCTTCAAGTGGATCTCTGAAACTCAACGTGGATAAACTAGATATACTCAAAAATAAACCCTTTAATCCACAACCTATGATCATTAACATACTTAGCTAGACAACATCATGAAATTCACTGCACCACCGACAACCTACAACTTACTTTATTACAATTTTCTCAATATCCTCGACATATACAACCTCAAATAGATTAATGCTAATAGTGTTGACATAAATGAAAATCACATATCAACAACATCCAATAGGAGGAACAAAATGGATTTGAGGAGTTCGCTTAAACTATAAACAAAATACCTCAATGAGACGTCATCTCACGAATGCAATTCTTGTATGTTACACAAATCAATTTGTTGACTAGTCTTCAAAAAAATTTGAACCAATACAATCAACAGTCTAAGAAAGATTTCACAAACTTTCACCAGCATTTCTCTGACCATAGAAAAAGGGGTTTAGAAAACTTCATGTAAATTTAATGTTGCTCTATGATATTGCCTTAGTTGGAAGTGAGCTTTAAAGAAATGTAAGTGTAAGGGGAATAAAAAGTAATAGAGCTTTCATTTTTGGTGATTGATGTATGGAAGTGGGATATGCTCAATATGGGTGGAGATGAAACTTTTGATAAAGGTACAGGTGCAACTGTCAATGGAAGAACATCATAGATCTACAATCTTATCTAGAGGAGCTGTGTTTCTAAGAGAGGATTTTATTCCATAAATTTTACATAAGTTTGATAGTGGGAAATTTTGAATTTCTAGTGTCTAATGAACATAAAATGCATACAAAATGTAGAAAGTATCTAGAACATGAATTGTTTAAACTAATGTCTCTAGGAAATATGATCTATTGAATGCAAGATTTTCAAGGATATGCATAGAAAATGAGTTTGATAAGATTATAAACTAATTAATTTTATTAATTAATTATACTCTTGTTATGAAATTTATCAATTCGATTGATTAATTGTATCCTTTGTGAATATTTGTAGGTAATGGATTCAAGATGTGGATTGTGCTAAAAATGAGCAAGAATTTTCATTATCAGTTAATGTTATTTCATTTTAAAATGGCATTAGTTGTAAATGGGAGTTTTATTATTATTTATATTATAAAAATTTGGAAGTTTATCATATACGTTCAATAGAGATATTTTAGAAGCTTAATTAATTTTAGAATTAATTAAATGGCTTATGTTTACAGGTACTTTTGAAGAATGGGAGGATAATAAATCAAAGTTGATTTGGAGAACTCATGTACAAAGAGGTGATTTTATAAAAAGATATTCAAGATGGAAGTGAACTAAGTCTTTGGTGGTCTCATTTGGAGTAATTTCTAGAGTAAAGATATTTCTTTACATTGTGCAAAAGGATAAACTCTGAGTCAAATTGGAGGGTTGCAATTATGAACTAAAGTTAAACTAGAAGATGGAGTTTCAACTAAAAATAACTAAGGTCAAACTAAGATCAAACAAAGAGCTGAAACAAAGAGTTTTTGATTGATTGCTACAACTTCTGATGAGCTATTTGAGCAGAAATTATGTAAATGATTGAGCTATTAATTGTCAAATCAAGCTCATAATGAAGGGTTAGACACTTAGGAAAATTAGCTATTTAGAGTTAGTAGTAGAATAGATAATGGAGTTTTCTGCAATTCTTAGTTTAGCTGAATCAATTTGAAGACATTGGTTTTTGTGCACTGGTGAATCTTGCTAGATTTGTAAATGTTATCTATTTTGTAACAATAGAAGCAACTAGATTTAAACTTGCTTTAAGTTGTATTCTAGAATGATGTTTGTTTTGTTAATCATTTGATTTGGGATCTTTCAAGGAATGAAGTTTTATCTTTTCTTTTGTTTAAACCGTGATTTGCAATCTTCCATTAATATTTGCACTATGAATGAATAGCTTTGTATTGATTATAGGTTGATTTGTTCTACAGTTTAGTTTAGGAATTCCTTGAAGAGTAACAAGTTTGGTTAATTAGATGAATCAACATTCTTTTCTTTTTTGTGTCCTTGATCTATCTTTTTCCTTTTTTCTATACCCCCTAGTTAGAGTACATTTAGATAGGAGTTCATTCTTGCAGCAATCAAGAAGCTCAATAACCACCAGGCCCCTTGAACATTACAACGAGTGGGTTTTAGGGGCTGAGAGGAACCAAGAACTTGGAACTAAGTTCCAAATTCCTATCGAGTTCCAAGATCTGATAAGAAATCATTCATAGCTAAAAAGAAGCTAGAAGTAGGAGTTAGAAGCATCTAGGAACTTAGAATTGTGTTTTGGAGTTTGACAATAATTACATGCATAATTTTATGAAAAGTGGGTTTCACGGACTAGGAGGAACCACAAACTTGGGACTAGATTCCAAGTTCAAATTGGGTTTCAAAACCCAATTGGAAATGATGGATGAGGAAAGAGGGAAACATTATTATGAGTTACAAAGAATGCATGGGAGGTAGGAACTTGATAGAAAAAAGGACTTGGAACTTACGTTCCAAGTTTTGAGTTCCACTTGAAAATTGCATCCCAATGGTTATGGTTATGTCTTATTATGTTTTGGTGCTATGAGAGCTAGAGGGATCCTTAAACACATAACTAAGTTCCAAGTTCATAGTTTTGGTGGTATTTATTCAAATTTTAGCCTTCTGAGCTAGCTTGGTCCATTAAAATTCCAAAAATCCTATGATTTTGCAAGAGTTTATTAAAAATTATTCATTAGGGCTTTGAAAAACTCTAACCTTCATTAAAAACCTTAGACCTTCCTAATGCCATTGAACTTTTCTTATATTTGATCATTGGTTGTTCATCCTAATTTCCTATCCCTTTAAGTTGTTACTTTAAGGCCTTCATCCCATTTGTTTACTAGCCCCTTTTTTCTAGAAGGCTAGGTGATCCCACTGCTTTTAATATATTTTAATTATTGCTAAGGATTGTTTCTTTCTCGGGCCCCACAAGACACATGGTGGTAGGGAAAATTTTAGATCTTCTTGGTTCCTAGTCTTTTGCATCAAAATTTTGTTCAAAATTAATCTTTTATAGGGTTTACTAATAAAATGATTTCCCACACTTAAACCTTACTAAACCCTAAATCTAGGTAGAACCATTATCACTTTTGTTATAATTTCATGTTGACAACCTATGTCCAATTACTTGGCCTTTAAGTTGTCACTTAATGAATATTCCCTCATGCATTTACTGACCCCTCCTGCCTAAGTTACCAATTGGAATTAGCATTCAAAATAATTTATTAGCCGATATGCTATTATACGTGGGGGAACCCCACTGGGATTTTCCCCAATTTGACGTCGCCGACAAACTTGAGCACTTCGTAAGTCTATGAGATGAAATCAAACTTGAATACAGAACATCTTCTACCATGTGAACAGTTTTTTCCATGTTACAATTTTCTACCAAAAAAAGGAAAATATCAGATTTAAATGTTGTCCCTAGTAATTCGCCGTAATTTTCATTTAGTTTCCCATGTTGGTAACCTAAAAAAAGGAGACCCTTGATTTAGACATACGTTTTCTTCTTGACACTTGAAATGAAGTGGAAATTTTGAGGTGGACTAGAAATAGATTGCCATGATTTTAGGATTGAATTATAGAATGTAGCTGAATTTTGTCATGTAACAAGCCCACTTATGTAAACCTTTTAAGTTTTTAAGCCACACTTCCTTCTTGTTTCAGAAATGCATACTTTACTTTTACATCTAAATTTTAGGTTTATTTTGTATATGTTGTAAATTTATAGTTATAATATATGATTTAATTTATTTGGTATATAAAGTGAATTATTATTTTTAGATGATATAATTTAGTTTGTAATATAAGACTTTCATAAAGATTATTTTAGGTTCATAATAAATTCGATTTATTGTTTCAATATTTTTGTCAATTAGTATCAAGGTTAATTGTCAAATTGATTCTTACATTTCATTGTTTTTTCTAAAAAGGTGAAATTGTATGTTATCGCCTAATTCTTATATAGGATTAGATGGAATGACGTGACTTAGTCTTCCAAATATAAAATTCTCCACCCTGAGTATCATTTATAGAAAGCGGGCAAACTAGAGAAAAATTAATAATTTGTATTTTTGTGTCATGCTATTAGTAACAATTTTAAATTGTGTTGACAACTATTTATTTTTTAATAAAATAATATTTTAATACAAAGATAGATCATTGAATGTTCATTGTTGATTGATTTAGAACATGTGAATATTGTAATAAAAAGTGGATTTTTTAGCCAACAATATGTCAAAAAATGTTAAAAAATGATTTTTAATTATTACTAAAAAAAAAAATTACAATTATACTTTATAAAACATTATTTACTTTCATTAACAAACTTCTAGAATATTATTAATTAAAAATATACATTGTAATAATTACTTAAACGGTTTTAATTAAAATAATATTTTTAAAGGAAATGCTAAAAATAAAAGTTGAACTTGAATCGTTTGTCTTATATTGCATGTGATAAATTTTATAACATTGAACAACTTGCACTATCACATATTTTATCAAAGAATGGGAATATGTACATAGTGGAAATAAATGGAAACCAAACTCTTGTTGACTCAAACAAGGGCTACAAGCAAAAAAATTCTTGTCAAATACTGGCATAATAGTTTTGGTTTTGTTTAGTTTGTTTGCAGACACAGAAAGTGTATGTGCATTTGATTCTATAAAATAAATTTAACTAATGAGGACATTTGTAACCCATGTGAACTGCACATTTTGTTGTATAATTGAATTGTTGTGAATGCAGTGAGAGAGGAGGATGATAGTTCCAGTGGACGTGGAAATTCCACAAGGAGAATTGGTTACAAAGTGGAAGATGATGGAAGTATGAGATTGAAATATGTGCAAGCAGATGGTGTCATGTGAACAATTCAGTAATGGATAGATGAAATCATATGAAGAGTGGCAAATGGATGATGGGAATCTACATGGATAGATTGAATATGAAAATCTACATGGGGAGAGTTATAATGGACATGGAAAGTACAAAAGGAGAGGTTGTGATGATAATGTAAGATGGCACAAAGGTGATATTGAAATATATGAAAATAGATGAATGAAGTAATTTGGGCATGTGAATGAGGTTGTGTGAACTGATTGGCAGAGGGTAGATGAAATAGGTAGTTGAAGAGTGAAAATGGATAATGGGAATGCACATGGAAAGATGGAACATGTAAATCCATATGGGAAAATGGAAAGTGGTGATGGAAAATGCACTTTGGCAAGTTTAAAGAAAATTGTGTGGGAAACATGAATTTTTATAGGCAGATGGAAACTGCTAATGAAAGTTGTACTTTGGAAATTTTGTATAAATGTTTGTCAGAAATGGATAGAAGAGTTGATTGCAGATGGTATTCCAAGTAGCTGAATGTCATCATGGATGCATATAACATGGAAAAATAACATAGGTTACATTGTGGATTTTTTCAAAATACTCAAAATTTCCCAAGTTATTCTCTTGCAAGTTTTTGGGGCTCATTTGGTTGGATCTATCCAACCCACTTTTATGAGGAAGTTAGATCCATCCAACCCACATTCACAAGGAAGTTAGAGCCATGTGACTTGCATTTGTGGGGAAGTTTAGGCCATCTAACTTGCTAAAGGTGCAGTTGCTATAGGAAGTTGTAGGAGGAAATTCCACATAGAAGCTCTACATAGAAGTTTCCTAAGGGCTCATTGCATAGAGAAAGTCCACATATCTAGATGTGATGATAAATACACATTCAATATTCACCATCGCTCAATAGGGGCCAAATTTTTTTCAGTACAATGTCTGTGGAAGAGGTGTGAATACATTTTAGTCTCCATTAGAAGTTTCTTGGTAGCAATAAATGTAAGAATCTTCAAAGAATATCGTGGAAAATTAATAGTGTAAGAAAGCAGAGCTTTTTTAGAGTTTCAGAGGTTGTGGAATGGCTGATATTCGTTAGTATGGAGGTCATAAAGGATAAACTACTTGGTATTTGTTCTATGTTATAAAATACAAACAATAAACAAATAGAAAAATGAAAAAATAAAGTTGTATAGGAAGTGTTGTTTTTGGAATGAATTGGAGAAGAGGGTAAAGAAGTAGAGAGGGAAGGATAGAGAAAGAGAGAGAGAGGAGGGAAAATAAGTAGAGGGAAGGATAGAGAAAGAGAGAGAGAGGATGGAAATGAAGTAGAGAGGGAAGGATAGAGAAAGAGAGAGAGAGGAGGGTAAAGGGACGAAGGGAGGTAGAGGTATAAGTGAGATAGATATAGGGAGGGAGATAGAGGTGGGATGGAAAGAAGTAGAGAAGGAAAGAGAGAGCTAGAGAGAGTGAGAGAGAGAGAGAGGGGGAGAGGGATAGGTAGAGAGGGATAGGGGAGATATAGAGAATTAGAGGGGGAAGGAGAGAGAGGTAGAGAGGAATAAGTGAGAGAGGGAGAGAAGTAGAGAGGGAAGGAGAGAGTGAGAGAGAAATAGGTGGGATGGAGGGAGGGATAGGTGTTGGTTGTTTTTCTTGTAAACTAGGTTGGTCTCCTATTCTACCTATGGAGTAGCCAACTCCAATCAAGGGCAGCTCGAAGGACCTGGACCAACTGACAAGATTCAGTCAAAGATTGAGATCTTCTGCACTTTAGGCTATGCAGAACCAGGGCGGGTATACCCACACAATGCATCAAAGAGGACTAGACATTGCTTATTATAGCAAATAACTCCTGATGCCAAGCGTTGAGGACCTCAAATGGGGCTAGATTCTCAATAGCTCAACCTTGAAGCAACCAGGAGGCAGGACACAAGCTAAATAAAAGATATTCAATGATTTATAAATTGTTTTGTGAGAGGAACCAGGCTGCAAATAGATCAATGCCTAATCCGGGGTCATGGAGTCACACACAAAAGATGGAATTCATCTACAAACATGACTCAATCAGTGGATTTTGTTTTGCTAATGCCTTACATTAGCTATCAGTGCCTTACACTAACAATCTGGCTCTTGTATCAACCAGACTCTTACCAAATCCAACCTGCAAACAAGTAATCACTACTATCTATTCAAAGGATTTAACTGCTTCCTTGAAGCAGACCTATCAAAAAATAACACAGTCCCATGAAGTATGAGAAGATGAAAAAATACACCTTATGCATTCATTCAAATGATTAAAAGCACACAAATAAGGAGATAGTCTAATAACATGCATGAGATACAAGCGTCTTCATGTTTTCATTGCTCAAACTAATTGCATTTATAGAGGAATTCAACATTACAGTTTACAAACTCAAAAATGACCTAAGACCAAACCCTAATCTATCCTAGGCTAATCCCAGAACTCAGAAAAATGGAATTGAACCAAGGGAACTAAACCCAAGGGACTGAACCCTAGGGAGCGAACCTAAGGAGCCAAACCGGGAAAGACACGGAGTTGAAGCTGGAGCGGGGAACAAAAAGGAAAAAAGAGACCGAGACTGAAAACCATCCCACCCCCACCTCTGCAAAAGACCACAGAGGTGGAGCTAGAACCGAAACAAAACCAAAAAGCTGTGGGGGCGGAGACAAAAAAGGAAAACCGGCGCAAACGGAGCCGAGGCCAGAACGAAACCATAAAGTGAAACATGAGCGAGGTTCTGAAACTGGTTTCCATTATGATCCCGCCTCCGCTAGAGGAAACGAAAGCCAAAAGGAAAAGCAAAGGCACATAATCAGAGGCAGAATGAAACCAAAAAGAGGAGCAAAAGGCAAAATCTTGATCCTGATTTCACTCCAATCCCGCCTCCACCAGACAAGGAAAAATGTAAGGCAAGGAAGAAAAGAAAAGAAAGATCTGGCCATCCAAGACATGAACACTTAGCACGCTGAGCTCAACCCTTATGGGATCCCATTTAACCCATGTGCCAAAAAGATAGAAAAATCCCAAGCTAAAGATTTGTTAGGGAAATCAAAGGAAAATAACTAGAAAATGAGAGACAACCAAAATAGGCACTAACATAGGCTCCAGTTGGGGATGTATGCCCCTGGTGGGCATAGAAAGAATTCATATCACTAGGAGAGAAGACTAGAACAAAAGGAAACCAAAAACAGTGAGGAGCCAATAGGACAAGGTTAGCAGACACAGCAAAACAAAACCGACCAGAAAAGCAAAAACCTAACCTAATGTTCATGGAAAAAGAAATGCTTCAGATGAAGCACCACATCAAGAATTGTCCATGAACAGGCAATTCAAGAGTCACATTTTTTATTCTTTATTTTATTTGATGACACTAGGCCTCCAAATGAAAAATGAGCACCAACTCTTACCTCTGTCAAACACAATTCTGCTAAATGAGCTAACATTCCCTAACTTGTGCTTGCCCCTGCCAATCTGCAATAGTATAAATGAATGCACCTCTGCAAACACAAGTATCAGGTTGCCCTTGTGCAAGTGAAAACTTTCCCTGTGTTTAATTTTTTCTTTAACTGGCAACCAGACCCAATAAACTTTATCATTGCCACACTCTTCATTGTCTAATTTTGTATCGTGTGGCAATACATGTGAATACTGATCAAGACCATATGAAAACATAGTCTGATCACAAATGGCTATCTGATAAAACATGTTAGTACCTCTCAACAGGCTGTCATATTCATCATTATAAAAATGTACATGATCCTTATGCATTTGAAAGTTAGGCATACTTTCCAAATGCTGACTATTATGTGACAACAAGCTATCATATTCATCATTTACATTACCCTGAAGTTGAAAACAACTAGCTCCAGTGCTCTGCATATTGTCACATTCTGTGAAAACTTCATAAAGTGTATACAAAGGGATACACTCACCATTCAACACATCTTGCAACTACTCTATATCATTTTTAGTAGGAGGAGGCACATCATTGATGCAATGATGGTTTAAACTACTACTCCCACTTCCTCTTTTCACTTGGCTCTGTTCTTCATCATGCTGGCAATGAGAGTCATCAAAGGACTCTGACTCATCCTCATGGTGCGTCTTAAGCATGGTATCATAGCTTGTAGATGGAGCATCAGGACAACAATGCATCTTGCAAATGAAACCTATCCCTCTACAACTATCCAGTTGCAATATTGAACCTCCCTTGATGCTAGTGCTTGATCTCATCAAATAAAGGGGAATAAAGTTTTTTCAATGTTCAAAAAGCATGAAGAATACCTAGAAATGTTGCAGCCATGGAACTATTCTTCAAATCTTCAACAGGTTCACCTTGACAGAGTCGCCACCTCTTTGCAGAGGACTAAGCTTCAAATGGTATGAAGCTCACTTACATGTAAATATTTCTTTGAGTTCCATCTGACAGAGCACCATAGATCTTGTAGCTTTCAGGTTCACTACAACAAAACTTTTCTCGAGGCATGAGATTCTTCAAAATTTGAACATAACCAACATGGCAAAAAAATATGACTCTTTGATATGGCACTTATAACATAATTTCTGAGTAAGTTCCCAGTGGAGTCACCAACTCTGTTGTGACTCAGATGGGAAAATGAGAAATGCCACTCTGAATATCTGATTAAGAATTTTCTTTTTATATCCCCAGCAGAGTCACCAACTTCTTGATTTTTTTTCTTGTAAACTAGGTTGGTCTCCTATTCTACCTATGGAGTAGCCAACTCCAATCAAGGGCAACTCAGAGGACTTGGACCAACCGACAAGATTCAGTCAAAGACTGAGATCTTCTGCACTTTAGGCTCTACAAAACCAGGGCGGATATACCCACACAATGCCTCAAAGAGGACCATACATTATTTTTTATAGCAAATAACTCCTGATGCTAAGCGTTGAGGACCTCAAATGGGGCTAGATTCTCAATAGCTCAACCTTGAAGCAACCAGGAGGCAGGACACAAGCTAAACAAAAGATATTCAATGATTTATAAATTGTTTTCTGAGAGGAACCAGGCTACAAACAGATCAGTGCCTAATCCGGGGTCATGGAGTCACACACAAAAGATGGAATTCATCTATAAATAGGACTCAATCAGTGGATTTTGTTTTGCTAATGCCTTACATTAGCTATCAGTGCCTTACATTGACAATTCAGCTCTTGTATCAACTAGACTCTTCTTACCAAATCCAACCTGCAAACAAGTAATCATTGCTATCTATTCAAAGGATTTAACTACTTCCTTGAAGTAGACCTATCAAAAAATAACATAGTCTTATGAAGTATGAGAAGATGAACAAAGACACCTTATGCATTCATTCAAATGATTAAAAGCACACAAATAAGGAGACAGTCTGATAACATGCATGAGAGACAAGTGTCTTCATGTTTTCATTGCTCAAACTGATTGCATTTATAGAGGAATTCAACATTACAGTTTACAGACTAAAAAATGACCTAAGACCAAACCCTAATCTATCCCAGGCTAATCCTAGAACTCATAAAAATGGAATTGAACTGAGGGAACCACACCCAAGGGATCAAACCCTAGGGAGTGAACCCAAGGAGCTGAACCGGGAAAGACACGGAGTTGGAGCTGGAGCGGGGAACAAAAAGGAACACAGAGACTAGGACCGAAAAACATCCTACCCACACCTCCTCAAAAGGCCACGGAGGCGGAGCCGGAACCAAAACAAAACCAAAAAGCCGTGGGGGCAGAGACAAAAAAGGAAAATCGGCGCAAGCAGAGCCGGGGCCGGAACAAAACCAGAAAGTGAAACACGAGCAAGGTTCTGAAACCGGTTTCCATTCTGATCCCACCTCCACTAGAGGAAACAAAAACTGAAAGGAAAAGCAAAGGCGCAGAACAGGAGGCAAAATGAAACCCGAAAGAGGAGTGAAAGGAAAATCCTGATCCCGATTTCACTCTGATCCCGCCTCTGCCAAACAAGGAAAAACACAAGGCAAGGAAGAAAAGAAAAGAAAGATTTGGCCATCCGGGACATGAACACTTAGCACGCTGAGCTCAACCCTTGTGGGAGCCCATTTAACCCATGTGCCAAAAAGATAGAAAAATCCCAAGCTAAAGATTTGTCAGGGAAATCAAAGGCAAACAACTGGAAAATGAGAGACAACCAAAATAGGCACTAACAATAGTTAGATACAGATATGTGATATAGAGAGAAATAAAGAAGGAAGGAGAGAAAAATAGCGAGAGAGAAGGGGGGAGGGGCAGATGGAGGGAGAGGTAGAGAGGGATAGGTGAGATAGATCATTGCTTTCTTCATGTCATCCACTATTTTTCACGGTTGTAAATAATGTGGGCTCAGCTTATCGACGTAAGTATTGCACCTCATTGGGGTGAAATTGCTAGTTATTATGTTCCTAAGGTCTTATGTTGTGTCCCCCATCTTTTATTTACCCTTGGGCCCTTCATTCCCTAGTGATATAAAGTTTTTCTAAAAGCATGTGCCTTATAATTCCTTAAGTTACCCATGCCTAGCATGTGGACCCCACTACTTCAAATGCTTCATTCTACAAGAATATTTTATTATAAAAATAATTCTTCACGAAACTTCTAAAATGTTTACAGTGTCACCTTTTTAGTGGATTTTTCCATTCCACAGGAGGTATATTACTAAGGGTGAAAATCATCTATGAAACCATGGAAATGATGACACATGGATTGTTTAGAATCATTCATTGCTACAGGCATTTTATGAAGACAAGATGATCACACGTTGTGCATTTTAAGGGAATTCCACAAGTCTGCAGGTATTTTGAAAGGGCCCAAAAGTGCCTTGCAAAATTATGAAAAAGGGACACATGGTGCAATCATAAGGTGTTCTATCAAATGCAGTGGGGGGTGGGCATGTGGTATCGAATCATTGTTCAAAGTACTTAAACCAGAATATGTCATGTGGTGTGATTCTGTGAGTTTGCAAGACACCCCAAAGAAGACCTAAATGAAGTTTGTTTAATCATGGAAAGTCGACATATGTCACATTTCAAAGGTAAGAAAAGGAACAAGTGTCTTGATCTCTTTTTTTTAGAATGTCTTATGTCAAAAGGCTAAATTTTTAAAGAGTAGAATGAGTGCCACATGGTACAATCTCAAGAAAACTTCACAAGTTTGCAATCTCTTTATAGGAGTTAGATTTTTGAACCGTGAAACCATAGAAAGCTACCACATGGATCTTATGATGATGTTAGCAATGCTCAAGTTGTCTTTTTGTGGCCCACACTTAAATAATGTGTAAAGTGACTCCAAATGGATTAATCTCATTTATCAAAGATCTTTTCAACTCATGTCAAATATTTTTGAATTGATCAAATTATTGATGACCATTAGATCTTTTCATTTCACTCGAAGATCAATGACCTACATTCAAACATAAAAAATGGATGGTTGCATGCTCTAGTTCATGCAAGTTGAGAGTAATGGCAGAAAAGATGGATTTCTATAAGATATTCAATGAAATTTATTCCATAAATACAATAAAATAGCCAATTATTTGAATCATTTGGAGTCTAAAGCATCTGATGAGAATAATTAAAGAGATCCAATGATTTTTTAGAAAACTATGTCTTCTAGAAGTGAAAAAAAAGTAAGTGCATATATATTAAAAAAATCTACCAAATTTATTATTCTAAGGGTTTTAATTGAGATAGTATACACCTTCAGGTATCTTGAAATACTCTAAATTGCCCTCTATATATTGTCTAAAAATATCAAAATCCTTAGAACTAATTTTTGCAAACCCTAGTTCAAACTTGAATTGCAATCATGACCCTTTGAGAGACCAACTTGCTAATTCAAAGAGGTCATTGGAAAAAGACCTAATTGTCCCAATTCTTGGTTATACAAAGAGGAAAATTAGGGTTCATGGTCCTATCGCAATGTCGGGAATGGTGGATAGTACTAGTGAGTGCAGAGCTGCAAAAGTACCTCTCACATGATGGGAATTATTTGTTCATTACTATGGGAAAAGGAATTCTAAAGTCCCCATTTCCAATGTATGGACTTATTATTTGGGGAATTTTTTGGTTCCAAATGTGTTCATGGATGTGGATTTCCTCAGACACATTGTAGCTAACTATGATGAAAATTTAAGATTGGATAGGGTTGCAAATAGGGGAGAATTAATCAAAGTTGACAAGGATTTCATCTCAGAAGTCTTCAAATTGAAACTGGATACTAATAAATCCATTGATTTTGAACTATTCAAACAAAAGTATCAATAGGATAGGAACAAGTATAGGGTGTATTGGATCCCTAGGTACAAGGTAAAGGGTTTTGATAGAAAATCTCTCAGAATCCCTCAAAATAAAATAAAACCTTTTAATTTGGTGTCCTTTGAGGATTATTTTATAAGGACATACCATGCTCTATGTCAAGTCCTTGGAGGTTATGCACAAAAAATAATTCCAGTGCATCTCATGTATATGGTAGTGGACATTCAAAATCCTCTTGTAAACATTGAGTTTGACTTTGTAACATTTATTGCAAATATTATCTATAAGAAACTAATTGAGCTAAAAAATAATAATAAAGTGATCAACTTCAGATGGTACTCCCTACTATGTCATCTATGCAAGAAGTGGGACATAGTATAGTGCCCTATAGATCCATATATATGATGGAAAAGGAAATCCCATCTTGTCTAGTGTTGGGCACATATTTGAAATAGACACTATGATGGTGCAGGTTTTGTAGTATTTGAAAATTACTTTATGAGGAAAGTACCCACACATTTGGGTGTGGAAGAGGTCATATTGCAAAAGGAGACCCTTGATTTCCTAAGGCCCAAAGGAAGAAGGCTAGAGTTGGGAGTCCAACACAATTGGGGAGAAAATTATCTCCATACTAACTCCACAATTTTAAGAATATATGGGTACTTTGTTGGACCACACATTCTGCCAAAGTTTGTGCCTTTTAAAATATAATTTTTAGAAACTATGTGGCAACTCAGTGTAGTAGATAAGCTTCACCTTGGAGGGAAAAAAAATGGTTCATTTCTCCCATTTTCCACATAATTTTGTGACTTCACTGTAAATAGAGAGGGATTGGATCAACTATACCCAACCCTACAAGAATATAATATGGGTCAAAAAATCCCAAGAGCCTTTGATCTAGAGGGTTTCATCAATTCGGTTAAGGTAAACATAAAAAGATAAGCATTTCAACATAAACACTACTTTAGTGAACATGTCATCAGAAATTCCAAGGATGACCAAGTGGATAATAATAGAAAGGCCATGTGGACAAAATTAAAAAAGGTTGAATATGCTAAGAGAAAGAAGGATCCTAATTATCAAGGTACATTTACTGAGATAAGGAATCCAATTGCAATAATTCAAAAGATCTTGTAGAATATGTTGGTGTTCCAAATATCAATAGATCAATTGAATCCTAAAGACTTAACCAATGTCTTATGCTCAAACTCCAAGGTTGATTTGGCCAAATGACGAGAATCAATCAAAGACTGAGATCTTCTGCACTTTTGGCTCTGCAGAACCAAGGTGGGTCAACCTATACAATGTCTAAAACTTAATTCACTCATACACACTGACATTGATTTTTATAGCAGATAAATCCTTGTGCAAATACACCAAGAAAGTACTGACAACTTCAAATCTAGCTAAATTATGGGTATATCAATACTTAATCAACAATTGGGAAGCAAGGCTCAATACATGGACAAAAATGATGTTGAATTTATAAAATGTTTCTAAGATGCACTAAGCTACAAGATAAATCAATGCCTAATTATGGGCCATGGAGTCAAATTCATAAAAAGAATTCATTAGCAAATTAAACTCAACCAATGGATTTAAATTGTTAATACATTGCATCAATAGATCCTATTTTGTTATCAATCAAATTCTGCTCATCAAATCCAACCTGCACACTTCAATCACAATCATCTTCTCAAAGCATTTTAACCATTTCATTGAAACAAAACAATGAATAGATAAAACAATCTCAAAAAATTGAGATGAAAAACTCAAAGATACTTGGTATTATTGAATTCAAATGACTAAAAATATACAAATCTAGAGACAATTTGAAGATATTCATGACTTTCATAATTTATTTGCACAAACTAGCTGATATTTGCTCATAAAATCAGAATTTATAGCTCACAGACTCAGTATATGACTCAAAACTTAACAATTTCTATCTACCCAACCCATACATGAAATTAGAACCCAAAACAATGAGAAGAGAAGAGAAGAAATAAAAGAATGTGTTAGAGTAAAGGTTAAACTTAATTATGTTAATTAAGTTACCTTTATTCCTCTCTTAAGATTTCACTTTAGTTTGCATATTATGACATTTAATAATTATATTAATTATTAAATGTCTACCTATTAGGGTTACTTTTAGGTTTTGCATGATCTCCTTTTAAGGATTGATCTTTGTAATTATTTCATCAACTCAGCTAATGCAATCTCTCTTGAAGCTTGCAAAGCACCCTTGCTTTTTTGTCTCCATCTCTTCCTTTCTGTGACAGGTTATTTGCATGCAGGTAATATTTGGGGTCTGTGAAGTTGGATTTCTCAACTTCTACATGGTATCAGAGCCTCGATTTGTAGCCCCTTCTCAACTTTTTTGGAGTAATATAGTGCAAAGCTCGTTCAAGGTCCCTCAAGGGTTTCTTTCCTTGAGCATATTTCTGGAGCGTCTTGGATTAGATCAGAGTTTTCTGTTGGATTCAGAGTGCTGAAAAAAGTCAGAAATGACTTTTATTTCATTCATTTTCATCACCATTTATCAGATCTACGAGGGTTGTAAGCTCGGTGATTTTTCTGATAGATCTGGGAGTTGCCTGATTTTTGGAGCACTTTGGGCCTAAACGGACCTCGCCGTTGGATTTGTAGTGCCCAAAAACTCCTATTTCCATATAAAATTTGTCTAGTTTGGGAAAAATCATTCGGAGAGGCAAAAAGTTTTTACTCGAGGGCCGTACGGCCCCCAGGGATGCATTCCGGTGCACATATTTCAAAAAAATTCAAAAAAAATTCAAAAAATTGAAAAAATCAATTGAGTTTTTGTGCGGCCAGTATAAAACTGATCGCGCCACCCTCACGCCGCCACTGCGCCACCATCCGGGCACTACCACTATCCACGCCGCCTGCTCCCAGCCGATTTGCCACCATGCAAGCCCCCTGCGCTAGCTCCGCCCTCCGCCAAGGTCATATGGGAACCGGGGGCCACACTGTTCAGCCCCTATGGGCCCCTTAAGCTCCTGCCAGGTCTTATGGGCGACCGAGCGCCCAGCTCTAGCCCTGGACGGGATGTTAAGCCCCAGCCCCGGTCACGTGGGTGACCGGGGGCTCCACTGATGGCCCCTACTCTTCAGCCCTTGGTCTGCCCAGGTGACCAGGGGCCTTATTTTTTTAGCCCCTGAGGGCTTCTGGGGGCCAAATCGGACCTTTTTGGACAACTTTCACAAAAATGGGTGTAACTTGGGCATACAGCGTCTTTTTTTTGCAAATGAGATATCGTCGGAAAGCTGTTTCAACGCTCTACACAATGGTCCTAGTGTGATTTTTTTTTTTTGATGCTGTTTTCAGCCTCGGAAGTCAAATGTTTCTGTTTTCACTCTGGGACACATATCTTTTGACTCGCTTATCCATTTTTCACAATTTTTGCAGCATTGGAAAGTTGGTTTCAGCCTCTATGTAGATCTGAGGTCATTTATAGAATATGTGTACCTTATTTTATGCATGCATTCATTTTTGTTTTGTGCACTAGGTTTCCATTTTCACTGATGTTTCTGTAGTTTTGCATTATCTCCTTTTGTAATCATTGGGTATTGTAATAATGAACTAATATAAAGTTCCATTTAGGGGGGTTCTTGCATCCATCTTTCATGTTGGTGACAACTCACATGATTTTTTTTGGTTACCTGTTGTTTCCTTTAGCTTCTTTCTTGCTTAGCTGGAGACATCTTTGGTTTGCATCAGTTCACACTTCACATTGGGGTTTTATAGTTCTTAATCCACATTGGTTCAGATCTTTCTCATTTGAGGGCCATTTTTTTATGGTTAATATTCCAGAATCTTGATGGTACTCATCCTATGGGCAGTTTTAGTTTCATTTTGGAATTGGCTTCGAGAGACACAACTTCCAAATTTTTCATCATTATGGGTCCTTTCATCCTTTCATTTACTATTGCTTACAGATTCCAGGGTTGATCTAGTATGTGAGTCTCCAGTGTTCCTTGGCATTGGGTCTACTGTTGCATTTGTGATTTTGATATGGTATTTTGCAAACAGAAGTATCTTTCCTTGCTTGTCGGATTTGGAGTTCTAGTGTTGCTTCATCAGAGTTCTTCCAGTGCTTCTTTGCAGTAGTTCATCTCACTAAAGGGGGGGTTTTTCCCACTGGTTTTTCTCTCTCTTTGCATTTGTACATGAGTACCTAATCAGGCCTTGTTGCTGGGACTCATACTTTCATAATAATCTACTTCTCCCTAAGTTGCACTTATGGGGGGTGTTGGTGTAATTAATATTTAATTACACATTTGCATAAGTTTACTTAGACTTTATTTAATTCCTAAGTTATAGGTTTTAATGCAACACTAGTTTTTTTTCCGCTTTGGAGCTGTTTTCTTCTAGAGGCCATAACTTGGGCATACAATATCATTTTTTGGAAAATGAGATATCTTCGAAAAGCTACTTCTGTCAGATTTCTAGTGGTGTGGGTCTCATCATTTCATTTTTCTGTTGGTGCATTATACAACCAGTTGAAGTCAGAGGAGCTATTTTCAGTCCCGAGCTTGTAACTATTGATCAATTTCTCCTTTTTTCGTGATCTCGGTGGCGTTGGAACTATATTTTAGAGTTCTTTAGTTCTATCCATGGAATTTTTCCATATTATTCTTCAGGTATATTTTATTCAAGTTTTTTTGTTTTCACACTCTGGTGGATTACTTGGACATTTTAGCTCCTAGAAACTTTTTGTTTGTGTGGGATGACTTGTTGTTGGCTGTTCTATATGTATTTCCATTTTTTTGTCCTTTGTGGGCATTTTGAGCATCTTTTGTAAGCAATATTTTCTATGTAAACGCACTGAGATAAAGTGTCAAACTATTGTACATGTATTTTGGGGATTTTGTACATAAGGTTGTGCCATATTTTGTACTCGCACTGTATTATAAAGTGGCATGGGGGGGTTGTGTAGTTCCTTTGTTTTTTCCATCACACCTTTGTCTGGTGAGTGTCCCTCCATGACGATAGTGGATCCATATGATTCCAACCTCATGCATGTGTGATTTGTTTTGTACACCACTTTTTCAATTGCAGTTGCTTTCTTATGCACTTTTCAGATGTCGTTTCTTCTCCTTCATGCACTACAAGGTGTTTCACAACATTTTAGTGGATCTTTCAGGCTCTCCTAGTCAACATTATGGGGGGTATTATACTGTTCATGCTAATGCTTCCTTGGTTTCACCTTGGAAGGAATCTTCCATTCTCAGTTGATCAGTGTTCTTTAGACTATTGGTACTTGTGCCATCTGTATCTTCGTTCCAGGTGTTTTCCTTTGTTTTCCATCTGATTCAAGTAGTGTCGTTTGGGGCACTTATGCAGATTGTTGTCTTCTTGATCCTGATCATCCTATCTTCAGAGGAGGTTCTTCGGCACCATAGCAGTCATCTTCTGATAGTTGTTTGCAGCTTCTTCTGCTTCAGTGATGTTCTTCATGTCTTTCATCTCTTTTTGGAGTAGAGTTTTTCCCATGAGGTTTTCTCTATTTCTCCACTTTACAAAGATTTGGTTATATTCGGGTACCTGATCAGGCCTAGTTGTCAGGACCCTTGTTTGCTTTCATGCATTGTAGTTACCTTTGCTTTCTTGCACATGTTTGTAGCTGCACTTTTGCTCATCTTAAGGGGGGGTGTTAGAGTAAAGGTTTTAACTTAATTATGTTAATTAAGTTACCTTTATTCCTCTCTTAAGATTTCACTTTAGTTTGCATATTGTGACATTTAATAATTATATTAATTATTAAATGTCTACCTATTAGGGTTACTTTTAGGTTTTGCATGATCTCCTTTTAAGGATTGATCTTTGTAATTATTTCATCAACTCAGCTAATGCAATCTCTCTTGAAGCTTGCAGCTCACCCTTGAATTTTTGTCTCAATCTCTTCCTTTCTGTGACAGGTTATTTGCATGCAGGTGATCTTCGGGGTCTGTGAAGTTGGCTTTCTCAACTTCTACAAAATGGAATGTTCCAGAAGAAGATCTAAAAATGCCATATGGCAGCCCCATTCTCGTTGATCAACAAAACTATAAAGCATCTCTCATCTCTCTTTAGCAACAAATTTTGCCTCAAGTTGTGAAGCAACTGAAAATTTGACCATGTGAGGAAATTCACACCATGTTACCAATAGCTGCAAAATATCTCTGTGCCTGTGTGTGCATATTTTCACCTTGCATTTTATCAGGAAAAAAACTTTACCCCGTGTTCCTTCAAATTCACTAGGATATTTTCCCAGATATATATTTTTTATTTCACTTTAAAAGTGAAAGCCTTTACCTATGCATGTATTTCATCTTTTAAAATATTTTACCCCTTTTTTCCACAAAGCACTTTATTTTTTTAAAGCCTCCACTTTATCTTTAAAGTATGAGGGAATTTAAATGTTGTGTGGAGCCCCTTTTAAAAGCATCTCCATTTTATATTTAAAAATCCTACATTTTAAATAATAAAATCCCCACGCCTTTGCTTGTTGATGGGCCCACCTCATTAAATATTTTCCCTTTAGATTTTCTTTTAGATTTTCATCAAGAAAATTCTTGAAATATTTTCTTTTCTTTTTAAAGAAAATGAAAACCTTTTAAAAGACTCTCCCATGCATTCAAATTGATTTGGGCCTACATGCCACATGTCAACATTTTGCTGGCCTTATAGGTGTTAAAGAGTGAGCATATCCAACCCTCAAGACAATGAGCAATGGCCCAGATTCAACTTGCCATCTCACCCACCGTTGATTTTGTTTGCTCCTCTATTTGTGTTTCCCTAACTTTCCTTTATTCATTTTTCTTGGCTTCATCTCTTACCCATGGTGGCAACTCCTCCTTCAGTGGCAATGGCGACCCTTTTAGTATTGACCAAATCTTATAGAGGCATTTCCAACACCTCAACTTTGTGTGTTGACTATGCTAGCGCCTCCTTGCATATGGAATGGCACAGAAGAATGCATTTGCATGAAGGTTTCTATGGATTTATCAATAAATGTACTTCTCTACATTGGCTCTTTAGTGACATTCCTCAAAGCATTTCAAAAAATCCATTTTGTAAATGCTCCAATAGTTGCACACCTTCAGATGTGAAATGGCAGCATTCTTCTAGAGGTGACCTCCTTAATGTTTCCATCGGGAATTTCAATCTATACTCGTGCCTCTCAAAATTCTTATGGGCCCACCTCACATTGGGCTTTCTCGCGCACCCCGTGGATTTAATGAGTGCACAACTCAAAGGAGTGAGCTAGTGGGGAGTGGCTGATATTTGGCTACTCCCAACACTCGTCTCTAGCCATTGATTCATGTTTGTCTCCCTTGATTCACATTTTTTCCTAACTCTTTTTCAGTTTGCTCAAGCCATGCAATCTTGGTCATGGCAGTTTCACTTTTCAGCTAATCACCTTAGGCACAGGCTTCCCTTTATGCACAACCCTCATGCATTCTATGCATTCAATAGCTAAAGCCTTTCACCATATTCATTTTGTGCATATTCTACTGAGTGCGGGATTATTTGGAGTTTCTATTCCCTTCATCATTTGAATGCTCCTATTCTATAGGGCACCCCTCTTACATCACATTTTCTTGAAAGTTGCTAAGGCATTGTCAGTAGATTGTTTTGTATGGTGTGTTGTCCTCCATTCACTTCAGGTGTGACTACTTTTTCAATATTCTATGGCACTGGCTAGAGAGTTTCTAACACTTTTTCAACAACTATTTGATGCATATGCATGCCCTGTAGTGATGGAAATCTTTGAAGTCACATTTATAGAGGTACTTTGTGAAGTAGGCCGTGAGCTTGAACAAGGGCATTGAGTTTTGTTTCATTCTACTGTAAGCACAAACATGCTGGCACCTCCTCCATGGAACAAGACTCTCTTATAATGCATTTTTTTGAAACTTTCAAGGCCTTTTTGTTTTAACGGATCCATTCTTTGGTGCAATTGTTGCATTCATAACATTTTCTAATTCACCGTATTGCTTGAAAGTTTCTCAAAGCTTTTCAACAAATACATTTTTGGCTGCCTTGAAATGATGCAAGGATTTCATCTCCATCGAGCCCCTATGTGTGGACTTGGACAAAACTTCAAGCCTCCCTTTACATTCTCATAGTTTGCAGGCGGTTCCTTATGACTACCTCACTTAAGATCACATCAGTTGTGTTCTTTCTCATTGAGACCAACATCATAACAACACTTAGGGCTATTGAATAACAATATGTCTGATATAACAACTTCATTAATATTGTTATTATCTTGAATTAGCATCCAAATCATTGAAATTTTTATTTTGTTTATTTGTGTCATATGGCTACAAATGAACTAATAATGTATCATTGTCATCAACCTCAATGGGACAAATGTACCCAATCGGATGAGCCTCAACACTCTCAACCATGCTAGCCCAATAAGGAACTTGAGTAAAAGAAGATGGATTTAGTCTTTCAAGCACAAAACTCAAACTCAACACCTTAAAAACAACACATCTCTTGACCTTCCCTCATAATTGGGTAAAGTATGTCGAGTCCCCATGTGGGCCCAGTTAAAAAAAATTGTTTTCAAACAACTTTATCATTGAATTGATCAGACATAGCCTTTGAGTGCTTATGAAGTTAAAAAATGAACTGGGTTTACATCAAAATTTTCTTTCAAGCACTTTGAAAAATTGAGCAAAACTGGCCAAGTGGCCCCTGGAATCGGCCTAGGAAACTGGTCAAGTGACCTGCTAGAAACAAGAAAACTTGCAAGCATGTAGACAACTGACCAAAGAATTGAATGTAATATATGGCTTGGAGAAATGGATCTCGAGGTGAAAGTTATTCGCTGTCAAAATTGCTTACTCGAACTTTCTACAACAACCAGATGTTCTGAACCAATTAAAACTCACAAGATCACCTTGTTGCGAAAATATCAAATCAGCTCCTCACGAGCTACCATTGGACACAGTAGATCATTTAGGTACATTGAGCATGTGTACAAGAGGAATTCACTTGAATCATATCCCATCAAAATATATTGATGGTCAAAGTTGTCCTCTTTGAAAGGTTTCAAAACATGCAGGTGCAAAACTGAACAAATTGCATTTGGTTTTGACTTGGTAAAAATATCAAATCAGCTCATGAGAATTTGAAACTTGACATGTGAGCTCATCTAGGTATGGAGAATGGAGAAAAAAAATATTTTTGACATGACGATCAACCAATTGCAAAATGCAAGCTCAAACGGGAGGCTACTTTGCAAAACTGACAGTTTGCAAACAATAGAAAAGTACCAAAACCCTCCAACTTTGCTTTTCAAAATCCTGACAAAACTCATCTTGGGAAGCTAAAAATTGACATGCATACTCACATAGGACACATGAGTGGGCTTGCAAAGGGGTTTTTCATGAAAATCAACAGGCACCAAATTACGACCCTCCAAAGTAGGTCACTTAAGCAAATTCATCAAGTGCACTTCTGAAAGTGCGGAGGAATTTTTTTTGAAATGGGCACTTCAAATTTGAAAAATTGAGAGTGTCATCAGTGGCTCTGACTAGGGATGTATGCCCCCTGTGGGCATGGAAAGATTATAGATCTCTAGGGAGTAGACCAAATATTGAGTATGTCGGATGCTTTCAAATTGCTCCTTTATTCATTATTCTTTTTCAATTTCATCTGGTGACCCCAAGCTATGAAATGAAAAATGGGAATCAACATTTACCTCTATCAAACACAATTCTATATAAAGAGCTGATCTCCCTCAACTCATGCTTGCCTCTATCAAACCACAACAATCTGAATGAATACACCATTGCAAACACAAGTATCAGGTTGCCTTCATGCAAGTGGAAAATTGCTCTCCATTTAGCTTTGTCATCAAGTGGAAACCAAATCAAGTAGGCCACATCACTGCTACTATCTTCATTTTCTGATTTTGCATCAAGTGGCAACATTTGAAAATGGTGATCAAGACCACATGAAAGCATAGCCTGATCACAACCATCTACCTGATTAAACATGCTAGTACCTCTCAACAAGCCATGATATTCAACATCATCAACATGTTCATCATCATTATGCATCTAAAATTTAGACATACTTTCAAAAAATTTATCATCATGTGGCAACAACTGATCATATTCATCATATAAATCATTCTCAAGCTGAGAACAACCTTCTTCAGTATCTTGCAAATTACCACACTTTTTGAAAACTTCTCCTAGCAGACAAAAATATCACACATTCTGCTACATGGCTGGTACTATTAAGCTCATTCTGATTACTAGTTTGCATATCAAAGGTGAAACAATCACAATAGCTTACTATAAGATCTTGCTCATCATGCAAACCATCTTTGAGTGTATGCATAGAGATATACTCATGTCTTAGCACACTTTGAAAATGTTCTTCATCATACTGGTATAGAGAGTCATCAAAGATTTTTGACTTGTCCTCATTTGTAGTTATATTGTCATCTTCAACATAACATGTCAACCTCTTTAGTATCACAAGCTTGCTCACCAACAAGCAATTCTGGTTCAGAAGCATAATCTAATTTCTCATTGAAATCAACTTCCATATTCACATTCAAAGACTTATGACTAGGCTCATTCAAGTCAGCAAACAAACACTTGTCTAAATCTGCATTACAATCTTCAAAACTTGGCTCATTGGATGCATAAACCTCATGGTAATCTGCTGCTTCAAACTTATCAAAAAAGATTTCCAAGTTTACATCAGCATGCACACTATCATACTCATCATACAATGCATCATTACCATCAAATGGCTTCTTGTCTTCATCCACATCATCATCAAAACCAGTTGATTCATAACTAGAAGGAAGATCAAAGACACATGTATCATACCTTACATATTGAAGACCATTATCACTTTCAAAGTCAATAGGAGTAGCACACAACAACTGATAGTTGTTCACATGTGTGTATTTTTGATATTGAGTGGTCAATAGATCTAAAATTTGTTCACAACTTAATAGATCATTTCTCTGATCTATTGTTTCAACCACTTCCTCTTCTTGACCTTCACTTGAATTTGATGCATTATCAAATTGTAAATTAGGGAATATCAAGGCGTCATCATCAAAATATGAGAACTCAATGGGCTGATCATAAATAGGATTTCCCCAATCATCATAGATTGGATTGCTAACAACATTTCCAAAAGCATGGTCACCACCCATCATAGAGAATAGGTTTTCTATGTCTTCATTCTTACTCACTTCTGGGTTGTCATAACAACAATCCACATCTTTGTCCATTTCAATATTGAGCTGGGTGCCTTCATTGAGCTTTTCATTTTCATCTTTTTGAGGATAGAAATAAGTATCTTCACTGTCAAACTAAAAATCACCAATGGTTCATTCAATGCAACTACTTTTGTTTGATCTTTCAAATTGAAATTCATCACATACTTTATCATTTGCAGCTGGTATACTGTCATTCTCAACAACATTTCCCAAATCAGAAAACTCCTTTGTCTCATCATAGAGACTTGCATCAAGACTACACTCATCACATGTAGGATCAATTGTATCAACACATTGCTGATCACATATCTCTTCTTCAAAGAATAAATCCAATTGATATTCTTCATCATGTTCTTGGTTCAGAAGACTTAGAATCCCATTTTTCTTCACAACCTCACATTCATTGCTTGAAGGGAAGGTCTCATTAGCATGTTTTGGAATGAGAGAATCATCCAGGAAGTTATCTTCATTCTTGTAGCCTTCAATTGTCACAAAAAAATCACTCTATGTTTTTGCACCTTCAGAGGAGATAGAAGAGACTTCAAATGTTCCATTTCTCTCATCATGTTCTTCATCATCATGGCTGCAACTTTCAGCTGGGTATACTTCTTTTGTATGTTTTTACAAGACAACTTCCTCATCACCTATTGATGCATCCTTATCTTCAACGTTTTCAAGTTTTCATTTATTTGAAGAGCTCTGATCATTCATATTCACACAGCTACTAATTTCATCAGCATGTTTTCCCATGATGGAAGACAATAAACTTAGCACATATTCATTCTTTTGTTTCTCCAAATTATCAAGAAATTTGTAAGCCATCTACATACTCAATATTTAAAAATCTTTTAACAATGCACTAGATCCTTCCTCATAGGCTTCAAAATACACGTGGATACAATTTGGAGTACTAGGTCTACAATTCTCTAGGATTAGTGATAGAGCAGTAGCAAATCTATGACTGAATTCAATGCTTGACTCTACATCTTGCTTCTTGATCTACTTTAACCTCATGATAAGGTCAAAGGACTCTCTTGTGAATTCTTTTCTATAAGCATTCACTAATTCATCCTAGCAAGGAAATGACTTCTCAGGAAAACTCCAGTACCAATCCTAAGCTCTAGCTTCAAGAGATCTAGCAAAAAATCTCATCCACATACTAATATCCAAATGAATGTTTCTCCATGAAGCTGGAATTTTTTTTAACATGTGCATCTCCCTCACAAATATTATATCCATTAAATCTAGGCATCTTCTTGTAGACTTGAGTTGACATACTTTCAGTTTTGTAATCAACCCATGAAAAATAAAATTGAGCATACAATGGATCAAAGGAATTGACAAAAGGTGCATTAACTTGACAAGTGGATACAGTATGATTGTCTTTTGATTAGGCTTGTTGAAACATCCAGTGCCTTTCATCCATCTCTCTAAGTCCTCTTTCAAACAAAACCTTCCATTTTGACCTTATCTTAGGCTTGTGCACTCTTGAGTTCTTACACTTTGGGGTGTCAAATGTGTGAAGATTATCAGACTTCTAAAATTTCTTGACAAGCTATCTTAAAGTGTCTACAGGTATGGCTATTTCATGATCCATGGATATATGCAAATCAGGACTCAACTAATTGTGCATAATGACAACCATGACCAAAAGAAGGATTACAATGACAACTTATGACATGGTAATAACCAACATATGACAATACAAATGGATGGAAATCCCTAAGATATACAAATGAAATCTAACCATCCAAACCAACAATATACTTGAGCACTAGACAAAAATCTTTCAATGGAACTGCAATTACATTCAACGGATCCAACTAGTGGAAGTGTGAAAACTTAAATTTACTATCCTTTCCCTCTATTAATGCTAAACCACTAAATAGGGAACCAAAGTTTTTCGTAAAATGTTCAAATATGGTTTTCATACAAGTGTTTCTTGAAAACCAAGAGTGAAGAATACATGGAAACATTGCAGCTATTGCAAATTGTTCTGGAAATATTGTAGATTTGGAACTTTTCTTCAAGTCTTCAATAGGTTCTTCTGACAGAGTCACCACCTCTCTTCTTAGGAACTTCAAACAACATGAAGTTCTTTCACATGTAAATTTATTTCTGAGTTCCTTCCACTAGTAGAGCACCACAAATCATAAAATAATCAGGTTCACTACAAAAATTATTTCTCTAGGCTTGAAATCCTTCAGTATTTGAACTAAATTCAGAATGGAAAATGGTGTGACTCGATGCAATGACTCTTAAGGATAAATTCAAAAAATAAGAATTTTCACAAATTCTCCCCAATAGAGTCGCCATTCTTTTGGTGTTCCAAATATCAATAGATCAGTTGAATCCTAAAGACTTAGCCAATGTCTTATGCTTAGAATCAAAGGTTCATTTGGCCAATTGACAAGATTCAGTCAAAGAC
Source organism: Sequoia sempervirens (assembly GCA_007258455.2). Lineage (NCBI taxonomy): Eukaryota > Viridiplantae > Streptophyta > Pinopsida > Cupressales > Cupressaceae > Sequoia > Sequoia sempervirens. Next base: position 267,138,850 of record VDFB02105785.1, read on the forward strand.
TGAGATCTTCTGCACTTCTGGATCTACAGAACCAAGGTGGGTCAACCTATACAATGTCTAAATTTTAATTCACCCATACACACTAACATTTCTTTTTATAACAGATAAGTCCCAATGCAAATACACCAAGAAAGTACTAACAACTTCAAATCTGGCTAAATTCTGGGTATATCAACACTTAATCAACAATTGGGAAGCAAGACTCAGTACCAAACAACATGGATTAAAATGATGTTGAATTTATAAAAAAAAATTGAGATGCACTAAGCTGCAAGATAAATCAGTGCCTAATTCTGGGCCATGGAGTCAAATTCATAAAAAGAATTCATCAACAAATTAAACTCAAATAATGAATTTAAATTTTGTGTGCATTGCATCAACAAATCCTCTTCTGTTATCAATCAAATTCTTCTTATCAGATCCAACCTGCACACTTCAATCACAATCATCTACTCAAAGCATTTTAACCATTTTATTGAAACAAAACAATGAATAGATAAAACAATCTCAAAAAATTAAGATTCCAAACTCAAAGATACTTGGTATTATTGAATTCAAATGACTGAAAATATACAGATCTGAAGACAATTTGAAGATATTCATGACTTTCATGATTTATTTACATAAACTAGCTAATATTTGCTCATAAAATCAAAATTTATAGCTCACAGACTCAGTATATGACTCAGAACTTAACAATTTCTATCTAGCCAACCCATACATGAAATCAGAACCCAGAACAATGAGAAGAGAAGAGAAGAAATAAAAGAATGGAATGTTCTAGAAGAAGATCTGAAAATTCCATCTGGCAGCTCCATTCCCATTGATCAACAAAACTATAAAGCATCTCTCATCTCTCTTCAGCAATAGATTTTGCCTCACATTGTCAAGCAACTAAAAATTTGACCATGTGAGGAAGTTCACACCATGTTACCAGTAGCTGCAAAATATCTCCATCCCTGTGTGTGCATATTTCCACCTTGCATTTTATCAAGCAAAACACTTTACCCCATGTTCCTTCAAATTCAATGGAATATTTTCCTAGATATGTTTTTTTGATTTCACTTTAAAAGTAAAAGCCTCTACCCATGCATGTATTTCATCTTTTAAAATATTTTACCCCTTTTTTCCATGGAGTACTTTATCTTTTTAAAGCCTCCACTTTATCTTTAAAGTATGAGGGCATTTAGATGTTGTCTGGGCCCCTTTTAAAAGCATTTCCATTTTATATTTAAAAAGATTTCCTTTTAAATAATAAAATCCCCATACCTTTGCTTGTTGATGGGCCCACCTCATTAAATATTTTCCCTTTAGATTTTCTTTTAGACTTTCATAGAGAAAATTCTTGAAATATTTACTTTTATTTGTAAAGAAAATGAAAACCTTTTAAAAGACTTTCCCATGCCTTCAAATTGAGCTGGGCCTACATGCCATGTGTCAGCATTTCGCTGACCTTGCAGGTGTTGAAGAGTGAGCATCTCCAAACCCTGAGACAATGAGAAATGGCCCAGATTCAACTTGCCATCTCACCCACCATTTATTTTGTTTTCTCCTCTATTTGTGTTGCCCTAACTTTCCTCTATTGATTGTTCTCGGCTGCATCTCTTACCCATGGCGACAACTCCTCGTTCAGTGGCAATGGCGACCCTTTTAGTATTGACCAAGTCTTATAGAGGTGTTTTCAACACCTCTACTTTGTGTGTTGACTGTGCTAGCGCCTCCTTGCATATGGAATGGCACAAAAAAATTCATTTGCATGAGGGTTTCTATGGCTTTATCAATAAATCTACTTCTCTGCATTGGCTCTTTAGTGACATTCCTCAAAGAATTTCAACAAATCCATTTTGTAAATGCTCCAACAAGTACGCACCTTCAGATGTGAAATGACATTGTTCTTTTGGAGGTGTTTTATTAGATTTAGGCCCTCCATCAGCCTCCTTAATGTTTCCATTAGGCATTTCAATCTATACTGGTGCCTCTCAAAATACTTATGGGCCCACCTAACATTGGGATTTCTCGCACACCCCGTGGATTTAATGAGTGCGCAACTCAAAGGAGTGCGCTGGCAGGGAGTGGCTAAGATTTGGATGCTCCCAACACTCATCTCCAGCTATTGATTCATGTTTGTCTCCCTTGATTCAACTTTTTCCCTAACTCTTCTTCAGTTTGCTCGAGCCTTGCAATCTTGGTCATGGTAGCTTCACCTTTCAGCTACTCAACTCAAGCGCAGGCTTCCCTTTATGCACAACCCTCATGCATTCTATGCATTCAAAAACTAAAGACTTTTCACTATATTCATTTTGTGCTTATCCTGTTGGGCATGGGATTCTTTGGAGTTTCTATTCCCTTCATCATTTGAATGCTCCTACTTTGTAGCATGCCCCTCTTCCATCACATTTTCTTGAAAGTTGCTAAGGCATTGTCAGCAAATTGTTTTGTATGGTGCGTTGTCCTCCATTCACTTCAGGCATGACTACCTTGTCAATATTCTATGGTGCTGACTGGAGAGTTTCTAACACTTTTTCAACAACTATTTGATGCATATGCATGCCCTGCAGTGATGGGGATATTTGAAGTCATGTTTATAGAGGTACTTTGTAAAGCAGGCCGCGTGCTTGAACAAGGGCATTGAGTTTTGTTTCGTTCTCACTGTAAGCACAAACAAGTTGGTGCTACCTCCATGGAACAAGGCTCCCTTATAATGCATTTTTTTGAAACTTTCAAGGCCTTTTTTTTTTACGGATCCATTCTCTGGTGCAATTGTTTCATTCATAACATTTTCTCATTCATCGTATTGATTGAAAGTTTTTCAAATCTTTTCAACAAACACATTTTTGGATGCCTTAAAATGATGCAAGGATTTCATCTCCATCAAGCCCCTATGACTGGACCTAGACAAAACTTCAAGCCTCCCTTTACATTCTCATAGTTTGAAGGTGGTTCCTTATGAATACCTCACTTAAGATCACATCAGTTGTGTTCATTCTCATTGAGACCAACATCATAACAACACTTAGGGCTATTAAATAAAAATATGTCTGATATAACAACTTCATTAATATTGTTATTATTTTGAATTATCATCCAATTCCCTGAAATTTTTACTTTGTTTATTTGTGTCATATGGCTACAAATGAACTACTGATGTATCATTGTCATCAACCTCAATGGGACAAATGTACCCAATCGGATGAGCCTTGACACTCTCAACCATTCCAGTCCAATAAGGAACTTGAGAAAAATAAGATGGATTTAGTCTTTCAGGTACAAAACTCAAACTCAACACCTTAAAAACAACACATCTCTTGACCTTCCCTCATAATTGGGTAAAGTATGTCGGGTCCCCATGTGGGCCTAGTTAGAAAAAAAATCATTTTCAAACAACTTTATCCTTGAATTGATTGGACACAGCCTCTGAGGGCTTATGAAGTTGAAAAAAAAATTGGGTTTACATCAGAATTTTCTTTCATGCACTTTGAAAAATTGAGCAAAATTGGCTAGGTGGGCCTTGGAATCAGCCTAGGAAATTGGTCAAACGACTTCCTGGAAACAAGAAAAATTGCAAGCGTATATACAACTAACCCAAGAATTGAATGCAATAGATGACTCGGAGAAAGGGATCCTGAGGTGAATGTTATCCACTATCAAAGTTGCTTACTTGAACTTTCTGCAACAACCAGCTATTCTAAACCAATTAAAACTCACAAGATCACTTTGTTGCAAAAATATCAAATCAACTCCTGGCAAGCTACCACTAGACATAGTAGATCATTTAGGTACACTGAGCACATGTACGAGAGGAATTTTATTGAATCATCCCCCATCAAAAGATATTGATGGTCAAAGTTGGCCTCTCTGAAAGGTTTCAGAACATGCAGGTGCAAAACTGAACAAATTATGTTTGGTTTTAACCTAGTAAAAATATCAAATCAGCTCATGAGACTCTGAAACCTGACATGCGAGCTCATCTAGGTATGGAGAATGGAGAAAAACATTATTTTTTATATGAAGATCAACCAATTTCAAAATGCAAGCTCAATCAGGAGGCTACTTTGCAAAACTGTTAGTTTGCAAACAATAGAAAAGTGCCAAAACCCTCCAGCTTCGCTTTTCAAAAACTTGATAAAACTCATTGTGGGAAGCTGAAAATTGACATGCATACTCACATAGGACACATGAGTGAGCTTGCAAAGGGGTTTTGCATGAAAATAAATAGGCACTAAACTACGACCCTCCAAAGTAGGTCACTTAAGCAGATTCATCAAGTGCATTTCTGAAAGTGCAGAGGCAATTTTTTTGAAATGGGAACTTCAAATTTGGAAAATTTGAGAGTGCCATTAGAATATTGAAAGGATAATTGGAAAGGGACATGTGCTTGAAGATAGGTCCACCTACCAACCCCCATTAGCCTATTTATTTATTTTTCAAAAAGGAGGCCTAAAGGGTATGTGATAAGAGAGCCTTCTCAACCCTCTCCCCCTCATGCATCACTACCATCTCCTCCACAAGCACCATTGTCTCCTCCATAGGAGAAACCAAAGAAGAAGAGAATAACTAATTAGCCATCTTTGGTTGATTATCCTTTTGGACTTGATGAGGAGAATGAAGTTGAAGTAACCGGGGAGGAAGTGAATAAAGAAATTACCTCTCCCCTAAGAGAAATTGAAAATATATTTCCTCAAAGTAGGCTAGGTATTGATACCACCAATGGAAGGGATGAGGAAAACGATATTAGGGCAATGTCTTACCAAAAATTCATTTTATATAATGAATTTGTAAAGACTAGAGAATTCAAAGATTTTGTTATTAGGTGAAATATAGAAGAATACTTCTAGAGGCCTGAGAAAGCAAAGGCAAGAGTTCCTCGAGAACAATATGAGGAAGTCACAAAGAAAGTACTAGCATAAATAAATATCGATGCTAGAAATATTACCCCTGAAGAGGGGAGGAAATTGTTAAGGGATAGTGGATTATTGCTACTCCTAGAATGGGAAATTTTCTTAGCCATTGCCTTTGATACAATAAGGAGACAAGATGAAATATTTTCTTCAGAAGAACAAGCACAATTGGATTTTTCAGGATCAGGGTTCAACCCTAAGTGGGAAACCCTTGCAATTTGAGCTCTAGCCCCAAAAAATAATAAGCCTTAGGTTGTAGAAGCAACCCAAGATGTCAAGGAAGGCCTAGTAATAAAGAGGGTATCTGATGCCTTATTCAATGAATCTATTGTGTTAGTGGTTGATACTACCAAATTTAGTGAGGCTACTACCAAAATTCTGCAAAGTAAATATGACAAGTTGCTACAAGAACATATAGCACTTATAACAAAATATAATAAATATAAAATGAAGGAAGCTAAAGAACCCCCTCCTTTAGATACACAGGAAACTAACTCTTATTAAGTAGCACCCTAAAATGATCTAGTCAAGGAAAATGAGGAACTCAAAGATAAGATAAAGGATCTAGATGGAAAAGTAAAGAATAGCCAGGGGGTCCACATGAAGAAATGGTACATGTTGTGATAGCAGTTTTAGGACATGTGATGTTGAAAATTTTGAAGAGATTAGAGGAATCTTATAGAGATTATAAGAATCTCAAAGATGATATTGCTAGAGTGGCAAGGGATCAATATATATTAAAAAACATCATGAATAAATGGATCCCAAGGACCATGATGATACAAGACATATACAAAGGATTTGCAAATACATAAAATCCACCTAGTGACATCTTCCCCACCTACACTATGGATAAATTAGTAGGAGAACTACACAAGCCTACATGGAAAAATTAACACAAAAGGATAAGACTAAGCTAAAGCATTTTGAAAATATTGAAATAAGGATTATACCTTACATAACAAAGGAGAATGGGGAGATGCAAGATTTTATTGATTGGAAAGATGGATTCAAATAATTAGTTCCTACTCTAGAATTCTTTATTTGTGATGATAATAAAGTGGAAATTGGTCTCATTGATACTTGTTTAGACAAAATAATAACCAAATTATATCAATTATTGGAGGCTTTCAACAAGAAAACTAGTGAAATTGTTGCTACAAAGTATACAAGGTACATGTATGATGTTAATCATCTTATTGCATTCCAATTTCCATCAGAGGGATCATACCAAACATTGGATGAGAAATATAATTAGTTTCAGAGATTATAAGTATTATTTTGATATCTTGTTTGGTTGACAACATTTTTGGCATAGGTTGTCAAATTTTGCATTAGGAAATGACAATTTTTCAATTTTCAAAAGAATAGTTAGCATAAGCTACTTCTTGAAATTAGTTGGTACTATGGTAGGACAAGTAAAAATGGTAGTAGTAATGATAAATAAAGGAATAGCATGGGATATTTGAGTTGTGTTTCAATCGGTCTCCACCAACCAGGTTGTATGGGCTTGTTAGGAATAAATGTTAGAGATGTCTTGTTGAATGAAAAGAGCATGTTGGAAGGAAACCAGAGCTACATACTAGAATAACTACTCCTAGGGTCTTCAACAACCTTTTCAATGACTTCTCTATATATTTTAATGTCTTTTGTCCTTTCTAAATAGTGGCACTACCTAATATTTTATATTTTGTGACTTAAGTGATGGATGAGGCTTTTTGCTTATTTCTTCCTTTGTGCTTATAACCCTTTAGATGATCCAAATTGAACTTTGAATCTTCACATTCCTTGATATAAAAGTCAATTTGGTCATTCATTTCATGAAGATCCTTATCTAAACCCTTGAACTCGGTTATGAGTTCAATTAGTTAGTCTACACCATCCCTATTTAATTTTTAATGTATTTCTTCTACCTTATTTTTTAATACATGTTGTACCTCAGATGCTACACTTATGGTGTGATTTTTCATATTCACCATATCTAGGTTGATTATATGTTCAATAGAATTTTCAAAACTATCTCGTACCCTATACATCTTGTCATGTTCCTCAAGAATATTTTATTTAAACCATGTCAATAAATATTGTTTGAAAGCTATAGATTTATTAGTGCTCTCAACAAAAAAAAAATCACTCGACTATTAAATATTATATTATTAGTCAGTACCTTAAAAGATACCTTATTCATTTCATGGAGTATGGGAAAAAAATGCTCATACATATCATCTTCAGTTATGACCAAGTACAAAAATTGCTCCATTATCTAGTCTAGATGTGATATTTTGTAGTAAAATTTATGACCAAACCCTATTTGTGCACAAGCTCCACCTCACTCTCCTTCATCAAAATTGGAGCATCTATGAAGGAACTTGGGATTAAAGTTACCACAATTGTCAAAATTTTCACAAAAATTTGTAGTTGTAGTTGTTCTTTCAACTCTTTCTTTATGGTTTGATCTTTTTCATTCATAATTTTAATGTTTCTATAGTTGTTTCTAGTATAATTACTTCCTATTCTATCGTATGTTTTCCCAAGTTGATTTGTATTACCTAGAAATCTAGAGGCGATATATTAGAGGAATCTTTATAATATATAGGGGTTGCAATCTCTATAATTATTTCCCTATTTTGGTTCAATTTGCAAGGAAGATAAGGTAGCAGAACAACTTCCTACACTAATCTTGAGAGGACGATAATTCAAAAATTTACAGATCTTTTCAACAGTTAAAAAAATGTTAATATAAATAAACATAAATATCATGCATACCACAACACAGTGATTTATACGTGTAAAACCCTTTCAGGAGAAAAACCCCACACTCCAAAATATACCCAATAAATTATTCAAAAATAAAAAAGATTACAATTTACTTACAAAACAAGCTTCTCATAGTAGTATCACCAACCAGAGATCTAGAGGCAACACAACCACTATCAGACTCTTAGAATACATCACAATACACAACCATAATACAAAACCCTCATAAAATAGGATTTCCTTATAAGGAAATTCAAGCCAACAAAATAACAATCGTCAAATATGAGACCTAATGATGAACGGTCTAGATTTACAATAATAAAATATACATAAAATTTGGCTTTCGAGGGAGCTTCCATTAGACCCCCCGTTGGGAGGATGATCCCATTGGACCCCTCATGGGGGGGGGGTTACCATGGTCCCCTCGGCACTTACCTATCAATAGTAAACCTTATGTAATTTCAAGGTTAAGACATATTTTCCCAAAAAATGTCCCACTTGTCCAACACCTTACAAGAGCAACAGGAGGGTGTATAAACATCATCTCTTAATTTCTAGGGTCTAAAAGGCCCATAGAATTTGAACACCATCTAAACTTCTTAGTGCTCACAAGCTTAGTTAAAGAATTCATAACATTCACCCAAGTCTCTACCTTAATTAGCTTCACCATTCCATCTTCAACTATATCTCTAAAAAATGATATTGTACATCAATGTGCTTGGTACTAGCATGAAATGTCGAGTTCTTAGCTACACATATTGCACTTTGACTATCACAATAAATTATCATTGTACCTTGTTTTATTCCCATATCTAATCATAGTATCTTAAGACAAATGGCTTCTTTACAAGCATGAGTAGCTGCCATATACTCAACTTTAGTAGTGGACAAAGCAACCACATCCTATCACTTTCTCATTCAACTAATTGCACCACCAAATAAAGTAAACACATAAGTGTAAGATGGGTAAAAATGATGTAGCTTAGATTCTAGTGACAACCACAACACTTCTAAGCTAAAACCCAATCCAACATAAGAGAAAACAATCAAAACATAAGGAAAATGAAAGCATTAAATGAAAGCACTCCCCATGTTTGAAGTTGAATCACTTCCCTTGTCTCTCCTCATTCTTCTTTTGCAAATATTCGCTCATATTTTGTAATAGAAATGTGCAAATATCTGCAAATTGTAAGCAAGAAAGTTGGAGATAAGTGGTTGTTAAGGCAAACATGGAGGAGGAAGGATTCTTTTATAGACAACCATTCGAATGGATAGACGAGACCAATCTTCTAGAAAGATGACAAGATCAACAATTGAGAAGAAATGCAACATAGGAATGGGGACGTTACAAAACATATAGTCAAGATTAGAAAGAACCCAAAGATGATCGATGACTGAGATTAAAAAATGAGATAGTGGAGGAAGAATATGGAGGAATTAAAAATTAAAACCATTTAATTCGTTAGAAGGAATCTTTGACCAAGTAGAGGCATAAATAATTTATTTGAGGAAAAGTTAAGTGAAAATTTAATTAAAACGATTTATGTAACCGTTTTAATTAAATAGGAAGAAATAGAGAAATAGAATTAAATAATTAAATCAGATTAATTATTTAAGTAGGGGAGAAATTTCAAAAGATAGTCAAATAATTTAAAATTTATTTGACTATAGAAGAATTAAAAGATTAATAAATAGACAAACAATTAATAATAATTATTTGACTATAGACGAATAGTAAAAATAATAAAATAAATAGTAATTTATTTAATTATTGAAGAAAAAGAGATTAACGACATAATTAAATTTATTTAATTGATAATAGTAGAATAAGTATTAAGAAATGAATTAATTAAATAATTAAAATTATTTAATTATGCGAAGACGAAGACCAAGAAAAATGATGCTTGCAAACTTAGGACATTTTTCAATGTCTACATTTTACCCCTCTTTGACATAATGTAGTTCATCGCGTTGTGCCAAAGAAATTCAATCAAAAGATGCCCTGATGAAAGTAGGGCAGAGGTATGCCCCCTCGAGAAAATTTAAAAAAAATTCAAAAAAATTCAAAATATTTGGAAAATTGTCCCAATAAGATAATTTATTCTCTAGGAGTTCAACATTGAATACATAATCAATTTTTGAGATTGATAAGGGGGTTAAATTTAGGTTCAAAGTCATCAAAAAGTGCACCCAATAGACAAGGCAAATGCAAACCCTAATTGTCAACCTATAAATAGGAATTGGATTAGAAAAATAGGTCATTTAAGCATTCTATTTTTAGAAATATTAGGAGCTCTAGATGAGAAAATCTGAGGAAATGTCACATATTTTGGATGTCGCACATAGAAGATACTGCATCCACACCTTCCATTGACTTAAGGGAGTGCTCGCCTCGTTAAGTACTACAAACCTACCTTGTGTTTTTCTTTATTTTTGTGCACTTAGGTAGGGAAATGATTTAGCAAGAAATTGCATCGCAGGCAATGCGACACAATTTTGTGCATGAGTGACATAAATGAGAAGTGGTTTTCCACATTCATCACGTCATGACACAACTATTGGGCTAGGGCAGGGATGGTTGTGTTGCGATACATCTGCATGCAACACAACTGACTTTCTAAGTCAAATATGTAGTCAGGAATGATGCAATCAAAATTGTGCTATGCAAGCATTGTACAAAATGATGCATGTGAAAAAAGAGTGACATAATTGTAGTTGCAAGCCACTAGAAATTAATGTGACACATTTGAAAAAATAGCGACACAATTTCTTGGTGAAATTTTTTTCCCAGTTTAGGATAGAAGGACTTGGTCAACTTAGGTTCAATAGGTCAACTAAATATTTTAGATTGACATGATGGTTGGTGTGATGATTTCAGGTTGTTTTACCTCCTATCTATACACAGTAGTCATGACCAGATGTGTTTCAACTATGGTATCAACTAGACAATGTGGAGAGATAGGCACTATTAGATCTTGACTTGTTCTATATCACCTATATGCCTATTATCGAGGAAAATAGAGGCATTGTTGACAGCGTTGGCAAAGTGATGGAACTCTGAGACTTACAACTTCCATCTACTGACTGGGGAAGCAACTGTTACCCTGGAGGATGTGTGCAAGATTTTTCAGCTACTGATTCGAGGTGAGCGTGTTCGATATGACCCCATTTGAGGACAGTAAGAATTGTATGATTATTATGACTGTGATGATGATTTTGCACTCAACATCTAGGGCTATGAGATTAGATGGGATACACTAGCCAAGAGATATGATATATATGATTGCGTGCTATGCACACTGATTGTAGGGGTTATGATTCTAGATTGCAGGGGTCATGGCTTTTCAGTGGGTTGGGGTGAGATGCTAGCAGGTATGGTCTAGGAGGAGACTATATATGCATGGGTACCATGTCTCTTAGGCATGTTATACTTCCAATTGCATAACATTGCTTATAGAGGAGGAAATAGCCCAAGCTGAGGTGTGAAATTACTCACAATATGGGCATGGGAACATATAGTAGTGTTCCATCCACTACTAGTATGATAGTTGGGAGATGGTGATCCATATGCATATATGTATTGGGGTGCCCTATCATAGACACATGTGGGAGATGTTGGATGCTAGAGGCATAGTATTGACACATTGGTTAGCTTCGTCTGGAGACCATACAAAGACTGTGACTTATGGGTTGGTGAGGATGATCACTTGCTATGGTGCCAACAACATAGGTACTTGATAGGCCAGACTATACATAATCAACATATTATTGATATGTATCTTTCAGAGAGGGTTCAGAGGAAGTTTAGAGAGAGACAAGATATTCTTGTTGGTACGATTTTTTTTGCATGATCCTCTTGATAGGTACACCCTTGGGGGCCGTGCAGATAATGGTGACCATAGTTGAGTAGGAGATTGATGCTCTATAGATAGTGTAGTAGAGGTGGAGAGGGGGTATTGCAGATGTAGGGACCACTCTTGAGTGTAACACATGGTGGAATACACATAGGCCACCACCATACACATATCCAGAGTAGCCAACACTTGTAGAGTGTTGAGGCAAGGGACCAAGAGGCTAGAGAGGAGACAGGGTACAGAGGGGTGGTGGGAGAGGAGATTGAGGAGGAGGGGATGATGTAGGAGATGGTTAGGAGGAGACTGACATAGGAGGAGGAGGGATGGAGGATAGCGGGCAACGGGCAACAAGGCACTTTCCAGCAATCCAAGAGGAGGAGGAGAGGGACGAGGATTATCTAGAGGTGAAGGAAATAGCAGCGGAGGTGGTGGAGAAGGTAGAGCAACACATAAAGATGCCTGCTCTAGAGGTGGCACACCCAAAGGTTGAGGTGATGGAGATTGAGGAGCATGCAGAGGAGAGATAAGAGGAGCATGCAGAGGAGGCAGAGATGGACGAGGCAGAGAGTCCTCTGAGAGAGGACTATCATGGGGATGGGAGAGGAGGAGGGATTGGATGAGGGCAGGGATGGGTCAGATGAGGAGGGAAACATAGAGTAGAGGATAAACACCCCATAGGCTCAAATACAGGCCCTAGAGGCAGAGCTCAGGACAGTGACAATAGGGAGGGATGACCTTAAGGCCAAGAGGGACACTTTGCAAACCGAGAGGGACCTAGCTATCATTCGTCAATAGTAAACTGATTAGAGGATGCTACAATTTGTTGCTACATGCAAGTATCTATAGAAAATCTTGCTCGGGAGCTAGCTAGATAGGACCAAGAAGTCCAATATTACATGGATTTGTATGAGAGGATCATGCCACCAAAGAGGAGAGAGTCGAGTTTCTCTTATTTTCAGAGTAGCAGATCATAGGGAAAAGTGCATAGCAAGTCCCATAGCAAGTCACAAGGTGGGGATATCATCGGTATGAGATGAGCCACACCCTATGACAAGCCATCCACCTCAGAGCCTAGGGCTAGAGAGTCACGGCGACGAGAGGATAGGGATCCCCTAGGTGTTGGTGTAAATAATTATTAATTACACTTTGCATAAGTTTACTTAGGCATATTTAATTCCTAAGTTATAGGTTCTTATCTTTATCTTATCGAGCTATCTTGTTGCTCAAGATAAGATTAGGTTTTGCATATTTTCTTTTATAAAGAAAATTATCTCTTGTAATATTTGGTACTTCGAATATATCAATTTGCACATCTTTTTCAAATCTCTGCTTTTTCATTTTTCTCTTCTGTGGAAGGTGATTTTTTTGGTTTGCAATCAGATGTTGGTTTCTAACATGGTATCAGTTTTTCCCACTGGGTTTTCTTTCTCTTTACATTTGTACATGAGTACCTGATCAGGCCTTGTTGTCGGGACTCATCTTTGCATAATAATTTTGCTTCTCCCTAAGTTGCACTTATGGGGGGTGTTGGTGTAATTAATTATTAATTACACTTTGCATAAGTTTACTTAGGCATATTTAATTCCTAAGTTATAGGTTCTTATCTTTATCTTATCAAGCTATCTTGTTGCTCAAGATAAGATTAGGTTTTACATCTTTTCTTTTATAAAGAAAATTATCTCTTGTAATATTTGGTACTTCGAATATATCAATTTGCACATCTTTTTCAAATCTCTGCTTTTTTGTTTTTCTCTTCCGTGGAAGGTGATTTTTCTGGTTTGCAATCAGATCTTGGTTTCTAACACTAGGGACAAGAGATCAGGGTAGCTCAAGGTAGAGAATCTTTTTCATATTGCATATTGAAACTATATTTTTTAATACCGATCCAACGAGCTCCATTTTTGATAGACACAACACATCTTGGCATTGTACCTATGAAACATTTTTTAGCGATATATGATATGATTTTTGGTGGTAGTTTATGATGTGCAATGTTATATGATTATGCTTTATGTTTATGATGATGTTATGCTATGGATGTTCATGCATTTATGATGTCTATTGATGCATTCTATATGATTGTGTGATGGTTTAATGTGCTTTATGATGATGCTTTCATGATTCTATTATGAATGTTTATGCCTTTATGATATGTATTGATTATGAATGCAATATGGATGACCTAATTTTATGAATGCAATATGATATGCAATTCATGTTGATGCAATAGGATGCCTATATGATGATGCAAAATGTGATGTCTAATATAATATGCCATGATATTATTAATGTGATGCAATGTATTATAACATAATGTAATCTTATGTGATAGATCATAATGTATAGTGCAATGTGGTGTGAAATGTGATGCTATGCAATATGATGGATGGAAGTGAACTACAATCATAATGAAAAATGTAATGTCATGAGTTGTTATAGTATGATGCAATGAAATGTTAATATTATATGGATGATTTCTATGTTTTTGTATTTTATCATGTAAATATTTGTGGCCTAATATGACGATGATGACCTACAATGGTGATGCTTACTATGATGCTTCCTAACATGATCTTGTATGTAGGATATTTTTGTGTGTCATAGGACTTTTTCAAGACCCAGATGAAAGAAATGTTAGCACAAAAAAGATGGATGTTAGCGTGGAAAAAGGTTAAGGAAAATGGAATGTTAGATAGGAAATGAAAAAGGGAAGAATTTCATGCTTTTATATTTATCATCATTGGGAATCAAAATTGTCACAAATGGAATACAAACACCATGGTATGATGTATACCAAGGTGTGCAAGGTGACCATTTGTGAGAGATAAGTAGTCAGAAAATAAAGCAAAAATAAAAGGAATGCCCTGACTCATACTAAGGACCTAATTATCCCAGTCTTTTTTCTAAGAAAAACCACAAACAACAAGCAAAGAAAAGAGGTCATGATCCATCATCACTCCTCTAAATAATTTAATAGGACATCCTCAAGATAACTAGTAACATGACCCAGTATCAATAAAAAAGATAAGACAAGCCTAGACCAACAAAGTGTTTTCCAAAGAGATAGTGTTTCCACTAAGATTGTTTGATATGATTGATTAGGTTGACCAAGATGACCAATTGATTGATTGATAAGTCGACAAAGGTTGATTGATTAATTTGATTGATTGTACCTAGTTTTAGGAAAGGCACATCCTAATTAAGGCAAGATTAATTGACCAAGATGATAGGATTGATTGATTTGATAGAGTTTGACTCATATGATTGATCTATGTGATGACACCTAATTTCAGGAAGACATATCTTGTTCAAGGCAAGGAAAACATCTGATAAAGTTGACCAATTGACCATTGTTGATAAAGCACCTAACTGTAAGAAAGACATATCCTACTTAAGGTGAATGACTAGATTGACCAAAGACAATGTCTATTCTCAGGAAGGATGCATGATGACAAAATACAAGTGATAAGACCGAATGAGACAAATGACATAATGGCCCATTTCGATACAAGACCAATGATTTGATTGATTGATTGAAATTAAGATGATTGATTGATTGAAGATGAAATATTTGTTGGTTATGTTTTCCTGTTGATTCATGATTTGGTTTGAATGACGATTTCTTGCAGACAAAGATCACAACAAGACCAGAAAAACCCTAAAGGGCTGACCTAAGGTCTCGGGGGCTCATCAATTGATGGGACTTACTTACGTTATACACATAGAGGCCTCATAGTTCTACATGACTTGAATTTTCTTTATTTGACAAAATATTGAGTCATGATTTTATTTGGACAAACCTAAAAGGACTAACCTAATGTCTCGGGGGCCCATTCAAGATGAGCCTTTCCTATGTAGCAAATGTGTAGAGACAACGTAGTTTGACCACTCTAACACAAACTGACTCGGAATCTAACTCTAACTCTAATTTTTGAAGTTTTGATGGTTTCTATTTTTTTTTGGATTTTGAAGGTTTTTATGATTTTTTTGGATTTTTGACAATTTATGATTTTTTTGGGATTTTTTATGTTTTATGATTTTTTTTATTTTCGACGTTTTATGATTTTTTTGATTTTTGAAGTTTTATGATTTTTTTAGATTTTTGATGTTTTAAAAGAGGTTGATACCATGTGTCAAATCCCATGAAGACGTAATTCAAGGAATTTCCCCTAGTTAGGTATAGGACCAACTTATTATGTGCGAGGGGAAGTAGCAAACAAATGCAAAGGATGATCATGAAGGAAAAGGATACTAAATGTCTATGGTTCTCAGGCCATGAGAGGATGAAAAAACTTTATTATGGATGAAGGACATGTGCGAATGGATGAGCGATGGATGGGAGACCACGTAGAGTGATAGTAGATGGAGGGGCATAGACTAACTACACATGGTGCCTGTTTGCCATGTTTTCACCATGGTACTTATCCAAAGCACCATTGAAGTGGTTTTCACTTTTGGACGAATTATTTCTCTTTACTATTTTTTTTAATTTTTAATTTTAATTTTAATTTTTTTGTTGTCACCAAGATTCCTATTTGCCAGGTTTTCATTAGGGTGACTATATTTTATTTTTATTTATTTTTATTTTTTGAATTTTTGAAGGGACATTGAGAATTAAGTGTAGTATTTGTGAAGGTGAATGTTGTTGATGGGCTCAGACAATGGTTCACCATTAGGAGTAGAGAGTTGATAAGCCCTAGATCCATATGTTGATGTGATTATGTAAGGGCCCAACCAATTATGTTCAAACTTTCTAATATTTTCTCGATCTGCTTGATTCTCGAGTTTTATTTTAGGACTAAGTCACTAATGTCAAAAATTCTAAGTCAGGCCCTTTTATTGTACTTGTGTCAAAGATGATTCTGATATGCTTGCAAATGTGTCAAGGAATTCTATCTCTTTTCATCTAATAACTCTACCTCATGTAGACGCTGTGCATGGTACTCTTCTTGATCAATCAATCCTTGCATAGATACTCTTAGAGATGGCAACTTGACCTTAATAGAAAGTATTGCTTTAGATCCAAAGATAAGGGAATATAGAGTAGCTCTTGTAGGGGTGCAAACAATGGTATGATAAGCCCACAGAGTAGGATTGAGTTAGAGGTGCCAGTCATGGCTAGTGTCATTGACAGTCTTCTTTAAGATTTTAAGGATGGTCTTATTAGATGCCTCATTGTGGAAATTACCATAGGGGTAGTATAGGGTAGAAAAATGGTGTTGGATATCAAAATTTTCATAAAGTTCATAGACATCTTGATTCTTAAAAGGGCTACCATTGTTTGTAATGATGGACTATGGGATACCATAGCAGTATATAATGTAATTTAGAATGAACTTGGCTATCTACTTTCCAATGATGTAGGTCATTGGGATGGATTTGATTCATTTTGCAAAGTATTCAGTAGCAACAAGGAAAAACTTATGTCCATTCATAGAGGTGGGATGGATCTTTCCTATGAGGTCGAGACCCCATTGAGAAAATGGCCATGGTGATGTAAGCATCTGTAGTTCCTAATTTGTTGCATGTATAATATTTCCATGAATCTAACACTAGTGACATTTCTTCACAAAGTGATAAGCATCACATTCCATTGTAGGCCAATAATATCTCATCCTCATGAGCTTTTAGCTAGGATAGGACTAGCAAAGTGAGCTTCACATATACTGTGATGTACCTCTTGTAAGGTTGTTTGTGGTTCATTTGAGTTGAGACATCGAAGGAGGATGCTATCTAGGCTATGACGGTAAAGGGTATCTCCGAAGATGGAATATTTAGATGCTTGTCAAATAAAGGTTTTGCATTAGTTGAGGGATAAGTTGGGAGGGATAATTTGGTCATGAAAATAACTATAGATATATTTGTACTAGGGAGATTCAAGACCAACAAGCTCACACACAAGTTCAGATTTGAGGACATAGAATGTAGGGATAAATAGTTATTCTAACAGGACTCATATTGTGATGCATTGTTAGGAATGTCCAAGAGAGATCCAATTGTAGTCATTGCATCGTCTACTTTGTTCTGGATTCTCGGTATTTTTTTGAAGGTAATGGCATCAAAGTATAGTCTAAAACCATCACTATGCACTTGTAGGGCATCAGTTTCTCATCCTTGGTGTCATAATCATCATTAACTTGCTTGATCACTAGTTGGGAATCACCATAAACTTGAAGATCCTTGATTTTTCATTTTATTTCCATTCAGAGTCCTATCAATAATGCCTCATACTCAGCTATGTTATTAGTGCATGGAAATGCTATTCAAAATGACTTGGGAATGTAATCTCCTTGAGGTGTGATGAACATAATTCTAGCTCTTGAACCATGACTTGTGTACGATCCATCAAAGTATAGTTTCCATGTTGTCAATGTGTTTATGAAAAATATTGATTCATTTGGGAAATTGAATATCAAAGGATGATCCGCCTTTACTAGTGCATCTGCAAGCTGATCAATTATCACTTGTCTTGTTATTGTTTTTTGGTCAACGTACTCAATGTCTTATTCAATTAAGATCATAAACCAGTTAGCTAGTCTTCCTGTCAAAGCTACTTTGTTGAGAAGGTATTTCAAAGGATCAATTTTGGCAATCAGTTTTGTCTTGTGACTCAACATGTAATGTCTCAATTTCTGTGTTGTAAATTAAAATGCTAGACATGCTTGTTCAAAGGTCTATAGTTCAACTCATATCTAACCAAGGTGTGATTGATGTAGTAAATTGATCATTCTTTTCCATTGTTATCATTCTATGCTAACAATGCCCCCAGTGTAGATGTAGTTGTTGCTACATACAATATGAAATATCTTCCATCAATTAGAGGCATAAGAACTAGTGGATTCAGTAGATAATTCTTGATTTGATCAAATGCTTCTTGACATTTCTCTGTCCAATTGAAAGGAATTCCTTTTCTTAACATATGTTGAAATGGATGGATCATGTTTGCTAGCTGAGCAATGAACCTATGGATTGATTACAATATTCCTTGTAATTTCCTTAACTAACTGTTGTTGGTTGGTAGTGGCATGTCCAAGATAGCTTTGACTTTTGCGGGATCAACCTCTATTCCTTTGCGGGAGACAATATATCCAAGAAGTTTGCTTGATTGGACCCCTAAAACACATTTCTTTGGATTTAGCTTGAGTTTATACTTTTCAAGTCGAGTGAAAATATTATCCAAGATTTCTAGGTGACCACTTCATTCTAGAATTTTGAGAAAATATCATCAACATAAACCTCCATAAGTACATGCATATAATCATGAAAAATATAGTCATGGCTCTTTGATATGTAGCTCCATATTTTTTAAACCCAAATGGAATGAAATTCCAACAAAAAATTTCCCAAGTGCATGTGAAGGTTGTCTTAGGTTGATCTTCAAGAACAATTCTTATCTAGTTGTAAACCGAGAATCCGTCCATAAGTAATAGCATTTCATATCTAGCAGTAAGGTCTACTATGATGTCAATATTTGGTAAAGGAAAATCATCTTTAGGACAAGCTTTGTTTAGATCTATGAAATACATGCATACTCTGACTTGAGCATTTGGTTTGGTGATAGAAACAAGGTTTGATATCCAATCTACATAATCAATAGAGCGTATGAACCCAACATCCAAGAGTTTCTTCAATTCCACCTTTACAAGGAGTGCAATCTACGAGTGCATTTTACTTAGCTTTTGTTTGTATGGTTTGGCATTTGTTAATAGTGGAAAATTATGTAGAACAAGTTTGGGATTCAATCTAGGCATATCAACATCTGACCATGCAAAATTAACTTGTCTTTCTAAAAAATAATGTTGTAAACTCAGGCTTTTCCATGGTGGTGAAAGAGGCTGCCAACTGTATGATGCTAGGATTGTCTTGTGTTCCAATGTTCAATTTTTTTTTTATTCTATAATAAATGGCAATCTTTATTGGTCTATAGGGAGACTGTCTAGTCCTCCATCCCCTAGTGCCTCAAAGAGGTTTTCACTTTCAAATATGTCCTGTATTTTTACTTTTTCATGGTTAGCAGGAACCTTTCAGTTTTCACCTGAAGACCTATTATTTTTTACTTTTACTTTTTTCATTTCACTTTTGTGACTAGAGGAAAGGATAGTCTCACCAAATTATGCTACACAATTTAGTTCTATGGCAAAGCCAACCTTATGATCCACACTTGGTATTCCTTTAAAAGTCCCATGAACTCAACAATCACTTCGTCATTCTTGAATGTGTCCAAACTTGGTGGCTCTTATTGATCCCAATCTATAAATTGTGGGTAGACAAGGGGTAAGCCATCATTAGTATTGCTAAGGGTCATGGTGTAGGAAGCTAGGGTAAAGATGAAAGTAGAGTCATCAAGTTCCCAAGACGAGACATCGATGGTTTCCCAAAAGTGTTTGATCGACTCTTCTCTTTTCAAGGGGACCTTTTGATGGGGACTCGGTGGGTTTGGCGAGGAACCAATTGTAAACATTTGATTTAATATTTCTTCAAGGGGAGGCTCACTAGGTTCTCTAAAAATGTTATCAAGGTCCATGTCAATAGTGGAGGATAAAGAATCCCATTCATACTCATTAGAATCGGTTTCATAAATATTCCTTGGATGTCTTGATCTCATCTAAAGCATCAACGACCTCACTCAAAGATAAATTGATACCTTGGATAGTCACTTTTATTGGTACAAACCCCAACCCTTGGTGGTTTAGTAGTTTATGAGGTTGTAAGGGTTCCAACATTCCTTGTTTATTTAGGCCAAGGCCATTGTGTCCATCATATCCTTGTCATTTCATTATTAGGAACCCATTTGGATACTATTCAACTGGAAATTTCTTAGGTTCAGTGTCCTCCTCTATGTACAACCATGTGAGAATGTGGTCATCTAAATACTCTTTGGCTAGTTCCCCATTTAGTGAAGGTGGTAGTGGTATTATGGATGATGAATTTAGGCTACACAGGATGTAGTTTTCTATAAGAATTTGGTGATTTAGGTAATTTTCCAATGAAAAAGAGACTCTTCATGTTGTATTCTCCACATCCTTTGTCTCGAATCTAGATCTTCGGCATGGAAGGTGTGGTGAATGGGGTGGATGATTTGAAAAGGGTGGATGGATCAATGAAGTGAGATGGAGTAGCATATGAGGTGGAGGATGAGGCCTCTCGATTGATGGGCTCTTGACGTGCAACAATTCCTTTTAGGTTTGTTCAATATTGAAAGGGGTCTAGGTCACCAGGAATAGTAATTTTAGTCCCATTATGTGGAAACTTGAGGCATTGGTGGTAGGTGGATGGGATAGCCTTCATGGCATGAATCCATGGGCAACCAAGGAGAAGGTTGTAGTGTGAATCCAGATCCAAGACATGAAACACTGTGTTTTGTATTGCTGGATCAACTCTTATAGGAAGTGAAATTACTCCTTCAGATGAATTATGACATCATCATAAGCTTTGATCATAATTTTCTTGGTTTTCTCTATACAATTCTCAAAGTATCCCAATGCTTTCATTAATTTTAGTGAGAAAATGTTTAGACCTGCTCCACTATCTACTAGGACTCGTTTGATCTTATGTTTATTAATGCATACTTCAAGGTCTAGGGCATCATTATGATTAGATTTTTGTGCAAAAAAGTATTATTTAGAGAAGGTAACATGGTGCAGTATAGCTAGGTATTCAACCATGGCCTGAAATTCATTGATATCTAGATTAGCGGGTACAAATGTTTCTTGAAAGGCTTTATCAAGGATAACTCTATGTTGTGGTGATATGCAAAGGAGTTTCGGGATGGAAATATGTGTGAGAGTCTTTCCTAGCCGATCTAGGAGATTATACTAGCTTTTCGACTGCGGATTAAAACGAGGACCTGGAAGGGTTATCTTGGCTCTGTGAGTGGTAACAACACATTATGAACTTGGATTTTTTATGGTAATGGTAGCAATGTGATCATCAAAGGGTCTAACATTAAGGATAATAGTGTTATAATCATGTTTGATGGTGGCATAATTGGAATTGTTGTCATTCCCTAAACTGGAGGCTTTTCCTTTGTCATGATATTGCAAGGGAGTTTTAAATATGGTATGATCATCATTGCTTTTTCCTTGTGAATCACCTATCAAAATGGTTCCATTTTCAATAAGGTCTTGAATGATATTTTTGAGTGTCCAACATCTAGATGCTTTGTGTCCTTTTCTATGGTGATATACATAGTATTCATCTTCTTTCTACCAATCAGGTTTGATCAAGGAGGGTTCATAATTCTTGATATCTGGTAGTTGGATGACATTAGATTGCAAAATAATTTTTAGGACTGATTCAATAGGTTCACCCAATTGGGTATATGTTCTCTTAGCACGGGGAGGACCTCTGTGTGTTTTATTGTTTTGGACTGCATTCAATGTTTGGTTTTTTCCTTCTGTTTGGGTGTTTGACATATTTGATGTATTTGATGAGGAAGGACCTTTGAGATGAATTCTTGGACATTTGGTTATTACTTTGGCATCAAAAACTCCATAATTTGTGACATTCTTATTTTGGGACCAGTATTTTCTTTTTTCATTATTAAGTTTTGGACTCTCTTTATGTAGTTTGACTAGTCCTTTTGCGACAAGACCCTTTTCAATAAGGATACCCTTCTTAGGGATCTCATCAATATTTTTGCAACATGGATTTGAATTTGAATCATTAATTCACCATTAAGGTTTTCCAAAAATATGGTGGCTAATTGTTTCTTAGGAATGTGACAAGGGAACTTGTTAACCAAACTTCACCATCTTTGGTAAAATGAGGTGAGTGATTCCCCTTCTTCTTGTTTGGTTGTACATAACATTGCAAGGGTGACATCACTTTCAATGTTGTAGGAAAAGTGGTTAATGAATTTATCAGCTAGTTCACCCCATGTTTTAATCCTTGGAGGAAGATGTGCAAACCAATCTAGGGTTGGCCTTATGAGACTTCATGGGAATAGTCTCATTAAATAGGTGGGATCATATGTGACTTCCATACATGATGTATTAAATTATTGAATGTGTTCTATTGGATCCCCTTTCCCTTTGTAGTTAGGTAAAGGTGGTGTTGTGAAATGAGGGGGAAAGGGTGGCATGCATAGATTTATGTCAAATGGAAAGGGGTACAGTTCCTCCATGGAATGATTTTTCTTGTTGGTTCCCAATTGCATGTTTGTCATTTGTTGTTGGATGGCCTGTATTTGTTGCATCAAATTATCTACAAGAGATGGTGCTGCATTGGTTTGATTTGGTATGATGGTGTTGGCATTGAGGTCATATGTCGGATTGGTATTTTATGGCATGAGGCCTTGGTTTCCTTGTTGGTATTGATGTGTAAATGTGGCATTTGTGTTGGTTTGATTTGGAGGAAAATTAGCATTTAGATTGGTCTCAAAGGTCATGTTTGTATTTGGTATGGAGTTTTTAAATTGTGATGTAGGTCCTTGATTAAAATTTTGAAATGATGGTGTAGGTCCTTGATTATCATTTTGAAATGATGTTGTAGGTCCTTGGCTAATATTTTGAAATGATAGAATGGGTCCTTGATTAATGTTTTGGTTTGGCACCCTTCATGGCACAATGTGAATCCTTCTAGATTTGTTGGGTTGATTTTGATTTGATGAGGGTGTACTTTGAAATTCGAATGAAGGACCTTGGTTTTTGTTTTGAAGTGTAGGTATAGGACCTTGATTTGTATTTTGATGCAAGGTTGTGGGACCTTGTGATATAGGACCTTGATTTGTGTTTTGAAAAAGAGGATTTGTAAAGGTCTTACCCATTGAGCTTGATGAACTTCCAAATGTGAATTTTTGTCATTGTGTAGTAGCATGGGTCACTTTGTTTCCAAATGTGGAGATGCTAGGGATATGTGTGGTGGTGGTTGTCATGTGTGTAGTTTTCCCAAGTGGTATAGTTGAAATTTATTGTGAAGAGGGCATGCCAAATGCAAATGGATTTTGGGTATCTTCTTCTACAATGGTTGAGACATCAAAGCCTTGAGGGAGTTTAGCACCTTTTTTGGCTAGCACATAGAAGAATCTATTAGGGTCGGCACCAATTAGTTGATCAACCATGCTCAAAACCCTTGGGTCTTGGTAGGCTCTTTCAATTTATTCGGGAGTCAATTTCTTGTTGAATTCATCTAGGCTTAGATTGTCTAATGTAGGGTCTCTTTGTGGTGTTTCTCTTTGTGGGGTGGATTGATTTGAATTTATCCCAAGGGTGGTGTCATGAAAGGGGTCACTTGAGAAATCCATGTCCTTTATTTTGGTTCGTGACCTTGTTTATGTTGAACATCTAGAATAATGAGAGGGGGAGCATGAATCAGTATTCCACAGACCGATAATAAAATCCACTTAATCATCATTACCATTTTAACTAAATCAACAAGAGAGAACATAAAATAAATTCAATGCAATCACACACATGAACACCAATATTTTTACATGGAAAAACCAATAAGGGAAAAACCATGGTGAGGGTTAACTCACAATATATTATATCTAGATACAAAATATTATGGGGCTCACTGCAAGGACTCGTTGTCCTTAAAAAGGATCATAGCTTGAGTAAAAAAGATAAGGCTCACTGCTAAGATACAATGATAGTGGCTCACTACAAAAAGAATGAACTAATGGAATACACCTTCACTATGCAGGGCTCATTTTCACTGAAGCTCAAAATATAAAGTTCTACATCACACAGTAGTTGCTCAACAAAACTGTACTGATCTCAATTGATAAAACATTTAGGCTCTGATCTTCTCCTCTTGTCACATTCACTTATCCTTCTCACTCTCTTGTATTTCTTATTCACTCTCTTCAAACTGCATTACATACCTCTTCTATCTTTCATCTTATATATATATGTAAGTATATCTTATTCTTCAATTAGGTCGACACCATATAAGATTCAACATTTTACTCATGTAGCACATTATGCCAATTCAACTATTAGTCTTTATAATATATTGCATTCACTAAATCGGCCAAGACTAAGAAACATAATTATTCAAACCAGAAAATAATCCTTAATGCAAACACCTTCCAGATATGAGAACATGTTAATTTCCCATCATACTACTAGTGCAGAGACTATCAACTCAGCCACAGTATAAGAATTTTCACCTTAGTGAAATATGGAGTCTCCCACATAGTACACCACACACAGAACAATAGTAGGATACAAAGTTAAACTCTTTTAGAGATAACTTCTAGTTCATAGACAAAAGAATGTCTCAAGATCCAAGAAAAAGTAGTCTAAATAAGTCAATAAAACATGGTTAGAAGATTAGAGTCACATTAGATATTGCAATGAGTTCTGGACTCAAATACCAACATATTGATCCATCACAGAGGAGCATTACTAGTAGAGAAAAACTTTTGATAAACTAAGAAAACTTCCATATAGTCAACACCATGTAGTTATTACCATGTTGACATCAATGAAAACATAGAAACAACCGTCCAAACTTTGTGCGCATGTTGCAAGTCTTCCAATAGTTTCAACCATGTGAGAGTTGCGAGTTGGAAGGTAATGCAAGGTGATAATGAAGCTAAACTATGTTTTCGGGATTTTTTTGATTATAAGGATGAAAGGATAATGATGACCAAAGGATTAAGCTAAATGACACCAAAGGTAGACTAATTAATGATCAAGGATGATGCTAAGTCAATGATCAAAGGTAATGGTGCAACTAAGGGTAAGATGAAATTAAGCTATGTTTTTGTATTTTTGGGATATAAGGGTGCAAAGTGCAAAGTATACGATTAAGGAGTTATAGGTTAATAGTGATACTATGGTCAAAGGGTATGATATGAATCTTAAAATGAGACTAAGATGATGCTAAGGATGTGAATCCTAAAAATTTAAGACAAATGATGGTAACCAAGCTAATGTAGGTTCAAGATAACAAACCCAAATGTCATTGACCTTTTTGATGACCAAGATGATAGTTTTTGACAAGGTTGAGTCTAGGCTGGGACACAAGCTTAAGACCCAAATTTGACCAAGAGGATAATGAAAAGGGTTGGTAAAATGAAAGATGAAGGTCAATGAAAAATTGGATAAGCAACCATGGATTGTCCAAAAGGTTAATAACCTTCCTATGTTTGAAATTTTTGAAAGGATAAGTACAACTTAAGGTCTAGGTTTAGTTATGCAAAGGAAAAGGGTGAGGAAAGAAGCCTAAAATGTAATGAAATCCTAAATGAAAATTCTAGAATGGACTAGTAAAGGCCTACAAGTCTCTGGTTTAGAAGTCAGGGTCGCTGTGAAAATGTTTTGATTGAATTTTGGATAAGGATTTTGTGAGTTTCAGATTATCAGGAAATTGCAACATTGTTTTCCTCAAATACATCGTTTCCAGGTGCAGTTTTCTATTTAGCAATTGTAGTTCAAGTTATCAGTTGTGTCTCTATTTATGTAGATGTGGTTTAGGTTACCAGTTGAAATTTTCCAGTAAGCAATTGTGGTGCAGAATTTTAGTTGTGCCTTTTTCTAACAGTTGTGGTCACAGAGTGTTGATTTTGCAATTTTGATGGTTTTGACCTAGTTTTTTGAGGGGATTTTTGACTGATTTTGAAAATTTGTTTTGAAAACACATAATACAGTCACAAACACTTGTTTTGGTCTAATTTTGGATGTGAAAAAGTTTAATTTCAAGATAAAACACTCATAGACAACATGCATAAATCCTATGGTTGGCAAGGGAACCACTGGTTGATATCCCCACTTGGATTTCTCCAACCACTTAAACAAGGCGGATAGCTAGAGACTTGGTGGCACTAGCTCCCCCTTACACAACACTCACTTTTTAGGCTCACCAAGTCTCATTCCCCAAAGAAGAATTTTTATCTCTACACATGCTTAATGAAAATGTGGGGTAGCTTCAGAGGTCTGACCTCTTGTGATCAACAAGTGTATAAAAGGTTTTTGTCCACTAAAATAGATTGGTTCTTAGAACGAGCATTCATTCAAGGTGGCCATACATGTGACAAGATTAGATCAAGATTATGGTCAATCAAGAGGCCTCCCAGTCCCTTCCTAAGAAAGTATTTTAACGTAACTCATAGGGCTACTAAGGGTGGAACTTGTCGGTATGACACATCCGCACCTATTGCTTAATGATTTTTGTCAAAAATCACTTTTCTTATATAGCAATTTGAAAGAGCTTGGCTTTAGATTATTACTGCTTGGGTCATTCCCACCTTTCGAAGTGGGGTCACAAAACCTCTAAAAAATGGTAGACAATAGCAAGGAAGTACATTGTTTTTGATCTCCCAGATTGCATGAATCACAAGGAGAAAGCATACACAATGCCTTTTCCTCACACTCACATTGGGTTCATTTTAATTCTAAAATCCAAATGTGGGGGTGGTTGTAGAAGTACCAAAAAAAATCTTTTGAACCTCAAGATCACCAAGTGGTGCGAGAGGAGAGCATACGCATTCAATGACAATTTGCAAACCACAAAACACAAAATACACTTGTAAATTTTAACCTTTGCTTATGATTTGAAGACTGTTGGATTCTTTTTATGCCAATGACATGTGATGCATGTTCATTTTAATGCCCATGAGTGAAATAATGCATTGTTTGGTTTGTTTTAAACCCTTATGAATGATAAATGCAAGCTTATTTTACCCTTATGATATTGATGCAAGTTGTAGTTCTAGCAAACAAAACAAAACAAAAATTGATTATGCCTTAAAATGAAAAATGAGAGCTCAATTTTTTTAAGTTGTTTCTAAAGAAACAAATTTTGAGAACTCCTTACATTCCAAAGCCATAGACTAAAAAGAAACTGTTAGAACACAAAAATCCTAACCTACTTGAAAAATCCAAAAGGAAAAGCTCAAATAAAATTGACTATATAAATTTTTATACCTAACCAAGCTATTGTATCATTCAGGTCTACAAATTTGTCACTATAATGCATCATTCTAGAATAGTTGTGTCACAATTTTGAATCCAAGTATCCCACCCACAAATGTGTCACTATTTTCCACATATGCGTCATTCTTTTGAATCCAACTTCCCACCAAGCAGTTGCATCATTTCCCTTAGCAGATGTGTCGTTTCTCCATAGTTGCATCACTGCACATCTCAGTTGCATTGTTTCGTATGAAAACCTACAAAAACAAAAAGAAAAGTCATATGGATCCTACAAAAACTTATCTTCATGTCGGGTTCAACAATGTAAGATGGGAAAAAATGATGTAGCTTAGATTCTAGTGACCACCACAACACTTCTAAGCTAAAACCCAATCCAAAACAAGAGAAAACAATCAAAACATAAGGAAAATGAAAGTGTCAAATGAAAGAACTTCCCATGTTTGAAGTTGAATCACTTCCCTTGTCTCTCCTCATTCTTATTTTGTAAATATGCCCTCAGATTTTGTAGTAGAAATGTGCAAATACCTACAAATTGTAAGCAAGAAAGTTGGAGATAAGTGGTTGTTAAGGAAAAAATGGAGGAAGGATTCTTTTATAAAAAACCATTCAAACAGACGGACGAGATCAATCTTCTAGAAAGATGCCAAGATCAATGGTTGAGAAGACATGCAACACATGAAAGGGGAGGTTACAAAACAGACGGTTAAGATTAGAAAGAGCCCAACGACGATCGACGACTGAGATTAAAAAATGAGATAGTGGAGGAAGAATATGGAGGAATTAAAAATTAAAATCATTTAATTCATGAGAAGGAATCTTTGACCAAGTGGAGGTATAAATAATTTATTTAAATTATTTATTTGAGGAAAAGACAAGTGAACATTTAATTAAAATGATTTATGCAACCATTTTAATTAAATGGGAAGAAATAGAGAAATGTAATTAAATAATTAAATTGGATTAATTATTTAAGTGGGGGAGAAATGTCAAAAGATAGTCAAATAATTTAAAATTTATTTGACTATAGAATAATTAAAAGATTAATGAATAGACAAACAATTAATAATAATTATTTGACTATACACAAATAGTGAACGATAAATAATTAAATAAATAGTAATTTTTTTAATTATTGAAGAAAAGGAGATTAGCAACACAATTAAATTTATTTAATTGATCATAGTAGAATAAAGATAAAGACATTAATTAATTAAATAATTAAAATTATTTAATTATGCGTAGACGAAGACCAAGAAAAATGATGCTCCCAAACTTAGGATATTTTTTAGTGTCTACAATAAGCACTGGTGGATCATCTACTATAAACATCATCTACCTATTCTAAATCCACATAACCATGAATATTAAGAGAAATCTTGTCTTGAGTCAAATTAAGTTATGATAACATAAGGAATTTTCTGAGGTACCACACAAATATCTAAAGATTATTTTAACTACATCCCAATGAACTCTACCATGATAATATATATATCTAGAAAGAACTCCCATGTACTTGGGAAATTTTTGGTCTTATACAAACCATAGCATACATCAAACTTCAAACTGCACTCTGGTAAGGAACTTTTTTCATGTCTTCCATCTCAGATGGGGATGTTGGACAATTTGAAATAGATAACTTTGTTCTAGCTAAAAAAGGAACATATAATGGTCTATAACATTGGATGTCAAACATCTATAAAATTGAATTGACATACTTACTTTGGTCAAACTATAGAGTTTTTCTCACTCTATCTCTTCTAATTTCTATCCCAAAAGTGTGTCTAGCTGCACCAAGATCTTTCATTTCAAATTTAGCTGCAAGTTGAGATTTCAATTTTGAAATCATACCTTTCCCTTTACCAATAAATGACATATCATCAACTTATAATATAATAAACAAGAAATTATCACCATCAATTTTATAATAAACACAATGATCTAATTTAGAATGATCAAATCTCAAACTCAACACATATGTATCAAATTTCTGGTACCAAATCCTAAAACTTTATTTTAGGCCATAAAAAGATTTCTTCAATTTTCAAACCAATTATCTTTTACCTTTCACCACATAGTACTCTGGTTGTGTCATATAAGTATTCTCCTCCAAGTTACCATGAAGGAAATTGGTTTTCACATCTATTTTCTCAACCTCTAAATCATAAGCAACAACAATAAAAAGTGAAAATCTAATGGATGCCATTTTTACAACAAGAGAAAATATCTCAACATAATCAACACCCTCAATTTGAGAGAGAAATTTTGCAATCAAACTTGATTTGTACTTCTCAATACCTCCATCTAAAGCAATCTTTTTTTTGAACACCCATTTTTGACCAATAGGTTTTCTTCCTTCAAGTAATGGTACAAGATTCCATATATCATTATTTTTTAAAGTTGCCATTTCTTCATCCATAGTAATTGTACCATAGAAAAAATGAAACTTTCTTGATTTGGGGAATAATTGATGATAAATTGGACTTAATGAGGCCTTGATTTGGTGTTGTGAGGTGTTTTTCACATCCACACTAGGTCTTGGGCCCATGAAAATGCATTTAACAATGTCTTGTAAAGGTGTTGTAAAGTGTTGCAAAGGACTTTCACGTTTTTCTAGACTCAATAAACCCATTTCTCCCTAATTCAAAATTATAAAATATATTTAATTGCATCTTCACATCAATCTAGAAGGCTTGTAAAATGAACTTAATGTTATTCTAGTGTTGTAATGTGTTTTACACATTCACATTGGATGTTGTGCCTTCCTAGGCTATGTGGACCTCATTTTAGTGTTGTAAAGTGTATTTAATCACACTTTCACATTGAATTATGTGTCTCAAGCCCTAACTGACCTTCAAATCATCATTAATAAGCCCCTATCACCCCATATTATGCATCCTGAGGCAATATTTGATGAAATAACCAACATAGACATGATATAAACCTTATTTTCTTATCTCCTAAGAATATAGCTGGAAAAATGGCCCTACTGGGACTAATTTTCCACCTATGTTGAATGAGTCCCTACTAGGTGGGACTGATTCTCCCAAGGTGGTGAATGAGTCCCATTTGGGTCAATTTTGACCTTTGAGTGGGAAAAACTAAAATTTAAGTTTATTATTTTCACATGTCAACCTTAGGGATCCAATTTACAGGCTAATAAGGTGGATTGCCTATAAATATAAGTCTTTAAACCCTAATTTACATCTCTCTTAACCATTCTTCATTATTCATCCGTCATTCTTCCATCTCAAGTCAAGCAAGCTAGGGTTTTACCATTCCAAGTCATTCAAGATCACTTTTTAGACATTCAAGGGTAGATTCTTCATGTTTTGTTGCAAAAATTCAAGATTAATCTTTATGGAAAGTTAATAACTCCATTTTTGCATGCTTTATTACATCATTTCTCTATTTTGGTTTAATTACCTAAAAGGGGTTTGACCAAGGCAAACATCCATGCCCTAACATCCAACATTTCTCTTTCTTGTCTTGTGTGTTTGCAGATTAAGGCATCTTGGAAGCTTGGAAATCATTAAGAATAAAGTTGCAAAGTTGTTTAAGTATTCTCTTCATTTTACAAGTCAAAATATCAATAAAAAGTGACTTTCAGGCCCGAATCCAACAGTTTCAGAACCAGACACCTTGAGAAGTAGAAAGTGCAGACCAAAAGCTCTAGATTCTATCTTTGAATATTCAAAAATTCAAAAGTGGACTCATTTTACATGGGTGGTGAATGAGTCCCACTACCAAGTTAGTTTTTTGGTTTTTTGTATTTTTAGATACCCTTTTGTCTGAAACAGGTTCTGAAACAATTTTATAGAACTGGGACTGATTTTCCTAGAATGGTGAATGAGTCCCACCAGGCCTAAAATTCAACATCAACAACATTCTAGAAGCCATTTCCAATTTTCAACCATATTCTAGGTGCACACTTTTAGTCTCATCCATTTCTATTCAGTTTTGTTCACATTTCTAGGCATTTTTGTATTACACAATTTGTTTTCCAACAAGTTGCATTTCAATAGTTTTCACTTAATAATCAATAGCTTTTACTATTTTACTGCATCTAGATCATTGAATTTAGTCATAATTACATCATACACTCCTTAATTTGAGTGAACCACCTAGATTTTGTGGTGTGGGATCTATCTATTTCCTTTAGGTGAAACACCCTAATTGAGCAAAAGAGACTTAACATCCCTAATCCTAAAATCAATGGCTCATTTTGGTGAACCTTCTTTTTGAATACTTCTCTTTTTTTATTTGGAGTCCTTCATCATAAATCTCGCCTTACATTGAATTTGCATTAGTTAATTGGCATGCTAGGTTTCAAATTCTGCATTCATAAAAAGTGCATTTAGGTTGCATTGTTAGCCTCAAAATTCATGTAAATTTTCTGAAATTCTACATTTTTAACTTAGTTCTGCATCATAGCACTCAAAAAACACAAAAATCACTCCAAAATTTATAATTTTTTTGAAAAAATTCCATACTGAGACTCATTTGCCACCTTGGGTGAATCAATCCCTTTTCAACCCTAAAATAGCCTTTTACAGAGCTGAAAACCTTGTTTTTATGCTTCTTTTTGCTGCTATCAGTTATCTATATCATTTGGCTGAGCTTCTGTAACATTAATTTCATTAGATTTAGCTTACATTAGCTCATTTCATGCATGGTTTTAATTTCAAGTTTGCATTCTCATCTTGTTACATATCATAACCAGTCAATTGTCATCTTTAAAATCTGAAAAATTACATTCCTCTTTTGCATCTTTTCTTTAGCATTGTTACATTTCAAGTTTGTAGAATAATAATTCCATCATGTTTTCATTACAAATTTCTATATTTATCATCTTGCATGTTCTCTTTTTAGATCTTATTGCATGTTGTAAGAGAATTTTGTTAAATGCATATGAATATGAGGTCCTTTCCTCTCTCTTTTTGTTTGTCATAGATCCCTCTCCTAGTTCCCCTTTTGTGGATGAGGTTAGTTTAGTGAAAGAAACCTTGGATAATCATAATACTTACATTTTTTCTTCTCCTATTTTCTCTCCCACTTGTGAAGAAGAGATTATAGTGTTAGAAGAACCAATTGATGAGAGTTTTGACAATCTGAGTTGTTTCTCTCCTCTTACCTCTCCTATTAGACATAAAATTACTAAAGAAGAGGACATCACACTAAGTAATCATGCTGATCACACAACACAACATGAAGATGAGATCATAGACACAGTTCTAGACATTACCTTACCTAGTCTCCATAATCATGATAATCAAACTTGTTCTTCTCCTAATATCCATCCTCAATGCAAAGAGGATAGGTTGGTGTTAGAAGATATACATATTCAAGATCATGAGAAAATTGCCCCTGCCTTTCCTAATGTCCTATCCTATGAGAAGATATATTTGAAAATTATAATGGTCCTTCTCTTGATGCCTCTCCCACTTGTATGAAGCTACTTTGCAAATTTCAACCTTAGATGAACATATTACAAGCTCTCCTAGTAGGGTAGATAATATGGAACAAGAGAATAAGAACTTACAAACAACAAAAAATCAAATAGAGTCTTCCCCTAATCTCCCCATTATCAAAAATCAAACACATTCCACCATTCATAACTCCCTTAGTTGTGATGAAGTTAGTTTGAATGAACCAAGCCTTAATTTTCAAAAACATGAGGTTTGTTGTTCTCCTAAACACTCTCCTTCTAGGGAGAATATCATCATAAAAGGAAAAGATAACATTGATAATAATATTATGCCCTTGAAAGGAGATGAAGAGCCTATGTTAGACTCTCATTCACCAAGGGATGTCAATATTATTCAACCACAACTCATTCTTTATCCACCCTCACACAAACAAACTCAACACAAACCCGAATTCACTCTCTACCCACCTCAGAATAATATGTTGCAGCAACTGAGTCACAATATCATTGCTCATACATACAACACTCGAAAAAATCCATCACTACCACAACCAAACCAACTTTTTTACCTTTTCCAAATTCTATACTTCCTAGTGCCCCTCACTTAAGGGAGTGTGATCTTGTTGAACAAATTAAAATTACTCCTGCAAATATTTCCTTTTGGGACCTTCTTCAAAATTCACCTACCTATCACACTATGCTTCAAACAACCTTACAACAAGTTCCTATCCCTTTTGATACACAACCACATAATATCACAGCCATAAATGCTGACATTGTTTTCCACCATTTAAGTGAACTCCCCCCTTTGGAAGTGCAAAAACAAAATGAATATTTCATGATCATTTCTCGATACAATCGGATAGGGATAAAGCAAACCCTTATTGACAATGTTTCAGCCCTTGATGTGTGTAGTGTAAAATTTTTGGATAGGCTTCATGTGGATAAATCAAAAATTCAACCTGAATCTTTATCTATTAAGGGCTTTGACAATGTGGAAAAGACACTACTTGGTGTGATCACTTTACCTATTATAGTTGGAGAAGTCACATTGAACACAACAATCCATGTTATGCATCATCATATTTCATATAACCTTCTTCTAGGTAGGCCATGGATTCATGAAATGAATGGTGTACTTTCCACTCTTCATAAAAAAATGAAATACATCTGCAACAAAAAATTATACACCCTCAACACTGATCATGATCCTTATAGTGTCTTGCAACTTGAGAAAACCATATAGAACCCCTTGACCACATTAACACCAACCACACAAGTGGAACCCACACAACAAAATGAAAAACAATGACATATTGAACAAGTCATGATGCTATCAGAAAATGATTGGAGTTCCTTTGATTTTGAACATGACTTCATGGGGGAGTGCAAAATCATCCACAAAGATTCAACTAAGGACAAAAAAACAACAATAATTTTAATACAAACTTCAGACGACCTTTTGAAAGCATCCACCTCAATCACTTTAGACAACAAAGCAAATTACACAACAAAATTTGAAGAACTTAATCAAGAACAACCACCGACTCTTCAAAAGAAATGAAAAAGCTTTATGGACGAGGTTATGAACTTATGAAACAACTTGGATATAGTGGAAAAGGTTGTGGTGCTAATGAGCAAGGTATTTGCAACCCTATCAATCCTATCACACAAAAAACAACTCATGGTCTTGGCTATTGTCTTGTGATAGAAATCGCAAAGCCTTCCCTCAACATCAACTCTCTCACACAACATTCTTCTAAGCCAACCTTAACTATAAAGCATCCATAACTGATAGACACTAGTGGTATTGATTTTTCTCCTTTACAAATCATCCAACAACTAAATAAACCTTTGCTTAATTTCAATATCATCTCACAAGACACCAATTCTTTGCATTGGATAGATTTTCCCTCCTCCTACAAGAGTGAGAAAAAAATCTTGAAATCTAAAGAACCTTTTGTAGGTATGACATCCTATACTAAGCAAGACATCTCTTCCACCCACAACAACTACTTCTCCTCTTGATCAATAGGGTATCTTGTCGAGACTCCTCCAAGATCACTTGATCTCTCTCCCTCTAAGAACTTGAAAGAAATATTATTACAAGACTATATTTTGTGCATATCATAGAGTTCATGGTCATTCCACTAATGAATGTAAGGCTTTGAGTCATAAAATCCAACATTTTCAGGAGTTTGGTATGCTTCCCTATGTGGGGGCACCTAATTCCTCTAATTGATACTGATTTTCACTCTAGCATGCATTTAATTAATCATTTTGGCTCACCCTTGTCCTGCACTCAGTGGGGGTAAAGGGTTATGTAGCCTTATCCTCATATGTCACTTGTGGTTGCCTCCTTTGGCTAGTTGTTAACCTTTCATAAATACATAAGAGCAAGCTTGGGATGTCGACGACATGCCTTAAGTTGGATTGCATGTAACATACTCACCTTTTCATGATGTAGCTTATCGAAAACATATGACTTGGCATAGGGCTTTCCAAGTAAGCTCTCATGTCTCCTTATACTTTAAAGCAATTTCTCATGGTACTAGTGTTTGCAACTGCTTTAAATCGGGGGCATAAATCACCACTCACATTACATTGCACAATTTCTTTCTTCTTGCAATGCGTCCTTTTCTTGGTGGAGTTAATGGGCTTGATTCCCTCCTAGAGTGTAATATTTCTTTTGACACATCCTCTCTTGGAGACATTAAGCATGATGTTCCCTAAGATGGGACATTTCATGGACAAAGAAAAATCCCTTTGAACATTCCTTACACTATTCTACATTAACAATTTCAATGAGTGTCAAGCATACAAAGTTTTGCTTGCTTCATAGAGGTCGAAACGACATCATCTTCTTTGTGGTGCCTTATTAAAGTTATCAGGAGGTATAACTTTGGTATGGTTGAACAAGAAGCCCATTCAGTAGCATGACTTTCCCCATACCCACCTATATGTTTGTGAGTGCATACCAACTAGTGTATGTATTTTTCCTTTTGGGCCTTCTCACCCAGCGGAAATCCATGAGTTCTATCGCCCCAGAGTGAGTACACATTTATTTTTTTGAGCAAACAACCTAGATCTAATCCACAACTAGTTGGAAAAACAAACGGAGCTTGATCCACCCTTTTCATTTTCATCTTTCTCTTCTTTCTCATTCTTTCCATTGCATGATTATGTATCTTGATGGTTTAACTTAGGATCTTTGATCTTGGGGGCTTGGCTACCTCCTTTGATCATTGTAATTCTTTGTCATTTGCATCTGTACACTTGGAGCTCTCTTGAATGTCTACTTTAGTGTGAGTTTGAAGCAAGTTCATCCTCACTAAAGTGGGGGCTAAATGTACCATAGAAAAAAGGCAACTTGCTTGATTTGGGGAATAATTGATGATAAATTAGACTTAATGAGGCCTTGATTTGGTGTTGTGAGGTGTTTTTCACATCGACACTAGGTCTTGGGCCCTTGAAAATGCATTTAACAATGTCTTGTAAAGGTGTTGTAAGGTGTTGTAAAGGACTTTCACATTTTTCTAGACTCAATAAACCCATTTCTCCCTAATTCAACATTATAAAATGTATTTAATTGCATCTTCACATCAATCTAGAAGGCTTGTAAAATAAACTTAATGTTATTCTAGTGTTGTAATGTGTTTTACACATTCACATTGGATGTTGTGCCTTCCTAGGCTATGTGGACCTCATTTTAGTGTTGTAAAGTGTATTTAAACACACTTCCACATTGAATTCTATGTCCCAAGCCCTATCACATCATCATTAATAGGCTCCTATTACCCCATATTATGCATCTCAATTCAATATTTGATGAAATAAATGACATAGACATCATATAAACCTTATTTTCTTATCTCCTAAGAATCTAGCTGGCAAAATAGCCCCACTGGGACTAATTCACCATGTGTGGTGAATGAGTCCTTGCCATGTGGGACTGATTCACCCAAGGTGGCAAATGAGTCCCATTTTGGTCAATTTTGACCTTTGAGTGGGAAAAAATAAAACTTAAGTTTATTATTTTCACATGTCGGCCTTAGGGATCCAATTTATGAGGTAATTAGGTGGATTTCCTATAAATATAACTCTTTAAACCCTAATTTACATCTCTCTTAACAATTCTTCATTATTAATCCATCATTCTTCCATCTCAAGTCAAGAAAGCTAGGGTTTACCATTCCAAGTCATTCAAGATCACTTTTCAGACATTCAAGGGAAAAATTTTCATGTTTTGTCACAGACATTCAAGATCAATCTTCATGGCAAGGTAATAACTCCATTGTTTCATGCTTCATTACATTTTTTCTCTATTTTGGTTTAATTACCTAAAAGGTGTTTGACCAAGGTCATGCCCTAACATCCAAAATTTCTCTTTCTTGTCTTGTTTGTTTGTAGATTAAGGCATCTTGGAAGCGGGTATTGTGGTTAGGGTGGTCAGATAAACACCTACTTATTTTTTCCCTAAAATTTAAGTACTAATGCATTGAAATTTCAAATTTTTACCAAATAGATTTTTTTATATTTTAATTAAACCTAGTAGTTTATAAAATACATTCAATTTTCTATAGATTCTAATCTTACATATTTTTGAAATAATATAGATAACTTATGCAAATTTTTATGTCAAGTTGCCTAACTCTGATTTTTTTTAAAAAAATTCCACTTAAGGGCCTATTTTTTCCATGATGATCCTACACATTCCCAAACTTTGAAATCATTAAGAATCAAGCTTCAAAGTTTTTTAAGTCTTATCTTCATTGTCCAGGTCAAAATATCAATAAAAAGTGACTTTTAGGCCCGAATCTAACAGTTTCATAACTAGACACCTGGAGAGGCAGAAAGTGCAGAACGAAAGCTTCAGATTCCACCTTTGAATATTCAAAAATTAAAAATTGGACTCATTCTCCATGGGTGGTGAATGAGTCCCACTACCAGGTTAGTTTTTGGTTTTCTGCATTTTTAGATACCCTTTTGTCTGAAACAATTTTATAGAACTGGGATTGATTCGCCCAGAATGGCGAATGATTCTCTCTAGTCCTAAAATTCAGCATCAGTAGAATTCCAAAATAAATTTCTAGTTTTCATCCATATTCCAAGTGCACATTTTTAGTCTCATCCATTTCTATTTAGTTTTGTTCACATTTCTAGGCATTTTTGCATTACATAATGTGTTTTCAAACAAGTTACATTTCTTAGGTTTAGCATAATTAATTAATCAATTTCATCATCTAATTGAATTTAGATCATTTCATTTAGTCTTAGCTTCATCATAAATCCCCTTATTTTAGTGAACCACCTAAATTTTGGGTGTGGGATCTATCTCTTTTCATTGGTGAAAGACCCTAATTGAGCAAAAGATACATAGCATTCCAAACCTTAAAATCTATGGTTCAGTAATCTTCCAAGATTTTGCATCATTATACCTAATTATTCTTCTATTGATATGGGCTCGTCCATGTTTTTATTCAAAGAAAAAATACATCTCCAATCGTTAGGTGAATACCTTTCGGGTGGTTTTTTGTGCCTTGTAGAGCTACAAACAAGCTAATTTGGAGGTTCTTCCTCATTTTTTGAAGATTCAGAGTTATATGAGCTTTTTCCAACTTCTTGTCTATCTATGGGCCTCGATTCAACTTTCTTAGTGAACCATCAATTTTGTGGTTGGATTCTATAAACTACTCTTGCACTCTTAGGATCTTCCACCTAAAAGGAGAGAGATAGAATAACCTACAAAACTGAAGTGGTTCATTCAAATAGAGGATTGTATGATATTATTAAGATGAAATGCAATGTTGTAAATGCAACTAGATGATGAAATTGATTAACTATTGATGCAAAACTAATGTGATATGCAAGAATGAACTAAAACATAAACACATGTAGAACAAAAATGAAAGAGGTTGAACAGATTGCACCTAGAGGTAGATTGCAGACTTGAGAAGTTTCTGGAATGCTGGAAAAAACACTGTTGATGACCAATGGGACTCATTCACCACTGATGGAAAATCAATCCTCCTTCTGGTAAAATCTCCTGAAACAGGTTTTTGACTATCAGGAACTGGAATCTAACAAAATCACACATTTCAGCCTTCAGGTGGGACTCATTCACCACTGATGGTGAATCAGTCCTCTTCCAAAATTCTTTGAAATCAAGAGTCAATTTTGTAGCTCCAGATCTGCACTTGTCTTCTTGTTGGGTTGACGGAGTCAAATCTGCAGAAAATGGACTGTATGTTGTCTCAAGCTTGAAATAGGGTTTAGTTGACTTGAAACACTTTGTTGACTTCTTAACCACATTTCAACACCTAATTTCTTGATAAATATGCATACACAAGTCTTCAAACAAACATGCAAAAGGGGAAAAAGTGGTTAAGGGTTAGGTTATAGGGAGTTTCCTTAGTCAAATCCCACTATGGAAATCAAATCCTTAACAAAATAATGAAATGAAATATGAAGAGAATGATTAAAAAATAACATGCAAATGCTATCAACTTACCAAACCCTTGTTGAAGAAAGTTGAAGATATGTCAATGGCTGCTCCAAGATGCTTGATTGATGTTTGATTGAATGATGCAAAATGCTCAAATGCTAGTTGATTTTTAGTGAATGCAAGTGAATGAGGAGCTGTAAAATGAGGAGAAAAACACTTATTTATACACTCTTGTGCCCTAATTACCCAATGATACCTCATCATAGGATGACATAAGGTATTTTTAAATAAAAACCTAAAAGAAAACTTGAATTATTTTGAATTTGGGGCCAAGAAGGACTCATTCACCACCCATGGCAAATGGGTCCCACCTTGGACTTGTAAGTGGGTGTCAGAAATTAAGTCACATTTAATGTTTTTTGTCAAGTTTACATTCAAAAATACACTTAATTAAGTCTTGTGAGTGCATAAAGGGGTCAAATAAAGTATAAGAAAGGTGTAAATAGTGAAAGTAAGCCTAGAAAAGTGTGAAATCTTGTTACAAGACTTTACAACACTTTAAAATAGGACTTAATAAGTGATGAAAAGGTGATTTTTAGGTGAATTATAATGAAAAGAGTCTAGAAAAGTGTAGAAATTCATTACAACATTTCACAAGATGCCATAATTTGAATATTTAGGACCTTATGTGAATGCATAAGTTACATTGCAATATTAAATCAAAGCAAAATAGACCAAGCATCATGAAAGAAAGACCTAAAATACCATTCAAATGTTAATGATCCATTTTTCTATGGTACATTTAGCCCCCACTTTAGTGAGAGGATGAACTTTCTTGAAACTCACACTAAAATAGTCATGCATATCGAGAGGGATCTGAATGCACTTATGCTAGCAAGATGGAATAACAATGATCAAGAGGGATGATCAAGCCCCCAAGATGAAGATCCCATGGAAAACTAAACATAAGAGAAAAGGAACACACATGAGAAAGAGAAGAAGAGAGGGAAAAATCGAATCAAGCTTTGATCGTTTGTCCAACTAGTTGTGGATTAGATCTAGGTTGTTTTGTGAGAAAAAGAGAATGTATACTCACTCTTGGGTGATGGAACTTATGGCGGTCCACCAAGTGAGAAGACCCAAAAGGTGAGAAAAATACACTAGTTGGTATGCACTCACAAACACATAGGTGGCTATGGGGAAAGTCATGCTGCTAAATGGGCTTCCCACTCAACCATGCTAAAGTTATACCTCCTGATAACTTTAACAAGGTGCCACAAAGGAAAAATGTTGGTTCATGCTTCATGAGACAAGAAAATCTTTGTATGCTTAGAATTCATGAACAAGTGAAAATGTACCACATGCATGCAAGTTGCAAGATGCAAGGTGAAGAGGATGTAAAAATGTAAAATGTGGAAGATGTTCAAAGAAGTCTTGTCAAGTTCATGTAAGGTCTATAACTTAGGGAACATTGTATCTAATGTCTCCAAGATATGACCAATCAAAGAATAAAAGATTCACAACTTAGGGGATGCAGTGCATCACATTAGGCCACTAAGAGGAATGCAATATGCTAAGATAGATCACACTTATGAAGGACATCGTACCCAATGTCATCCACAAAGTGACAAACACATCATATGAAGTGACAAAGCTACACTAAGAACCAAGAATGCAAATGAATTATGCCAATGTATGCCCCCCACTTTAAAGAAATTGCTACACACTGTTCTGTGAGAAATTAATTTAAAGTAGCAAAGGAAAGAAAAATGAA
The DNA here is from genome assembly GCA_007258455.2 of Sequoia sempervirens. NCBI lineage: Eukaryota > Viridiplantae > Streptophyta > Pinopsida > Cupressales > Cupressaceae > Sequoia > Sequoia sempervirens. The sequence continues at coordinate 267,179,887 of VDFB02105785.1, forward strand.
AAAAGAAAAAAAGACATGAGAGCCAACTTGGAAAGCCCCTATGCCAGGTCATATGTTTCCAAGTAAAGTTTCTTCATGTAAATGAAAAAGAAAATAAAAGAAAAGGAGGTTTCCCCCCAGAAAGGAACACACCAAACACATAAGGGATCTATGGATTTGGGGTCAGTATGTCCGTTGCTGCAATGTTTTGATTAAAGATATCATAATTGTCATCATTCTCCAAAGCATATAGAATTGGAAGAATGACACAAAGAGAGCAAAAAAAAATGAAAATAAAGTCCGTTTTGAGTCAAGATGGAAGAGGCATTGCGGTTTCAATGCTTTGCATCATCCCCAAAAGGAAAACACAAGAAAAAGATAAAGTAAAAAGGGAAAGGGACTGATTGGGTCAACATGGAAGAAACATAGGGCATCTCAATGCTTTGCATCATCCCCAAAAGGAGAACAAAAAACAAAAACAAAATAGAAAAGGACCTTTTGGTTCAACATGGAAGAGACATAGGGCATCTCAACTCTTTGCATCATATCCCCAAAAGGAGAACACAAAAAAAAAAGTGAAAAAGAAAAGGACCTTTTGTGTCAACAGGGAAGGGACATAGGGCATCTCAATGCTTTGCATCATCCCCAAAAGGAGAACACAAAAGAAAATTGAAAAATAAAAGGACCTTTTGGGTCAACATGGAAGAGACATAGGATGTCTCAACACTTGGTGTCATCCCCAAAAGAACACAAAACAAAAGAAAAAAATAAAAGGACCTTTTGGGTCAACATGGAAGAGACATAGGGTGTCTCAATGCTTTGTGTCATCCCCAAAAGGAGAACACAAAACAAAAGTGAAAATGCAAAGATAAAGTATGACATATAGAATAATAAAGGTACAAATAGAGGAAGTGTATGAAGAGAGAGAACATAAAATGCACATTACGGGGGAACACAATATGCACATGCAGGAAAACCAAAGAAAAATGAAAATGTAAAAGGGGCCAGTAATGCAAATGCATGTCAACCATTAACCAAGCTATTGGATTCTCAATCTCAAGTAGTATAAGTGGAAGGTGAATAACACACTTAAGAGACAAAGGAAAAATGAATTATGGGGGAAAAGCTAACAACCTCTTGCTTGCATAGAGTGTAAGACAAGAATGAGCTAATGTAGGTGATGGGAGGGATCATAAAATAGTGAGAATGGAAAATTCTACAACTATGGCATGATAAACTAATTTTGGTTTTAAGGGATGGTAGGAAAGCAATTAGTATCAGTGAAGTGATACTTGTCTAGTATATCCTTCAATGTCTGACATTCTTCAGTTCGGTGTCCAAGAAGATGATTGTATTTGTAATATGGTATGTTAGATTCTTTAGGATGGATGACCAACCGATATGAAGATGGTAAGAGTATAAGGCCTTTGTTTAAAAGAAATTGAAGTATCCTTTCACATTCAAGTGGTGGATGGGTAGGAAACTTGAGTTTTTTCAATTTGTAAGGCCACTTTCATTTACTAGTTTCTACTTGTTCATGAATGGAAGGAGGAAGAGGACCCCTGGGGATCCTAGCATCCTAGTTATTAGAATCAGGTAATCATTGGTCATGAGGAAGGAGGATATTCAAGTTAGGAGGAGAATCAAAGATCACTGTGTCATCATCACAAAGTCTCCAATATTCAAAAGGAGGCTTATCAACATGAGAAGGATCTTGATATCCTAGTCCTATTGTGTTGTCTTCTGTTGGTTTTTGTTTGAGAAGTTGGTGAATGTTATGTTCATTTGTTATGTCATAGCCTTGTTTACTTAGGATAGTAAAGCCTGTTCCATATGTTTCTTTAAGGTTGATTGTTGTGTTTGTAACTTTATTATCATAAAATGGTTGAGGATGTGCTTGTTTAGAGGAACTAGGTCCACCTATGGGAGGGAAATTAGGTCCTTCATTTGTTTCAGGATGGAGGTAGGCAAAGTGATTAGGAGGTGCAACAGTAGGAAGATCTTGTGACTTCATGGATGGGTAAAAGGTTGCATTAGCTTCAAGGTTATCAAGACATTTGTTTAAGAACTTGTTTAAGTTATCTCCATCTTCTCCAATGATGTCTACATCATGAGGAGGACAATCATGGGGAGTTGAAGGAGCATGAGGAAGCTCAAGGTTAGTAGGATCACAACCAAAGGCACAATTGGACATGTTTACTAAGGATTTCAATGAATTCAGAAACTTGTTAAAAGAAAAATCCATGAGGACAATGAATGCAAGTAAACTAAGATGCAAGAAAGAAGAGAAAATAGTCAATCTGGAAAATATAACAAAAAATAACTTTAGAAAATAGTAATGCCGGAAATACCTAGCAAATTCCTAAAAATGTTGTTTAAAATGTGCAGGTGAACTGATTCGCCTAGGGTGGCGAATGAGTCCAAGTATGATTTTTTTTGTATTTTTCAAAAAAATTAAAATGATTTTAATGTTTTTTAGATGCAAACTGAGGATGGAAATGCATATTTTCAGATTTTTCAATAATTTGATATGCAAAAATGAAATCTAAATGTATCTTTCACTAATGCAATTTGAGAAACCCTAGGATGCAAAAACAAAACAAAACCTAGGTGAATGTTGATGCAAATGAAACCTAGGATGCAAGATGCAATTGAAACCAGAAAGATAAAGTGTTCAATATGTAGGTTCACCAAAATGAACCATCAATTTTGTGGTTGGATTCTATAGACTACTCTTGCACTCTTAGGATCTTCCACCTAAAAGGAGAGAGATAAAATCACCTACAAAACTGAAGTGTTTCACTCAAATAGAGGATTGTATGATGTTATTTAGACTATTTAATGCAATGTTGTAAATGCAACTAGATGATGAAATTGATTAACTATTGATGCAAAACTAATGTGAAATGCAATGTTTGAAAACACAATGTGATATGCAAGAATGAATTAAAACATGAACAAATGCAGAACATAAATGAAAGAGGTTGAACAGGGTGCACCTAGAGGCAAATTGCAGACTTGAGAAGATTTTGGAATGCTAGAAAAATTATTGTCGATGACCAGTGGAACTCATTCACCACTAATGGCAAATCAATCCTCCTATTGGTAAAATCTCCTGAATTAGGTTTCCAACTGTCAAGAACTGGAATTTGAAAAAATCACACATTTCAACCTTCAGGTGGGACTCATTCACCACTAATGGTGAATCAGTCCTCTTCCAAATTTTTTTGAAATCAAGAGTCAATTCTGTAGCTCCAGATTTTCACTTGTCTTCTTGTCGGGTTGACAGAGTCAAATATGGAGAAAATGGAATGTAGGTTGTCTCCAAGCTTGAAATAGGGTTTAGTTGACTTGAAACACTTTTTTGACTTCTTAACCACGTTTCAACACCTAATTGCTTGATAAATCTGCATACATAAGTCTGCAAATACACATGCAAAAGGGGACAAATGGTTAAAGGTTAGGTTATAGGGACTTTCCTTGGTCAAATCCCACTTTGGTAATCAAACCCTTAAAAAAACAATGAAATGAAATATGAAGAGAATGATAAACAAATAACATGCAAATGCTATCAACTTACCAAACCCTTATTGAAGAAAGCTGAAGATATGCCAATGGTTGCTCCAAGATGCTTGATTTATGTTTGATTGAATGATGCAAAGTGATCAAATACTAGTTGATGTTTAGTGAATGTAAGTGAATGAGGAGTTGTAAAATGAAGAGAAAAACACTTATTTATACACTCTTGTGCCCTAATTACCTAATGATACCTTATCACAGGCTGACATAAGGTATTTTTAAATAAAAAACTTGAAAGAAAATTTGAATTATTTTGAATTTGGGGCCAAGAGGGACTCATTCACCACCCATGACACCTTGGGCTTGTAAGTGGGTGTCGGGAATTAAGTCACATTTAATGTTGTTTTTCAGGTTTACATTAAAAAATACACTTAACTAAGTCTTGTGAGTGCATAAGGGGTCAAATAAAGCATAAGAAAGGTGTCAATAGTGAAAGTAAGCCTAAAAAAGTGTGAAATCTTGTTACAAGAATTTATAACACTTTAAAATAGGACTTAATAAGTGATGAAAAGGTGATTTTTAGGTGAATTATAATGAAAAGAGTCTAGAAAAGTGTAGAAATGTGTTACAACACTTCACAAAACCTTCACAAGACACCATAATTTGAATATTTAGGACCTAATGTGAATGCATAAGTTACATTGCAACATTAAATCAAAGAAAAATAAACAAAGCATCATGAAAGAAAGACCTAAAAGACCTTGAAAATGTCAACGATCCATTTTTCTATGGTACACTTAGGCATAGAAGAAAATTGGATCACATCTTCTTGTTTACTTTGTTTTGGTTGCAATGTAATAGAAGAAGGCTTAGTTTCTCTAAAAATAACATGTCTACTATATATTACATTTTGTGCAACATGTTCCCAAAGCTTGTATCCTTTCACACCATAACTATATCCGATGAAGATAGTTACACATCCTTGTTCTCTAACTTTTTTCACTTCTTCTTTGGCACATGTGCATATTCCTCGCAACCAAAAAATCCAAGATACATTAATGAAGGCTTGCGACCTGACCAAGCCTCTATAGACGTCTTATCAACAAGAGCTAATATAGGAGACCTATTAATTAGATAATAAGCAGTGGCAATAACTTCAACTCAAAACCTTTGTTCTAGACCAACGCCACTCAAAATACTCCTAGCCTTCTCCATCATTGCTTTGTTCATTCTTTTTGTAACTCCATTCTGTTGTGAAGAATACAAAGTTTCCTTTTGTTTATAAATACCATAATATTTATAGAATCTATCACAATTGTTAGAGAAAAATTCACTCACATTATCAGTCATCAAATATTTTATTTTCTTTCCAGTCTATAGCTCAACCATTGCTTTAAATTCTTTAAATTGATTGAAAACTTTAGATTTACTCTTTAGAAAATATACCTATGTCCTACTGTAATCATCAATAAATGAAACATAATATGTGGATTTTCCAATTGAAGGAACATCTATATGACCAAACACATCTGAATGAATAAGATCTAATACAACACAATATTTATCAGAAATTGAGTAAAACTGAACACTATTTTTTTCCATAAATGCAATTCTTACAAAAATCAAATTCAAGATTACAATCAAACAATACTTCAAAAAGGTTTTTATTTTTCAAGGTCCTTAGACCCTTTTCTCAAATGTGGCCAAGTCTTTGGTACAATAACATAGTTTTCTCTACAACTTTGATTTAGAAGAAAGAGTGCCCTTGGGTACCCAAAAGCCATGACCATCTGCTGAAGATGGAACCCTCACCTCTTCCAAATACTTTCTTTTCATAGAAGTACTATTGCACTCAATAGTGTATGAATCAAGCTTATACAATGTTCCATATTTGGAACCTCTAGTAATTACCATAACACCTCTAACCATCTTGCATCCTACATCAAAAAATACTACCTGCACATCTGCATCTACTACTTTGCTCACAAATGAAAAATTTTGTGCTAATTGTTGGTGATTTTTAAATCCTAATCAGATTCTCACAAATAGTCTATGAATTTTCCATTTTCAATTGTTAGGTACTTGGAGGGATTGGCAAACAAACAAGTGAAATTTAGAACTTTCCCTCTACACTTTTGGCTTTGTAGAACCCAGGAGGGTGATCCCAAACAGTATTTACTAATGCCATATACCAATTATCACAAATACTACAACTAGCAGATGCATTCTTGTAGCGTACAAAAAAGAAATATTTTGCTTGATATGGGAATAATTAATGATAAATTGGACCTAATGTCACCTCAGTCTAGTGTTGTGAGGTGTTTTGCACATCCACATTAGGTATTGGGCCCTTGTAAACTAAATAAAATGTATTTATCGATGTCTTGTAAAGGTGTTACAAAATTTTGTAAATGACTTTTACACTTTTCTAGAATTTTATTAAGCATCTATGTCAAATGGACCTATTTTTCCCCCTTAATTCAATATTGTAAAATGTATTCAATTTCATTAATATAGAAGGCTTATAAATTAAAATTGGTTTTAATCCAGTGTTGTAATGTGTTTTACAAATTCACATTGGATGTTGTGCCTTTCTAGGCTATGTGGACCTCATTTTAATGTTGTAGAGTGTATTTAATCACACTTTCACATTGAAATTTGTGTCCCTATCCCTAATTACCCTTTATATCATCATTAATAGGCCCCTATGACCCCACTGTGTGCATCTCAAGGCTTATTTTGATTAAAAACCTGACTAAATCAATATAAAAGCTTATTTTTTTCATTCCCCGGCATTCAAGGTAGCAAAAGAGCCCATGTGAGACCCATTTGCCACTTTGGGTGAATAAGTCCCATTCAGCTGGGTCCAATTCACCCAGGATGGTGAATGAGTCCCATTTAGGCCTTTTTTGATGTTTGAGTGGGGAAAATTAGGGTTTAAGTTTAATTTTCTTTAATGTCGGCCTTGGGGATCAAATTAACAAAAAAACGAGTATGGTTTCCTATATAAACAAGATTCTAAAATCTAATTAATTATTCATTCATCATTAATTCATCATTCATTATCCATCTCAAGTCAAGCAAGATAGGTTTTTAATTACCTAAAAGAGGTTTGACCAAGGAAAACCTCCATGCCCTAACAATCAATATTCTCTCTCTCTCTCTCTCTCTCTCTCTCTCTCTCTCCTTGTGTGATTATAGATCTAAGTAATTTCAAGGTTTGGAGATGATTGAAGAATAGGTTACAAAATTTTTGGACTCATCTCCTTATTGGCTAGGTCAAAATATTCATAAAAAGTCACTTATAGTGCCGAAAACTAGGGTTTCATATCCGAACACCTGGTGGAACAGAAAGATCAGACTGACTGCTTCCATTTCCACTTTCATCTTTTTCAGAAAAGACAAAGTGGACTCATACACCATTAGTGGTGTATGATTCCTAGTGTACCTATTTTTCATAGATTTATGTGGCTCTAGATACCTATTTGGCTGAAATAGGCGCTGGTGCAATTTTCCAGATCTAGGACTAATTCGTCCAAAATGGCATATGAGTCCTAGTAGGTCAAAATTTTAGGATAAACAACATTTCCAGTCTTCATTCCAACCTCTACAAGTTTCCAGGTGCACACTTTCTATTTTACTTGCATTTCTATTCATCTTTCTAGGTTTTTTTGCATACAACATTGTGTTTTCAAACATTTTGCATTTTCTAGGTTTACATTTGGTAGTGAATCTCTTTTATCAGTTTTCAGCCTTTAGGACAATTCCCTTTGACATATTTCAGTCTCATTTACATTGGCTCAAGGGTTTTTTGGTACCTCTATCCTTTTAGGTGCAAAACCCTATAAGTGTAAGAGAGCCCCCACACATACCAAAATATTTGATTCATTTTGGTGAACTTGCTTTTCAAATACCTTCTTGTCTAATTTGGAGTCCATCATCATCCTATAAAGATCTTGCATTAACATTGCATTTCATTTTGCATTAGTTAAATTGCATTCCAGGGTTTCAAATTTTGCATTAGTGAAAGTGCATGTAGGTTGCATTTTTGCATCTCAAATCATTAAAAATTTCTAAAATTTTGTATTTTCATCTTAGGTCTGCATCATACAGCATAGAAAACATAAAAATCAATTAAAAAATTCTTTTTTTTTTTGAAAAAAATCCCCACTGGGACTCATTCACCACCTTGGGCGAATCAATCCCTTTGCACCCCTGAAATTGTCATTTACAGCACTAAAAACCCCATTTTTAAGCTTTTGTTTGCTGCCATTAACTATCTGTATCAGTTGGTTGAGTTTTTGTTACATACATTTCATTAGATCTAGCTTAAATTATCTCATTTCATGCATTGCTCAATTTCAAATTTTCATCTACAACATTTCCTCTTTTAGGTTGTTGCATAATGTAATCAGCAAGTTACCTTGTTTCACATCTAAAATTGCATTTAAACATCTTACTTTAGTTCATTAAATTGTTCTTTCTTTACTTTTTCATGATAGCATGTTTTCTTTTAAGATATGTGGCTCTGATATGGTTAAAAATAGATTGCATAAGTTCAACATCCCCTCTTATGAGTTCAATTTTGATTACAACAATGAGGTCATTAAGAAACATGTTAGTCATAGCTATGATCAAACCATTGACACAATCCTTAATATTACATTTCCCAATGGTGCTTAGATGGTAGTGTAGACAATCATAGCAATCATACTTGTTCTTCTCCCAATACCTCTCTGATTAGTGATGAAGGTATCTTGGTGAAAGAAGATACAAGCATTGAGGGTCTTGATTGTCCCTCTCTTCATCTCCCTTTGGAAGATATTAGAAAATAAGGCGATGTGATCATGGAAACACTTCTAAACATCACTTTACCTAGTCTCCATAGCCATGATAATAAAAATTATATTTCTCCTAATATCCCTCCTTGAGGCAAAGAGGATAGGTTGGTGTTAGAAGATATACCTATTAAGAGTCATGAGAATCTTGTCTCTCCCTTCCCTAATGCTCCTACCATTTGGTACGCATGAAAATCACAGATGTCCTTCTCTTGATACCTCCCCTGGTTGTGATGAAGTCATTTTAGAAGAACCAATCCTTGAACATCAAGAACATTTGGTTTGTCATTCTCCTAAAAACTCTCCTCCTAGAGAGGATATCATAGTGCAAAAAAAAGATAACATTGATAATAACATAGTAGAAGAACATGATGAGGCAAGATTAGACTCTCCTTCACTAAGGGATGTTAATATCATTCAACCTCAACTCATCCTTTACCCACCTTCACACAAACTGCTAACTCAAAAAAACCCGAATTCATCCTCTACCCACCTAAGAATAATGTATCACAATAGTCGAGTCATAATATCATTGATCATACATATAACACTAGAAATAATTCGCAACCACCACAACTAACCCCAACACCCTTACCTTTTCCTAATCCTATCCTACCTAACCCTATCTTACCAGGTCCTCCTCATGGAAAGGAGTATGATATTATCGAGAAACTTAAGAATGCCCATGCTAAGATATCATTCTGGGACCTTATTCAAGCCTCCACTCACTACCACAACATGATTCAAACAACCTTATGACAAGTGCCTATCCCTTTTAATGTGTAACTGAATGACAGTAGCCATGATCCAAGGAATAAATGTTGACATTGTTTTCCACCAAAGTGAACTCCCCCCTTTGGAAGTGCAAAAACAAAATGAAGCTTTCATAATAATATCTCAATACAAAAGAAAATGGATAAGGAGAACTCTTGTAGATACCAGATCTTCCCTTAATGTGTGTAGTGTGAGCCTTTTGGATAGGTTTGGCATTGATAAATCAAACATTCAACCTAATTCTTTATTTTGTAAGGGATTTGACAATGCCAAAAAAAACTACTCGATGTGATTACTTTACCTCTTATAGTTGGGAAGGCCACATTGGAAACAAAAATCCATGTTATGCCTCATGAACTTTCATATAATCTTCTCTTAGGTAGACCATGGATGCATGCAATGAATGGGGTGTAATATACTCTTCATCATAAAATGAAATACATCTAAAATAATAAAGTGTACACACTTGAAGCTAACCCTGACCCAAATAGTTGTTTAAACATTGAGAAAAATAGGGAAAATCCTTTGGAAACATTAACACCAACTACACAAGTGGAACCCATACAATAGCAAGACAAAGAAAAACATATCGAGCAAGTCACAAAGCTATTAGAAAATGATTGGGGTTCCTTAGATTTCAAACATACATTCATGGGCGAGTACAAGATCATAAACAAAGATTCAAATAAGGGACATGAAACAACATTAATGTCAACACAAAACTTGGAAAACCCTTCGAAAGCATCCACCTCCACCACTTCCAAACACCAAACAAAAAATTACACAACAACCTTTGACAAAGCTGATCACCAACAACCACCAAATCCAAAAGTAATGAAAAAGCTTTATGGAAAAGGTTATGAACTTATGAAACAACTTGGGTATAGTGGGAAAGGATGTGGTGCTAGAGAACAAGGTACCTATGTCCCCATTGAACCTAACATGAAAGAAATGACTCATGGCCTTGGTTATTGTCCTTTGATAGGAATAAACAAGCCTTCAATCAATATCAACACCATCACAATAGATTCCTCTAAGCCAAACTTAACCGTAGTGCATCCTGAATTGATCGACACTAGTGGTCTTGCTCATTCTCCTTTACAAGAAATGAAACAAACAAAAAAATCCTCACTTAATGTAAATGTTATCTCGCAAAACACTAATGATTTCAATTCATTAGATTTTACACCCTCATGTAAGGAGAGAACAAAATCTTGCAATCTAAAGAGTCTTGCATGGGTATGACATCTTGTATTAAGCAGGAGGTATCTTTGTCTCATAATAAAGGAATACCTTCTACCATTGATCAAGAGGGTATCTTGTTGAGACTCCTCCAAGATCACTTGATATCTCTCCCTCCAAGAACTCGAAAGAAATTCTATTACAAGACTTCATTTTGTGTCTATCACAAAGTTCATGGTCATTCTACTAATGAATGTAAGGCTTTGAGTAGTAAAATCCAACATCTTAAGGATTTTGGTGCTCTCTCTTATGTGGGGGCACCTAAATCCTCTAATTGATACTAATTTTCACTCTACCATGCATCTTATCAATCATTTCAATTCACCCTTGTCCTGCACTAAATGGGGGCAAGTGCTTAGGTAGCCTTGTCCTTATATGTCACTTGTTGTTGCCTCTTTTGGCTAGCCGTTCACCTTTCATGGACATATAATAGCAAGCTTGGGATGTGGACGACATACATTAAGTTGGATCGAATGTGACATACTACCTTTTCATGATGTAGCTTATCAGAAACATACGACTTGGCAATTGGCTTTCCAAATAAGCTCTTGTGTCTTATACTTTAAATAAATTTCTCACAGTAATGATTTTAGCAATTGCTTTAAAGTGGGGGCATACATCGACACTCATTGTACAATTTATTCCTTCTTGTTATGCGTCCTTTTCTTGGTGATGTCATTGAGCTTGATTTCCTCCAAAAGTGTGATATTTCTTTGACTTTTCCTCTCTTGGAAACATTAAGTACAATGTTCCCTAAGATGAGACCTTGTGTTTGTCCTATCTTGGAGACGTTAAGCACAAGGTTCCCTAAGAAGAGACCTTGCACTAACTAAGCAAAATCCTTTTGAACATTCCTTACACTATTTTTCATTTACAATGTCTATGAGTTTCAAGATTTGCTTGCCTCATGGAGCTCAAAAATCATTTTTGTGTGGTTCTTTATTAAAGTTATCAAGAGGTATAACTTTGGTATGGTTTGAGTGGGAAGCCCAATATGAGGTATGGCTTTCCCCATAGCCACTTGCATGTGTGTGAGTGCATACAAGCCATGAGTGTATGTTTCTCACCTCTTAGGACTTTTCACCTAACGAAAAGCCAAGAAATTTGTCACCTCAGAGTGAGTATGTATTTTTGGACAAACAACCTAGATTCAATCCACAATGTGTTGGACAAACAATCGAAGGTTGATCCACCTTTTTATTTCTGCTCATTTGTACTTCTCTTCCTTCTAGTTATTGCCATTGCATGATCACGTATCTTGTGTTGCTACAAATCATTCACCTTGTGTGTATCCTTTTGCACTTATGTTTTTTTGACTTAGGATCCTAGATCCTGGGGGCTTGACCACCTCCTTCATCTTTGTTATCCTAGACCATCTGCATTGGTACGATTGGACTCCTCTGGAATGTCTACTTTTGTCTGAGTTTGAAGAAAGTTCATCCTATCACTAAAGTGGGGACTAAATGTAGTGTAGAAAAAAAGTATCTCTTGCTTAATATGGGAATAATTAATGATAAATTGGACCTAATGTCACCATTTTCTAGTGTTGTGAGGTTTTTTACACATCCACATTAGGTCTTGGGCCCTTGTAAACTAAGTAAAATGTATTTATCGATGTCTTGTAAAGGTGTTGTAAAGTGTTGTAAAGGACTTTCACACTTTTCTAGACTTTTATTAAGCATCTAAGTCTAATGGACCTAATTTTTCCCTTAATTCAATATTGTAAAATGTATTTAATTTCATTAATCTAGAAGGCTTGTAGATTAAACTTAGTTTTAATCTAGTATTGTAATGTGTTTTACACATTCACATTGGATGTTGTGCCTTTCTAGGCTATGTGGACCTCATTTTAATGTTGTAGATTGTATTTAATAACACTTTCACATTTAAATTTGTGTCCCTAACCCTAATTACCCTTTATATCATCATTAATAGGCCCCTATGACCTCATATTGTTCATCCTGAGGCTTATTTTGATAAAAAAAAATGACTAAATCAACATAAAATCTTAATTTCTTCATTCCCTGGCATCCCAATTGACAAAAGAGTCCCTGTGGGACCCATTTATCACTTTGGGAAAATGAGTCCCATCCAGGTGGGACCCATTCACCCAAGATGGTGAATGAGTCCCATTTGGGCCTTTTTTGAGGTTTGAGTGGGGAAAATTAGGGTTTACGTTTAATTTTCTTCATTGTCGGCCTTGGGGATAAAATTAACAAGCATTTGAGAAGGATTTCCTATATAAAAAATCTTCTAAACCCTAATTCATTATTCATTCATCATTCATTATCCATCTCAAGACAAGCAACCTAGGGTTTTGGCATTTTAAGTCATCAAGATAGTTTTATAAGGCATTAGGGGTAGATTCTTCATCCATTGCTACAAAAATTCAAGATCTATCATAATGAAAAGTATCTAATTGTATTATTTCATACTTCATTATCTTATTCCATTATTTTGGTTTAATTACCTAAAAGGAGTTTGACGAAGGAAAACCCCCATGCCCTAACAATCAATATTTTATCTCTTTCCTTATGTGATTGTAGATTTGAGTACTTTGAAGGTTTGGAGATGATTGAAGAATAGGTTGCAAACTTTTTGGAGTCATCTCCTTATTGGCTAGGTCAAAATATTCATAAAAAGTCACTTATAGTGCCAAAAATCATGGTTTCTGATCTAGATACCTAGAGGAACAAAAAGAGCAGACCGAGAGCTTTTGTTTCCACTTTCAAGTTTTTTAGAAAATCCAAAGTGGAATAATATGCCATTAGGGGTGTATGAGTCCCACTATACCTATTTTCCAGAGATTTGTGTGGATCTGGATACCCATTTGGCTGAAATAGGCTCTGGTGTAGTTTTCCAAATCTGGGACAGATTCGCCTAGAATGGCATATGACTCCCAATAGGGAAATTTTTTAGGATCAACAGCATTTCCAGTATTCATTCCAACCTCTACAAGTTTCCAAATGCACACTTTCTATTTTACTTGCATTTATATTCATCTTTTTAGGTCTTTTTGCATACAACATTGTGTTTTAAAATATTTTGCATTTTCTAGGTTTACATTTGGTAGTGAATCTCTTTTATTAGTTTTCAGCCTTTAGGACAATCCCCTTTGACAGATTTCAATCTAATTTGCATTGTAATCTCAAGGGTTTGTTCTTGAGTGAGCCATTAAGGTTTTTGGTACCTCTCTCCTTTTAGGTGCAAGACCTTAGAAGTGTAAGAGAGCCCCAACACATCACAAAAATCTTTGGTTTAGTTCTATGTAGATTTTCTTGATGATTATGAAAAATGAAGAGATATGGAATTATCCTTCAAGAATTCAACATTTTAAAGCAATAGAACAAGGTAAGACTTCAATTCAACAAACATATTCAACAGAATTCAAAGATTGAAATTATTTTTAGTGTCGTTGATCTTGGAGTTGTAACTTAGAAACAAAGGCAAAAGATTGATACCTTATCCTAGGGAAGGGGAGTCAAAATCAATGTAGTTGAAGTTGTAGAACAATATTTTTACCCAAAACTTATAGAGCCTTTTAACAATGAATCACATTATTAAACTCAAAAATTCTTAACCAATGGGTTACAATTTTTGGCCAAACTTGACATTAAAATGAACATTTTGAACTAAATCTACACTTTCAGAGACTTATAGCTGCTAAACCGTGAGGAATTTGAAGATGATGCAAACTAGTGATTTGTGAAATTTTTTTGTAGATTCTAAATATAAATATTTTAAAATTTTTGGAATCAAATTGCATTTCATTTTCCATCTCCTTCGATAACTAGTTTTTAATAGTAAATGACATTTTTAAAGAGTTACATGTACTATAAACCACATAATTTTTTTTTCTATGAAAGATACAATTCTATTTTTTTTGAATTTATATTTGTAACTACAATATATAGAGGATGCATTTGGTTTCAAAATTTTTTATTGAATATATTTTCTTAATTAATTTTTGAAGTCAAACCAATTACAATTTATACATAGGTGTACTATTAGGAGCATAAATTTTTTCAATGTATCGAAATTCAATTTTTTTTGTTGGAAAAAGAACATAAATACCTAGAAGACATGCATTTTTTAAAAATAAATTCTATAATTTTCTTATTTTTTCATATGTGTGAAACAAAGACCTTGATGTTCATTGGAAAAACTACATTCACAAGAAATAAAAAATAAATATAATAATCAAACTAAATATATTTAAAATTATACTTTTTGGGAAGCTTATAATAAGGACTACATACTTACAAAACATAAATTTTAAATGAATTCATTTGACCCCTCAAAAGTTAAATCAAAATTGGTCTTTTATCAGCATTTTGATAGGTGTAGAGGTGACTCCATTATAGGTATGGTTTAAAACTAGCAGGGTTCTATCTAAGGGGATTTGATCTAAGGGGGTTTGATCAAAACCTCTTCAATTAAAATCCTTTAAATGGAACCTTTCAAGGCTTAAATAATTATATTTTCTAAAAGTATGTGATTTCAGGCAAAAAATAGGATGTCCCAGAAAGAGTAACCCATTATTATGGCAACACCCATACATGAGAAAAGCTATGTGACCCTAGCTTTTATGTGGATTGGATTTCAATCCTATGGTTGGGTGGAGAGATTTTGGCCTTTTTTTTTTTGGATCGATCCTTTAAGGTTTACCTATTGAAGATGGAGATCAATTGGGAGTTCATCAAATTCAAGTTTAAGAATGAGATATACCTTATAAAACTATTTATGGGGGTTTTAAGGAAGATATTTAGTTATTTCTTCTCTTTTTATTGCTCAATATTTATATATGACACTAAGCAAAGACTTAAGGTCTCCATGTTTGAGTAGTGCGTGGGATTTTTTTGTAAGTGAAGAAAAAACCTATATGTGGTTATGTATTTTTTTCAAGTACTTCATTTATAAAATACATAAAAGGGGTGGGGTAAACCCACAAAAGTGGTTTACAATTGGAGTGAAGAAGGGAAAGTTGAAAAAATTGACCCCATGGAAAAAAAATTCATTTTTGGAGTTCGAGCAAACTATTTGGTTCGAACGAACCAAAATAGGGTTCACTAGAACCTAGGTTCAAGTGAACCCATTTAATAAAATGCCCCACCATTCCTGCCAAAAAAGACAAGGAACACCCCTTTTGAAAGGGGGTTCGCTCGAACCCCCCTAGTTCGAGCGAACCCCCCTTTTCTCACCTTCCTGCTCTTTGGCACAAAAAAAAAATAGAATTTTTTCCCTTCGAAGCTTGGGTTGAGGATGAAAATGGAGGAGACTACACAATCCCAATTGGAATCAAGTATTCCTTGGAACAAGCTATCCAACAACTATAATTTTAATTTTTTTTGGTTTTATTATGGATTTGTTTTTTTAGTTTTATTAAACATAGGTTTTTCACCGAAAATCAAGCTCTTTGTTCTACATATGTGGAAAAATAGAATATTATAAAAAATAAATAAAAAATATGAGTGCACCAGATATTGAAGTCCTTGATCCCAAAAAACAAAAATTGAATTTCGATACATACAAAAAAAGTTACACGTTATACGGTCCGCCTATGTCTGAATTGTAATTGGTTTGACTTTGAAACTTGATTAAGGAAAAAATATTTAATAAAACACTATCTAACCAATTGGAAGTAATAGATATCAGAGTTACAAATCTAAATTCAAAAAAATTAGAATTTTATCCTTCATGAAAAAAAATGTATGTGTTATACGGTGAGCATCACTCCTTAACAATGTTCTTTTCTGAAAAAACAAGTTTTCAAAGGAGATGGAAAAGGAAGTGCAATCTTATTCCAAAATTTTTGCATCATCTTCAAATTCCTCATGGTTTAGCCGCTATAGGTGCCCGAAAGTGAAGATTTA